>OY856410.1:1003321834-1003664334 GCA_963693085.1 Alisma plantago-aquatica | reverse complement strand
TTTTGCATGTGATTTCATAGATCATAATATGTTAATGAGTCCAATATGTTTAAAAGAAAAAGAAGAAATCAAATAATGCATTATTAATAAGGAAATTTGAGATAATGATGAAAATATGAGAAATATGTGGAACGATGTATGATTGAATCATCAAAGATGGGTTTTCGAATCCACAACATTTCTAATGGTAAAAGGAATCCAAATAAAGATAATAAAAGAGTAAGAGAGAGAAAATATGTATAATGTAACATACTAGATCTCAGATCCTACCCTAGAAGTTGACATTTTGGACTTAGACAAACAAGGTTGAAGTGTAGACCTAAATAGATGTTTAGTATAACCCCAATGAGCTAATGCATGTATAGATCACCTTAATGTAACCTAATGTTCTAACATTAATCGTATGGTTATAATGGATACAAAAAATATGCCACATAACTCATTTTGGTGGTAATATGAAGATAAGAAACTTAATTGGATGAGTATATTAGATAAGGGGTCGTTAATGGGCGATATGACATATCTCATAAAAAGAAGTCTCAAAAGTGTAAAAAAACTTCAAACTCAAAACTACATATCAAAATTAGCCTACATGTCAAATTTCATCTAATTTGGAAAACCTTGAAATATTAGGATAAGTTTAGGAGGGAGAAAATGAGTAAAAGGCGTACGAAATGAATAATGTGATTATATAACTTCATAATATGGGAATAATGGAAAATTCATATTCAAAACATCAAATATAACTTGTGGATGAAGTTTGGTCCAATTTGGATGTTGTTTGTGCAAGTTATGCAATTTTAGGTACATTCTGGACTTTTATACAATTTACCCAAGTGGGAGGTTTTATTTACAAATTATCACCTGAATTTTAATCCTTAGATATTCTCTTACCATTATATTTATTTTCAACCATGGGGCACCTGGTTGCACCTTAGTTTGAAGGTGTTTGTCTCCAAGGGCATTATAGGGATTACCTTCTTTATAAATGAGCTTATCTTTAAAAGCTATCAACCAATGGGGTTATTTCTTTGTTTGAAGGACGGTGGGGATGGCCTAGAAGTCTCCATGGGATTTTAGGACCTAATTTTGATATACAAGAAGTCTCTATGAGCTATCCTCTTGCATGGCCATGAAGCCCTAGGCTAGGGACACATGGAAAGTCCCACATACACCTCATGCTTGCCCCCTTCTTTATAAAGCCATGCCTACCCCTTCCCACCACCCAATCCAAGAAGCAATCCTCTCCTTCTCTTTCCCCCAGCTTAGAGAATTTTCCCATCTATGTTTGGTGATGAAGTTGTTGTCCCAAGTAAAAGACGGTGCCTACCTTGGTGAAGAAGGCTCCTAGGGTTCCAAATATCTCTATTTAGAATTTCTTAAGATCCTCCTTGGTTATTTCAACCAAAACTAGTAAGTATCCTCCTTTTCTTCCATATTTTCATGTTGCTATCTTCCTTCCACCTTCCTCTAGGTCAGAACCATGGCCTTCCACAGTGAAACCCCACCTAGAACCCATAAACACCTCATCTCCATGTTCTTTTCTTAGGGTTTTTCACCTCTAAAGTAAAGAAGGTACTTCTTGCTCGAGATAGGAGCTTAATTGGAGAAACCAGCCTCTCTAAGCTTGGAAACCTTACTTACTAGACCTTTCCATGTGAACTACCTTATTTGATATTGGTAATCATGGTTGATGTGAACTACCTTATTTGATATTGATCATGTGATTATGGATATTCTTTTGAACTCTTATCTTATGCTTTGTTCATGATGGAACTCTAAAAGATGACATGTGATGTCTTTTGCCCACTTATGAGGTGGATGTATATCTTGGTCACTTATATGGAGACTAGTTTATATATTCTGACTATACTTTCTACTTGCCTCTACATTTAACATGCTATGTGATTCAGTAGCACTAGAGTAGTGTGATTGCATTGGTTTTTTTGGCATATGTGTTATTTCATATGAAGAAGATGTGATATTTCCTGCTCTTTTGAGATGGAAAGGAACCTCATACCCAGGGCAAGATGTGTGATTCTTGGCCCATGTTTTATATATTTGGGAGATTGGAAGTATTCCTTTCTCTATTAGGTTTCAAGTTTATGAGACTTGGCCACCTTTGTGTTTATATTGTTCTAGGGCTATGTTTATCTCACATTCATGCAGGTTGATGATATGGGGTGTGTGCCCTAATTCTTTACATGTTCTTGTATGGCACAATCTTTATGTTTTATTAATGGCAAGTATTCTTTTATTATCATATGATTTCAATTCATTTTCTCATGATACCCATTTGAGTGGTCCTTATCCTTTCTATGGGAAGCATTTTATATTTGAAGTCCTTTATTCCATATATTTCTCAATTTTCTATTTACTATGCACATACCATCCTTTGGTGATGTCATCTATTTTCTCTTCTTGGTGGGGTATGCTTCAAACCCTAGGTAAAGGACCTGGATGATAAGGCATGAAGTTTTGGTCTAGCTTAAGGAGTTAAATCTTGGAGACAAAGTTGTTATGGTTTAGATTTCCCTCTACTTAGATCCTTATGTTGTATCATACATGTAAACCCTTATGGGATATTATGATGTACTTTTATAATAACCTTGTTATAAATTGAATATAGTCAACATTTTTATTCTGCTGCTATACTTTGGTTGTTTTGAATATCATTTATTGAAATTTGAAAATGTTACACCTATTCCAGCATACCTTTTAGTGTGTTTGGAATGGATGTCCTATTCTTCAAATTCAAATTTTAGTAAGGGGGTGATCCCACCTCCTTACATATAAAATATGCTTTTTAAAGTGATCACTTGCATATGAATAAAAGTTAATCATACTGTCAAATTTGAGTCCCAAACCTGGCACACAAATAGTTTATGTCATCAAGGACTTTCCTCTAAAATTTGGGATTAGAAGGATAAACTAATTAAGAGATATGAATTTTGTAAGTTTTCCTAAAGTGAGAAGAATAACATTAAATGTCACAATTCATTTCTGACTTTTGTTCAAATACGTGGCATGGCAGTCGTTGGATCCTTGATCCAATGGTGGCTACTTTTCATTTAAGATTAGGAAAAGGGAACAGTAGGGGGGATTTCCTAATTGATTCTCTCAGCACATAATCAGTGTGTGAATTTGGGGATTGCTCCTTTAGATTCAGGAGAGGAAACTGAGCATGATGATCTCTGGCTTCCCCTGCTTCCATGTGGGATTGGGATTTACCTAAATCTTAGTTCATTCAGGAGACCGGAAGGTCAGAAGTCCTTGCAATCCTGCCTATATAAGGCATATTAATCCCAGAATAAGAGGATTGTACCCCCCAACATCATAGAGGCACTACTCTGCCTCTATCTGTTGCTCTTGCGGGCTGTATTGGGTGTGAAACTCCCTTTACACTCTGGGTGACCTATTCTTGAAGTAAAATAGGGTACACCATGGTGGTGGGCTCGACGGTTTGGAACCGCCTCATCCTACTGACGGTCGCTCCTGGGTCAACGAGGCTTGCGTTCGGTGGCCGGTGATGTGAGACCCCTAACCTTGCTTAAAGTGTTGAACAAGCATAATTATTATAACCCTAATCTAACCTTGTAATATGATTTGAAATCATAAGACAAGCTTAAGTTTCAAATTTGGTCCAATTTTGACATTGTTTGAGCAAGTTATATAATTTTATGTACATTTTGGACTTTTCTAGTCTTTACCCAATCGAGGGGTTTTATTTGCAATTTGTCACATGAATTATGTTCCTTAGATGTTCTATCATCATTCTTTAGCTTTTTGAGCCTTGGGGCTCCTCATTGAACCTTGGTTTGAAGGTGTTTTCTTCAAGGGTATTTTAGGGTTTACCCCTTTATGGATGAGCTACCTTTAGGAGCTATCAACGAATGCTTTATTTTTTTTGCTTGAAAAATCAAGAAACGAAGGATAAGTAGGTCTCTATGATATGTGGGGCGGATCCTTGTGTGTGTGCTTGTATATTCTTGATAGTTTAAGGCCATGGCCACTTGGAAAGATTCTAGAATTTCAAGTTTTTCTTTTTCTTTATCTTAAAGTTTAATATACTTATCCCTAAGCACCCAAATGAACCATTTTCTCTCCACCACTTATCTCCTCCTATGAACCTCATTCTTCCTCTGTGCTGCTACAAATTTCTTGTCCAAGTAAGAAGAAAGTGGGGATCTTCTTAGGGAAAAAGCTCTAAGGTTGCAATTGACTTCCTTTTAGTGTTTAAAAAGCTTCCTTCTAGTGATCTTGACCTAAAAGAGCAAGAATCCCCTTATTTCCTCCATTTACTTCTTTGTTATACCTTCTCCTACCTTTCTCCTGGTCGAAACATTTTTGTTCCATGGTAGAAATTGCTCTAAAGCTCTAAAACCCTACCTTTCTTGCTCCTTATGCTTAGGGTTTTCTCATTTGATGAAGAAAGGTGCTAGATGGATGAGTTCACAGCTTATGCTTGGATTTTCTAACCTACCTGCTCATGTTTTTTTTCTATTTGGGATTTTATCTTCGAATTAGAGGCAAGTTTTATAATTTACTCCATGTTTATTGCTTACCATAAGCTTGCTAGCTCATCTTCTTTCTTGAAAATGATGATCCATGCACTAAAAAGCTATGCTTGACTTGGGTTTAAATTTTTATAATGTTCCCTATTCTGATTTCAGTTCTTCATGAACATGTATTCATGTGTACGTTCTTCCTAAGGTATAATATGACTTGGATCAGGTTGTTTTGACAACCTAAGGGGCTAAACACCTATCAACGAATGGTCAATTTTAGGGTTTTAAGCTGATTTCTTCTATGGACCCATGACCTGATGGTGGTACAATTGCAACAACCCTATGGTGTTGTCTTCATGACAACTGATGGTGGTGACCAAGGGTTTCAACTTACGTTCACCCCTTAGGTCATGTTTTGGCCTAATTATAAGCTTAATGATCAACAACTAAGTACCCTAATGATGCTATCAATCAATGGTAACATTAGCTTGATATTCGATGGTGATTAATGAATAAAGTGCTGATCTAACAATCTATGGTGATATAATGGTCACTCGTGATGGTGGATCGGGTCTCCACAACCTATGGTGAGTTAAACATGTAGATGTAGCATTAATTAAGCCTTAAACCAATGGATTTTGGGTCATTTGATGAAATGTTCATACCTATACTCCAATTGATGGTTTTAATATATGAACTTGACCTAATGGTTAAGATCTAATATTTCTTCATCCAATAAATTGGAATGATGCCTAAATGAAATATGTTGGTCATAATAAAGTGATTTAAATGGTTTCCTTTATGAGATCGAGTTAAGAAGCTCATTTACTGACAACTTGTTTTAAATAAACAATCACTTGTTGGTTTTACCCTAGTCTCAATGGAACTTTTTATGTTGTTAATCAAGGGATGTCTAGGGTTAGATGGTGACTCTTTCTATAGAACAACACAATGACTTCATAGGTGGTTTGTTCAAGATGTTTGCTTATGTAAACTACCAATGGTCTTACCTTTTCAACATCCAATGGTTATGGGTGACATAGTGGTATGGTGATATGGGTTGAAAGATGATGGAACAAATGGAGGGTTACCCTTAATAAGGTATTCTTACCTTTTCACTCATATTAATATAATGGATGATGGCCATATTGTGTTGATATGTAACCCTGATGAGGTATAGCTTGTTATACCTAGCTTTAATATAACTAAATGATGGTAATTGGGTATGAACAACCCTTGAATGATTAATACAATCATGGAGTACTCTCTTACTATTTTTGGAACCCTAGTATGCTATAAACCAATGGTTGCACCTTGATTTATGTGTGGTTTCATACTTGAGAATAGTATGGAATGTGATGATGATGCTTCACCTTATGCATCCATGATCCAATTGGGATTACGTGAGTTAGGGTTTGAGTATGAATGTTGATTAGTAACATTAATATAATTTATCTTGTTGAACCTAACTCTAATGCAAATAGATAAAGATGAGTATTCATGTTTAACCTTCTTATAAGATGGCATGATGGTGAAATAACCTCCTTAATATGATCATAACCTTAATGTGTTAATTGGTGGTTGTCATAGCCACATGGTTGATACTTTCTTATGCTAAACATGTGCATTATCAATATTATGAGAGTCAATCATATCTACATTCCTTGCAAGTTGATGTAATAAATGAATATTGTTAATGTTAATATAACCCTGCTATGATTTTTAGAAATATCTCCTAGCTCATTAATGCAATATTGTGTTGATCTGGTGTATTATATGTAAGTGGTGTTGTTGAGCCTGTCATAAGGCATGGAAAGATAATGATGATCTTGTAGGGAATAGTATGATGGTCTTAATGACCTTTGGGCATGGTTGAGCCCTGAATGAGGTGTAATCCTCTTGTGTTGATAAGGATTGATACCTTGTGATATTGTGAAAAGGATTTACGTCTTGTGATAGTATGATGACTAATATAGTCTCATGAATGACAAGTGAATAGTACCATGTGTTGAAGAGATGAGAAATTATGTTTCACACGTTTTATATCTTTTGAAGTTGTGATATTTATATGCTTTCTAGAAGTGAATTAGGTTTGTATGTCTACTTGTTTGATGTAGTCTTAATTCACCCAATTGGCATAACTAATCATGTGCAACTCTAATCATGTAGTGCCCTATGCCATAAAGCCATCTTCAGTGTCAGAACTTGCTGGATGGTGAAACGAGTATTCCTAAGGGAAACTCGGAGCACATACTATTGAGTATGTGGGGGTGGCAAGTTGAGGATATATCCTCATCATCCACAATGTCGATTATGGAGGATGGCTATGGTCATGCCTCAGCCATTTGATGTGATTGAGGACAACTGCAGTTGTACCTCAGATTAGAGGGTTTTATATATCTTGGTTTCTGGTGTCATGACCTATACCAAGGGCTGACTAGTGGTTAGCATCTCAACTATATGTCACTGTAGTGGCATCTTTGACTAATATGTCACTGCCTTTTTACTCGTACTGACCGAGTGGGAGAGATCTTAAGATACCGACACTCCTAGATTTTATACAGAACCGAATAGCCCTTCACAGGGGTCGGTTGGACTTTGGATGGTATGATTCAAATTCCCCAGGGCATAATAAAAAATGTAATACAACCGTATAACATATCTGTTTAGGGTTATATGCAACGCTTCACATTGGATGATAACCCTTGCTTGTTCTCTTTACATAAAGATGATGTTTAGTGCAATTAAGAGATAGTAGATATATTTATGTTGTGGATATGCTTAAGATTATAAATGTGTACATAGAGTAGCCATGCTTTTGTTGATATCTATATTGCTACTACAGATTATGATTATGCTGCTAACTATATCATGTTGTTAGTTATGTTTAGCATGCTACCCTTGCATGTGTAGTTAGAAATGCCTATACTACTAATCTTGCTTATGCAAATACTTGTGCTTTTGTTGTTAGCTCTGCTTATGATATTGATCTGTTCAAACTTTTAGACATGCTAATATTGTTAGATATGCTTATGATGCTAGACTTATTCATGTTAATAGAGATAATATGCTACTAGACTTTCTTATGCTAGTTATGCATATGCTACTGAATCTCTTATATGGTTAATAAGGAAAATGACGATAGTCAGCTTGATGATGATAATTGTTATCATCTCCTTTATGTATTTTTTTAATCATCAGTGTTGCTGAGCCTATTTGTTATATCTGATTAAACTTCTTAAAACTATTTAATTATTCAAAATGTTGTAATCAATAAGCATTGTTGGAGGTTATATCTCTTACTGGGACATGGGTCTCACCCTTATGGTTCGCAACATCTTTTTAGGTAATCGACAGTGACAAAAATAGAACCGTGGAAGTAAAGATGAGCTATAGTAATAAATCTTTGAGAAAGTTGATTAGTTGTCTAGTGTGTCCTAAAGTCATCCCTATACTCTCAGGCCCAGGTAGGAAAAGTTTGCATATGGTCTTTCAAACGAATCAGAATTTTTTTAGCATGTTAATGCTTGTTTGTGTGACATATACGAACATTGTTCTCCTATGTAAATATCTTGTGGCTAAGGCAACAAACCAATTTGTGTAAAATTCTTGGCATAGTATGGACATAAGAAAGATGTTGGGCTCTTATGCAAATGTTTTTGAGCGGGTGTTGATGTTGAAATCGGTTTTAATTTACCCATATTCTTTGGGTATGTGATTAATTAGAGATTGATTGTGTTTTATGTTTTGAGTAATCTCATTTAGTGTAACGGGTTCTCACAAGTTGGTATCAGAGCTTTAGGTTCACTGAGTCTACAAGGATACTAGGACTTAGGACTAGGATGATGTTTAAGTAAGGAACATGACATGAAAATATAGTTCATACTGCCTAATCTCAATACTTGGGTGACCTGGCCAGGTATTCAGTTATTGAAGAAAAGGTAAGTATGGAACTTTTAGATTGTTATCTTTTTTATCACTCTAATCAAGTAGTCATTTTGAAACAATCTAAAGAGCATAATGAATCAGAAATCATGGTACAGATAACTCAATATTACCTCAAGAGAAGATGAGAATTACATCATTAACTATCAAAACTTTAATGTTTGGTAACTATAAGAGAAAGATACAATATCATGAAATCTAAATCCGAATACAAATAAGCAAAAGAGGAGTTCTTGAAGATGAAATTCAAGAAGATAATAAAGTAAAAGACAAATAAGTTTGTTCTAATAAAGTGATTCAAGGTATGAAATTCACATAAGATGAAGGGAAATCCTATAATAAGTAAAAATGAGAAGATAAATGGGAACAATGACAAAGGAATAAGGTGGAACCTAAGTTCATCTCATACCAACCTATGTGTGTATGAAAGTGTTAATGTAAAATCAGCATGACATGTGAAAGAAATTAAGGGAGATGATCCTTGTTTAATGAAGAAAATGAAGAATATGATGATTTGCTTGTTGATAAGTGGTTGAAAAACATAATAAAATAAGAGAGCATACCCTAGTGGGATAAATAGTCATCAAGGAAGGAGTAATGAGATAGGTTAATCATGATGATTCCTATGCTAATGGCAAGGAACCCGAAATGAAAAAGGTAAAATGATACATAAGAAGTTGTAACCCGCATAATGAAAATAGAATTGGTTACCTTTTTACTAGTGACCCTTAACAATGTTGTTATGATGTGGGAAGTGTTTTTCCCTTTGTTTCTTTACTTTCTAGGTCACAACTTTCAAGTGTATCATTGTCACTTGGTATGTGTGGATTCCTTGTGAACATGAGGTTGGTTGGCTTATTATAGTAGAAGGTTGCTTGGACTATGGTTCCAAGATCATAATGTTTGTGATGATCTTTCTTTTGAGACTTTCAATAATTAGGAAGGCTCCTATTATATGTCTTGATATTTGTTATATTGGTAAAAGTATATGAGATAAGGATGTGAGTTCCTTATAGTGCACAAGGTGGATCCCAAGGTAATTAATCCTAGTATCTAAGATATATCAATAATATGGAAAGTATGTGAAGGTTGGAGATGTTTATTAAATAAACATTCCAAGTATTCCTCTCCCTTAGAGAGAGAGAGAGAGTTGATGATGACCCTATAAATGATGTTTGTAAGGAAAAACAAAAGTGATTCTATAATGTTGTGTATGATTCAATATTAGCTGGGCAAGACCACTATCAAGGATAGATGGTTTGTTGATCAGTAGACATGTGCTACCGTGTTCCATTAAGATAAACCTAGAATGAAATATCAATGCATAAGAGTTAGAGAGGATGACATAGTTTACATGACCATGATGAGCTTAGGGTTATGTCCAATGTACTAATAGAATTTATGAATATGAGGAATAGACTATTCATGTCACATCTTACAAGTTGTAGCAAGCTTTGAATGATGAAATCTCAAAGTATTTCAGGGATGGTTAGTAACATGGTCAACATCTTTGTTAAACCTTAATAATAATAAAGAAATTGTACTTATGTGTGGCAATTCTAATAAGAGTGAGTTGGGGGTTGACTAGAGTATCCTCTTGGAGTTATGATACCTCTGTTAAGTATGTTATATGAATCCTGATAAGATGAAGATAATATCATTGCCCTACCCCTAACAAGGTCAATCAAGAAGTTATATTTGATAACGGTTACATAAAATTGTATGATTCTTCAACCAAATAGATGGTCAGTCCACCGTTGAGATGATTGGAGAAACCTCTAAAAACATATTCCTCATAGTTCTTGAAAATTAGGGGATGCCTACATGGTTGATTGAGTTGTTAATTACAACAACCATTAAAGGAGCATAAAGATGAAACCTTGTAAAGTTACATATGATAAGAGATACATAATGTTCTATGTTTGATAAGAGCTAGTGAGTATGACTTTTGAGTAATGTGTTGATACAATAGATATAATTTCAAGATGACATCTAGAATTTAAAGTTGAAAGTTACTATTAAATTTGTACAGGTGGCACAACAAGTTTCTATGTTCCATATTTGCAAATGTTTTCTTATGTGGGGGTTTTTGTGCTGACCCAAGATAAGATATGTATGAATTAAAAGAGAAGAACATGACCTCTATAAGAACATTGTGACATTACCATAATATGGAAGTAACCATGTGTAATATTGAGGATGACGTGCATGAGAAGTGTCCATCTATGTGTACCTTGGATTTCAGGGGTGAAATCCCTATTAGGGGTTTATGGTTATGAGACCCCTAACCTTGCTTAAAGTGTTGAACAAGCTTAATTATCATAATTGAATTCTTATAACCCTAATATAACCTTGTGATATTCTTTAAAATCATAAGACAAGATTAAGTTTCAAATTTGGTCCAATTTGGACACTGTTTGAGCAAGTTATGTAATTTTATGTACATTTTGGACTTTTCTACAATTTACCCAATTGAGGGATTTTCATTGCAACTTGTCACATGAAGTGTGTTCCTTAGATATTTTATCATCATTCTTGAGATTTTTGATTCTTGGGGATCCTAGTTGAACCTTGGTTTGAAGGTGTTTTCTTCAAGGGTATCTTAGGGTTTACTCCTTTTTGGATAAGCCACCTTTAGGAGCTATCAACTAATGCTTTATTTGTTTTGCTTGGAAATTCAAGAAACGAATGATAAGTAGGTCTATATGATATGTGGGACATCTTCTTATGTGTTTTCTTGTATATTCGTAATAGTTTAAGGCCATGGACACTTGGAAAGATACTAGACCTTCAACTTTTTCTTTTTCTTAAAGTTTGATGTACTTATCCCTAAGAACCCAAAAAAACCATTTTATCTCCACCACTTCCCTGATCCTATGAAACTTGTTCTTCCACTGTGCTGCTTTGAATTTCATATCCAAGGAAGAACAAAGTGGGGATCTTCTTGGGGAAAAGCTCTAGGGTTGCAATTGACTTCCTTTTAGGGTTTAAAAAGCTTCCTTCTAGTGATCTTGACCTAAAAGAGTAAGAATCCCCTTATTTCCTCCATTTATTTCCTTTTTATACTTCCTCCTACCTGTATCCAGGTTTAAAGCTTACTGTTCCATGGTAGAAATTACTCTAAAGCTCTAAAACCCTAACTTTCTTGCTCCTTATGCTTAGGGTTTGCTCATTTGATGAAGAAAGGTGCTAGATGGACGACTTCACAACTTATGCTTGGATTTTCTAACCTACATGCTCGTATTTTCTTTTTTTTGGGATTTTTTATTAAAATTATAGGCAATTTTTATAACTTGCTCCACGTTTATTTCTTACCATAAGCTTTCTAGCTCATGTTCTTGCTTGAAAATGGTCATCCATGCACTAAAAAGCTATGCTTGACTTGGATTTCAGTTCTTTATGAATCTTTATTCATGTGTATATTATTCCTATGGTATAATATGACATGGATCAGGTTGGGTTGACAACCTATGGTGCTAAGCACCTATCAACCAATGGTCAATTTTAGGGTTTTAAGCTGATTTCTTCTATAAACCCATGACCCGATGGTGGTACCACTGCAACAACCCTATGGTGTTGTCTTCATGATAACTGATGGTGGTGACCAAGGGTGTCAACTGACGTTCACCCCTTAGGTCATTTTTTGACCTAATTATAAGCTTAATGATCAACAACTAAGTACCCTAATGATGCTATCAATCAATGGTGACATTAGCTTGATATTTGATGGTGAATAATGAATATAGTGCTGATCTAACAACCTATGGTGACTTAATGGTCACTAGTGATGGTGGATAAGGTCTCCGCAACCTATGGTGAGTTAATCATGTAGAATTAGCATCAATTAAGCCTTAAACCAATGGTTTCTTGGGTCATTTGATAAAATGGTCAGACCTATACTCCAGTTGATGGTTTTAATATATGAACTTGACCTAATGGTTAAGATGTAATATTTCTTCATACAATAAATTGTAATGATGCCTAAATGTAATATGTTTGTCATAATAAAGTTATTTAAATGGTTTCCTTTATGAGACCAAGTTAAGAAGCTTATTTACTGATGACTTGTTTTAAATAAACAATCGCTTGTGGGTTTTACCCTACTCTCAATGGAACTTTTTATGTTGTTAATTAAGGGATGTCTAGGATTATATTGTGACTCTTTCTAGAGCACAACTCAATGAATTCATAGTTGGTTTGTTCAATATGTTTGATTATGTAAGAAACTAATGGTCTTACCTTTTTAACATCCAATGGTTATGGGTGACGTAGTGGTATGGTGATATGGGTTGAAAGATGATGGAACAAATGGAGGGTTACCCTTAATAAGGTAGTCTTACCTTTTCACACATATGAATAGAAGGGATGATGGACATGGAGGATGGTTATGGTCATGCCTCAGACATTTGATATGATTGATGACAATTGCAGTTGTACCTCAGATTAGAGGGTTTCATATACCCTGGTTTCTAGTGTCGTGACCTGTACCAATGGTGAACTAGTGGTTAGCATCTTGACTATATGTCACTGTAGTGACAACTTTGACTGATATGTCACTTCCTTTTTACTCATACTGACTGAGGGAAAGAGATCTTAGGATACCTACACTGCTAGATCTTGTACGTAACCGAATAGCCCTTCACAAGGGTTGGTTGGACTTTGGATGGTACAATTCAAATTCCCTACGGCATAATAAAAAATGTTATACAGCTGTATAGCATATCTGTTTAGGGTTATACACGATGCTTCAGATTGGATGATAACCCTTGCTTGTTCTTTTTACATAAAGATGATGTTTAGTGCAATTAAGAGATAGTAGATATATTTACATTGTAGATATGCTTAAGATTGTAAAAGTGTTCATACAGTAGCCATGCTTATCTTGATATCTATTCTACTACTACTGATTATAAATATGATGCTAACTATATCATGTTGTTAGTTATGTTTAGCATGCTAGCCATGCCTCTGTAATTAGAGATGCCTATACTGCTAATCATGCTTCTGCAAATACTCATGCTTATGTTGTTAGCACTGCTTATGATATTGATCTGTTCAAACTGTTAGACATGCTAATGTTATTAGATATGGTTATGATGGTAGACTTATTCATGTTAATAGAGATAATATGCTACTAGACTTGCTTATGCTAGTTATGCATATGCTACGGAATCTCTTATATGGTTAATAAGGCAAATGACGATAGTCATCTTGATGATGATAATTGTTATTAGCTCCTTTATGTATTGATTAATCATTAATGTTGATGAGCCTATTTGTTATATCTGATTAAACTACTTAAAACTATTTAATTATTTAAAATGTTGTAATCAATAAGCGTTGTTGGAGGTTATATCTCTTGCTGGGACATGAGTCTCACCCTTGTGGTTCACCACATCTTTTTAGGTAATCAACAATGATTACAACAGAAAGGTGGAAGTAAAGAGGAGTTGTAGTAATGAATCTTTGAGAAAGTTGATTAGATGTCTAGTGTGTCCTAGAGTCATCCCTATACTCTCAGGTGCAGGCATGAAAAGTTTGTATATACTGTTTCAAATGAATCAAAATTTTGTTAGCATGTTAATGCTTGTTTGTGTGAAATATATGAATATTGTTCTCCTGTGTATATATGTTGTGGCTAAGGTGATAAACCAATTTTATCCAATTCTTGGCATAGTATGGACACAAGAAAGATTTTGGCCTCTTATGCATATGTTTTTCAGCGGGTGTTGATGTTGAAATCAGTTTTTATTTACCCATATTTTTGGGTATGTGATTAATTAGCGATTGACTGTGTTTTATGTTTTGAGTAATGTCATTTAGTGTAACGGGTTGTCACAGGTGATGAGAAGGAGACTTGGTGGGTTGTGCTCACCAGGAACCACCCATGCGACAACGTAGGCATAGTCTGCGAGTGAGAGATCGTGTAGGAAGAACGGAAGCAGTGAGACGGGTCGATGGGTCAAGAAGGAACCAAACCCAAGGAAGGATCCACGAACCAGAGAAGAGAAGGGAATGAAAATAATAGGTATTGCTAAGGTACATGTGGCATCATTGGATTGGTCCATAATTGCTTTATTTGTGAAAATTCTAGAAATAAATTTGTAACTCGGATGAAACAATGCTATGTGTGAAACTTGATCCGAAGAATGCAAGGAATCCACTAAAAATATAATTGAATCCTAATTCTACTTGCAATTCAAAAAGTGCTGAAAGTTTCTATCTGTAATGCTTTCAAGAATAAGAAACCCTAATTTGATGATTAATGAAATTGTGAAAGGTCATATGGATGTTTTATGTAAATATTAACTTGTTGTTAATGAAAAGGATGTTTTGAATCTAAAAAGATGATCCATGTGATTAATTGGTTAATTTAGGGTTTCATATGAATAAAGTGCATTAATGGGCTTAAAAACCCAAATTTAGGTGTTAATGACTTTTGATGAGGTATATTTGGAAATCCATGTTTATGATAGAGATATTATGTTTTTTTCCAAATTGGTAATAAAGAGGCTTTAATGAGAATAGTTAAGTAATTAGGGTTTTTAACATAAAATTACTATTTTAGGGTTTTGTTGACTTAAAAAGGTAAAGTTGAGAAATATATCTAAAGAACCCTAAGGAAACCCTAATTCAGATTAGAAACCCTAGGAAGTAATCCCAAGTCAACAAAGTAAGTTTTTGATGATTATGTAGTAAATAGGTTGTACATGATTTTCAGGATACTGTTGTGCTTGTGTGATTGGCTTGATTGATTGCTTGGATTTCCTGATTGGATGTTCTTATTTCCTGTGAGATCTCCAAATCAAGTATGTGGTTATGCTTATGAATAATTGCTCTAATTTCATGAAAATTTTTGAGGTTTTATCAGTTGCTTAGAAATAACTGCTTGATTGACTTTTATTTCATGCAACTGTAAAGTGACTATAACTATCACCATAAATATATGTGCATGACTAGCTCAGATCCTAGTCCTCCTCTATAGCTTTGGTGATGATGAGATGGATGACCTAATACATGGTCTTCCCTTGGGGTAGGATCATCAGTTTATCATTAGTCGATGTGTTGGTCTACCCTTGGGTAGGACCATACGACTACACAACCCTAAGTCGTGGTCTACCTGTAAGGTAGTATCATAGGGGCTATTTGAGATCTACCATATGAGAGAGGTAGTATCCATGTCCACTACAGGGACAACACAGAGGCAACGATATGAAGGGATTGAGTAGTTACATTTACTAAGTAAAGTTGGATCTATTAAATAATAATTTGGTTGCATTATGTTGTTACAAGTAGATGCATGATTTTGGTTAGCCCACATACCAATATAATTCATTATACTGACTTCCGTTTTGTTTGTCGACATTTTAGGTTTATTAGAAAGTCGATATTCCTTTAAAGTGACATTGAATGAATAAAGCTTAATAAAGAATTGGAGGATTGTAGATTGATAGTTTTGTATCTGGGTAATGTCCCTCAAATCCTATATATTCAAGGTATGTGAAAAGAAAATTTGTATCCAATTTTAAGCTTAGTTGTGGTAAAATTTATTAATTATTTTTTATTATTTGCAAAACAATATGATCCTATTTTGAATAATGGCTCTAGCTTCTTGGTCTTCCTTAATTGGGGGTTCCCGAGGGGTGGGGTTGTTACAAATTTATTGGAGGACTGAGGAGGCATCGTACCGAAGGCACCAACTGACTAACTGGAGGTCCAACCAATCGACTGGAGGAGTCCAGTATACCACATGAGCTAGGATTAGTCGACTGACCGATGAAGCCAATCAAGCGACCGAGAAGTCCTACCGATCGACTCGAGGGTCCAACTGATTGACCCGTTAGTTCCAGTAGCATACTATCCAGTATAGGTTGTTAGATATGATGTGGAACTTAGGTGGTAACAATTCTTTGTGTCTCCAAAGAATCACATTAGTGTGTCCACAAACATCATATGTTTTTTGATTGCATCTTTTGCATTTGTGGATATAGCATGTACATGATACATACTATATGTATGTGGTGATTAGATATGTATGTATATATATATATAATCCATAAATAAATATTAAGTCTAAGATGATTTCCCTAAGTAGCACATAGGAAAATCTTGATTGACCAAGTGTGGGCACACCCTAGCATGGCGCGTCTTCTATCTCATGGAAGTGTGATGGTAGATATGTGGGTCTTTCCAAGAAGGGTACATATTTTTTAATGTTGTCTTATGGGTCAGGATTAACTAGGTGACCTTAATAGTATTAAGTTCCAAGAATCATACATATGGAGTATGGCTAGGAGTTGTCCATCCAGGAATTGCATTAGTTCAATTGGCAAATGTTGCCTACCTTAATAATTAGTTATGAGCACCAGCATTGGCCGAGTATTGACTTAATTGTTTTGGATCTTGGCTCACTAGATGATTGTTCACTACAATCTTCCAAATTGGTAGTAAGGGCTATCAATTTTGAAAAAAATAGTGGGAACCATATTTAATTAAAAGCCTAATTAGTATCATCAAACTTATCAAATCAAATCAAATCAAAAGTGTTTTAACAAAAGTTGCAAAATTTCTTTTGTAGAAACTAATGGCAAACACAAACACATTTTCATTACAATCAATCTTTGTTAAATAAAAACTCAAATGAACAAATTCCATTACTGGCTCAAGACTTTGAAAAATGTTCTCACTCCTGAGTGTAAGCTCTATGTCCTTGAAGCACCAGTTCAAGAAGAACCCACTTAAATACGCCTAAGGCTGAAATGGATGCTAACTTGAAGCATGCAAATACTGTCACAGACATCAAACACCTTATACTAAGTTGTATTAACTTTGAGTTACATGAACAACATGAAAACATGGAAATTCTCGAGATGGTAACACATCTTAAGAATCATGTAAAACAAGAAATGTATAATGTCTCCACAGTGTTATGTGAGTGTAAATTGACAAAGGGAGATCTAGTTGTAACCTATGTGCTCAGTATGGTTGGAATGTTGAACATATAGAGAGATTGGGGTTTCCTTTAGATCAAGATTTGGCCACAAATATGATCTACACTCGTTGCCTGAATCATATAGTCAGTTTATCGAGTGATATTACTCAAGTAACTTGGCCAATTCTTTGTCTCAATTGCTTAGCATGTTGATGAATGCCAAAGCACATGATGAAGAAGGACAAACCCATGAAGGTTACCAACAAAGGGGAGTCCAAGTAAAAGGTAAGGCCAAGAAATGTTCTGAGGCTAACTTGAAGAGTGAATCTTCTACATTGAAGATAAGTAGATGGGTAACTGCAAAAGAATATGTCCTTTCACTTAAAGGAATTGAGGAAGAAGAAGAAGATAGAGATCTTCACTTTAGAAACTGAGAAGAAGTAAGCTTGAACGGTGTGGAGAAAGAGTTGCTTCCACTATAGATGGAATCTATCATTCATCTAATGGGCATGTCATAGAATTAGTGAATTGCTATTATGTACCTACCATTAATAAAAAACATCATGTATCATGTATGGACAAGAATATTATGAATATTTGATGTTTTGTTTTAAAAGATAAGATCTTATATGGAAGTGGCCTATGTCTCAAAATATATACTTGATAGTTGTATAGAAAAATATATATTACACATACACTTAATGACTTGATGACTCAAACAATGAATACATATAGCATTGTCATCAAGAGCATATAATTGAGAAATACATTTCTAGAACCCATTATGATAGTTGTGTAGACTATTTTGGTTATTCAAGCAATAGAGACATGTGAATATCATTTATTGGGAATTTTGACAAACTCACCTTTCACAAGATGTAGTGGGAGAATGAGTATTCTAATAGGGATCATACATAATGATGTGTATAGACCCTTTTAGAATAAATACTAGAGCTGGTTAATAGCACCACATTATATTTATTGATGATCCCATTAGATATGGTAGTTTTTATTTAATGAAATACAAGTCTTAATCTCGTGAAGTGTTCAAGGAGATCATGAATGAAGTGCACAACCAACTTGGTAAAAGTATTAAAACACTTCAATACATGATTGATTTGAAAAATATTTTGAACTAAGGGTTCAAGGACCTTGTACCACAATAAAATCCACTTGAAACATAATGATGTATCAAAAGAAGGAACCACACATTGTTATGTCATGGTGTGATTATCAATAAATCTAGCTAATCTTCCAATTTCTTTTTTGTGCACATGCTTTACACTAAACAATGTATCATCTAAATTGGTTCGAAAGAAACAATAAGATACACGACATGGGAAGTGTACCAATATGTCTTTTATAAATATTAGGAATGAAAGAATATAACGGAAAATATTTTCTTGAAAATCTTTGACACAAATCATATAAATGTGATTTTGTTGAATACTACTTTTACATTCCAAACCTACAAGAAAAGCATTTGTTACAAGGATTGTTGTATTCCTAAAGGGAATTTTTTTTGGATAAGGTAAAATATTACTAGATCATAAAAAATAGCATATAGGGGTAAACCACCCCATATACTATACATGGTCACTTAAGACCCCACCTGAAAATGACCTCAGGATTAACCTTCAGCAGGAAACCTGCATTTGCTTTGCAATGCCAAGCCAGCCTATTAATAAAAGCATCAAAGACTTGGTACTTATCCCTCCCCCTCTTCCCATGGGCTCTACTATTCCTCTCATGCCATATATGGAACATGAGGCCGGTCCACACCAGGGTGGTAAACCTCCTGTGATGTCTATCCCCTTTGGACCTACTAAGCATCCAGGTCATACAGTTATTGATGCTTGTGGGGGGGTTGCCACCCCACATGAGTTTGAGAGAGGACCGGGTCCAAAGATACTTGGTGAAGTCACACTCAAAGAATAGGTGATGTTGTATTTCGTCGACCTGGTGGCACAATGGGTAGGCACCAATTCCTAAGGAATTAGTGGTAGAAAAGTAGAATTTAAAAAGTTTAAGACCAACAAGAAAACATTGAACCTTCAGTGGTACAATACGAAAAAGGAGAATCACAAGTTGTTGTGGAATATCAAGTTCCTTATGTAACACAAAAACCTCATAGATCTAGTAGAACCAAGCCTTGAGTATGAAAGATAATGATATCTTATTACTCAAGAAGGTAATGTGATGGTCATAGACAATGAGCCAAAAAACTACCCATAAGCTATTGTGGGACCAAAGTATGATAAATGGCTTGAGTCCATGAGATCCAAGATGTACTCCATGTAAACCAACAAGGTATGACCTTGGTGGATCCACCTGAAGGGGTAAGATACGTAAGGTGCAATTGGATCTTAAAGAAGAAGATTGAAATGGATGATAGTGTACAAATCTATAAGGGTAGATTGGTTTCCAAAGATTCCAAGAAAGTTCTAAATGTTGATCCTAACAAAATCTTTTCACCAATTGCCATGGTTTAATCGATCATGATCATGCTTGCAACAGAAGCTTAGTTTGACTATGAGATTTGGAAAAATGGATGCTAAAACCACATTCCTTAACAAGAATAATGTAGAGGGTGTGTACTTGACATGGCCTGAAGGTTTTATAAATCCACTTATTACAAATAAAGTCTATAAACTGTAAAGGTCAATCTATGGATTGAATCAAGCATCTCAAAGCTAGAATCTTCTATTTGACAAGACAATCAAACAGTGTGACTATATTCAAAATGAAGATGAAAACTATGACTATAACAATTTAGTGGAAGAATATTTATGTTCCACATAATGACGGGGAATGATGTCCTTACCCTTCATATATTAAACCATGGGAAGGAAGTACCTTCTCTATGAAGGGTCAAGGCTAAGCATCCTATATGATAGGAATGAAGATCAATAGAGATATATCTAGAGAGCGTTTTGACCTAAGTAAGCTCACACAGATTGGAAAGATGTTGAAGTGGTTCAACATGTAAAACTCAATGAGATAAAATTTGTTAATGTTCCATGGGATTAGTCTCTCAAGAACCTAGTATCCAAGTTCTTGTGAAGAGTGGGAAAACATGTGTAAGATTCCATATGCATTTGCAATTGGACCTATCATGCATACAACATTATGAACCAATCCTATTGTTTTGTATGTATTGGACATGATGAGAGGATATATGTCAGATCCAAGTAAGGGTCCCTAGACTACCAATAAGAACATACTTAAGTACTTTAGAAGCATTAAAATGATTAGTTCCTTGGTTATAGTAATGAGAGTTAGGTGTAAAGGATTACACTGATCCAAGCTGCCAAAATGACAAAGAAAATTAACGATTGCAATCTAAATTTGTGTTGGACCTTAAAATAGAACTATAAGTAAGAAACAATTGTTCTACAATTGAAGTTGAGTACCTTGACACTTTGAGCACAACTTATGTTACTATATGGATCTAGAAGTACATGTCGATGATCTTGTGGGAGGTTCCAACCATTGATGACACAATAGAAATATTGTGGCATCAATGGATATATTGGATAGGGAAGGAATATCAGATAGAACACTGCATCAATTCCATCTCATATGAGAGATCATATATAAGGGATATGTGAACACTTGCAAAGTACCAACTTGAAGAAAATGTTGTGAACCCTCTACAAAAGCACTTGTACAACAGAAACATGATGTACATGATGAAGATAACTTGGAATAAGATTTGTAAGTAATTGGCTTTGAATGCAAGCGGGAGTCTGTTGGCATGTAAGCCCATAGAACCAATCATATGATGATTGTAATGTGGAATCATATACTTGATTTGATAATGATAAAGGTAATTCAGTCTATTATGTTTGTCTCAATCGTGAGATGATGACACAAACATGGTAGATGTCTGAAGAATGATGTTGATCAATGACGTGTCTTTATGATGAGGACCTAAACAATAAGATAATATGTATGAGAAGAGTAGGTACATTATTTTTCCATAGTTGAATATTATTTTGGAAGAAAAATAGACAACAGTAATACATAAGATAATAAAGTGTGTTGATTGATGATAGGGTCTCATTAGTCATGATATGGGAAATCAAGTCAAACACATAGGTATATGTTAGAGAACAATGTATTAGATAAACACACCTTAAGAGTGATTTATGGAGACCATGGAACGATACTCAAAATCAACTGTCATAGTGATAGAGGTGATTGTGGTTCTTAGAACTGAAGCCACTGCACTCAACACTTGTTGATAAATGTATTTTGACATAATCTAATGAGACCTTGAACAACAGTTTCCATAAAGGTGATGCATAGGTTCATTATGACACATGGGGACTGAGTGTGAATTATGTAGATGGGATTTGTCCCTCCTACAAGAGATTAATATATGGGCCACTTGATAAGTGAGATTGGGAAATGTATGGTCATTCTCATGTGACTCATTATGTGATATGTGAGGTCACATTCATCTCACAAAGTCCACTCTAGTTTAAGGAACATGGGTTGCATGTTTAGAGGATGAGGATTCCATTCATCAAGTTCAATTTAGATATCAAAGATAAAGGAACTATATAATCACTATAACACTACATATTGTAGGTTGAAGTTGTTCTCCAACTTTCCAATTACTTTTATAGAAACGATGTGTTGGTAGATATTGCTCATTGCTTGTGATTTCATAAATTAGTTATGGACATTCAGTGCCAACGTAACATGGGACCTATAGGATCACACAATAAGATGCACCTGGAAAAGGAGTTTACTCATGAATATGGTTTAACTTGATTACTAAAGTGTTTAGGTATTCAATTTAAACAACAATAGGTAAAAATTGACTGACATGATTGTGAATTGACGGTTCAAGATTTGAACCGATCAATTCATGTGTCATGTCAATTTTAACAACATTTCTTGAATTGGGAAATGAATCGATTGGTTCATAAGTGAACCGACTAGTTTAGATTCTGAGACAACCGATTTGGATTATGAATCACCTAGTTCAATGATCAATACGATTGGATCAAGGATTAATATTGACATCATGTTGTGCATTAATCATCACAATAAAGCCAATGTTTGCAAATAGGAAATAATGTGAACCGATTGATTCAAGAGTTGAACCAATCATTTCACATGTGAACCAACCATTTCTTGGTTTGTAGTTTCCATATTCATGGAATTCCATCACTTTAACTCCTAGATGATCTGGAAACTATAACCTTGGTTATGCTATAAATAGGGGGGCAATCAAGTCTTACTGAAGACATAAAAATATAATTTGATAATTGTTGTCCTCTCACAGTTGTGGTAATATGAGAGCCCAAGCAAGTCTTACCCGTAAAAGAGAGTGACAACAAGGGAGAGTAAGCCAACTCTAGCACACTGACGATTGAAGCGACAACTCCTTCATGTTGGGTTTGGTAGCACAATGTGGAGTACCCAGTTGTAACATCCTTGACCTGGGTTATGCCTTAACCCTGGGAGTTTTTCTTAAGCAAGTTAATTAGATCCTTAATTTTATTTTGTGAAAAGTAATTAAGGCTCAAGAGGAACTTATGTTTCAATTTTGGTCCTGTTTGAATAACGTTGAAGCAATGTTTGCTTATTTTAGTCTAAAGTGCAATTTACCCAATATGAGAGGTTAACTTGTGAATGTTACTTGATAAATGTTCCTCAAGTGTTGAAGCATCATGAGAATGAAGATGATGCAGGGATATGACTTACATAAGCCTGAGTACCAAGAAAGAGCTCATAAAGCAATGTTTGTGCATTAAAACCTAGTTTTGGTATAATATGTAAATTACCCAAAACCTATGGTTCAATATGCAAATTACCACTTCAAAATAGTCCCTAATGTTTCTTGGAATCATGTAGAGCAAATAAAATGAGAGGGGCATCTCATTTGTAACACTTTGAAGGAGAGAGAATCTTGATATTAAAATAATCAAGATTTAAGCATAATTGAAACCCTAATTCAATTTAATGCAAAAATAAATAAAATAATTGAAGTGCCCTTTAACCAAAATAGAAATGTTTGAAATCCATGTATGTGTACGTCCTTGTGCCTTGCAAAGGCCACGAAATATCTCAAGCAAGTGGATAACCCACTCACATTTAACAAAAAAAAGTAATATCCACTAAGTTTGGATATTACTATTATAAGGGTTAAGGTGCTTAATTTCTTTTCCTTTAAATTCATGGATAATGAAGAGGTTTGCAAAGGTAAATAGGATAGATTCGTGGGCAAGGAGTTGAGGGGGAGATGTGGCATCAATTTGAGAAATTAAAGGAATTAATTACTACTTTCTCTCTCATTGAATTTCCTTATAAAAACACAATTTCCAACTCAATTCAAAGACTTTTTCGATCCTTGTTTCTCTCCTTGCTTGCAAAACGACCAAGGAATCTTAGGAGAAACAGGAGGACGAGTTCCAACCTATAGGTAAGTTTCTTTCAACCATGATTTCATGGTGGAAATTGAAAAGAAATGATGGATTTCTTCTTTTCTTCCATCAATCTTCCTTTCTAGCCAATCCGTTTCACTCAAAATCTTGAGGAACGAACCTTCTGGAGTGAGAAAGCTTCTTCCACCATTAAATATGTGGATTTGAAGCTTTGAAGCTTCTTTGAAGGCTGTTTATATAACTTGAACCCATTACATTGTTATTCAATTATCAATCTTGCAATTATATTGATTCCTTCTTCTTCTTGATCAATTGCTTGTTGTAATTGATAATGTTATGAAATCAATGCAATATGAACTACATGAACGAAGGTAGATGATGATGACATCATGTTGGGCACTTTTCCCAAAGAAATTCTATTCCAATAGGTTTCAACAAATTGTTCAATCGGTTTCAACAAAACTGTTTGAAATCAAACGGTTTCATCAAACCGTTAGAAACCAAACGGTTTCAAACCGTTTGGAAGGGTTAAACACAGTTGACCATTTGGAGATTATATGCTAGTGTTTATGGTAGATGACCCATTAAATCTAATTGATTGATTTCAAAGGGTTCATCAGTTGAAGGTTAATCAGTTATCAAACCCTAATCGGGTTAAGTGCTGAAATTTCAATTAGTTGATTTAAAATTTTGGGTTGATTAACCCAAATGGTCTCAAGACCATTTTGAGATCACCCAAACGGTCTCAAGACCATTTGGAGGTCAACCAAGACCATTTTGAGGTCTAGGGTTGAGTATGGTTGAGTAATTGAAGATCCAAAGATATCAAATTGAAATGCAATCAATAGCTAAATTGATGATCAATCCAATTATCTAAACCCTAATTGAATTTCACAAATTTTAATGATGGATGGGGAAAACGGTCTCAAGACCGTTTAGAGATCATACAAATGACCTCAAGACCGTCTGAGGTCAGGTCATATCATAATTTGATGATGATTCATTGATCTCAATTGAATCGGTTCCACAATGTTAATCATGAAGGTTCCTCGATTTCAAAACCCTAATTGAAGGTTTCTTGATTATAAATCCTAGTTCAGTTGGGTTCAAAACCCTAATTAATGGTCTAATTGAAGGATGATTCAATAGTTCAATTGATGAATGAATCAAGGATTCAATTGATAGTCGGTTCATTGATTGAAACATTGAATTGTTTAAGTGTTGAAAGACCTTTTTGGTCCATTCGGTTTTGAGAGGGTTTGGACCAAATGGTCTCAAGACCGTTTGGGTCCAAACGGTTTCAAACCGTTTGGAGACCCAAGTCCATTCGGTTTCAATGCATTTCTTGCTTAAACGATTTCAAGGGCAGTTTGCCCAAATGGTTTCAATACGTTTGAGTTCTGAGAAACCATGACCGTTTGGGGTCTAAGTAATCAAAACCATTTGAGGATCAACATGGTCAATCCAATTGGATGCCTAATGTAATTGAAAATTCAATTGGTCAATCTTTTTGAATACTTAATGTATTTGAAGGTTCAATTGGTCAATTCAATTGGATACCTCATGTAACTGAAAGTTTAATTGACCAAACCGTTTGAACATCTAATGTATTTAGATGATTGATACCCTTAGTGGAATTAATCATTGATGCATCATAATGCAATAATTCAATATATCATGCTAACCCTAAATGCATGTATTTGAATAAGAAGTAGGCTCAAACTAATCAAGAATTGAGTAGTGGACATCCTGGGTAGGATGAGAGAGAAAGATTCATACATGAATGATAATCATGTAAACAGTAAAGCCTAACACATTCAAAATAAATGTGATATACAATTAGGGTAAGATCCTTGATAAAGAGATCATAAAACCCTAATTGAGTTGATTAATGAATTCAAACCCTAATTTAGGGCAATTCTGAGTAAAACCCTAATCTTGGTTAATAGTGTAACCCTAATTAATGGTGATGACATGAGAAACCCTAATTCAAGGTATTTTGATGATAAACCCTAATTGGTATGAATAATGAACCCTAATTATGGATAATGGAATGTGGAACCCTAATCTAGGGTAATTCCATGTGAAACCCTAAGCCAAGGTAATAATGTAATCCTAATGTAGGGTGATGCCATGTGAAACCCTAAACATAGGGTGATGATATGTAATGCTATATGAAACCCTATCCCTAAAATTGGGTGAAGGTAAGAGAAAACCCTAATGATGAAATAGTGGGTAATACCTTATGGAGATGAAATATCTCAAGTGGTTGATTACAGGCAACCTTATAGTATGTAATGCCTTAACTTGAGATAAGTTCGTATCATTAAAGATAGTTGTACAAATTCTAATGGGTGATCTATGCACTACATGATAAAGGTGATAGGTTAGTGGTTAAAAGTATTAAGAGGGAAATACCTTAATACGAGGTCAGTTGATTAACTTAAGTAAGTTGAAAGTGATGAGAAAAGTGATACATCAAGACATGATAGATATCACATTTAGCATTTCAGGGTTGATATACCTTGATGCACCTCAATCCAATATACTTGGATAAGAAACACAAGAAGTGTGTGTTATGTAAATTGCTACAATGAATATGTAATGAATTCAATGCACTTTGATAAGTGTTGACTAACATACTATGAGAAAGGGGTTAAGCCAAGATAATGAGTATGATATAAACATACCAGGGTAAGGTTGAGAGATGAACTCATACCTTGAATTGATAATCATTAATGATATATGATGAGAGTAATGATCATGAGTGAATACTTATGATATTATTGAATGCTCCTAGAGGAATGGAACAATAAATTATGGTTGGATAGATAATATAAACATGAAACCCTAACTAATGTGAAATGGGAAAACCTAACCCTAATTTTTTGGTAAAGGGGTGAAAAGCCCTATTTGATGGTGAACCTTAACCATGGTAAGGGAATAATGGTGTTACTATTGTATTGCATGGTGTGATGCGAAATTGTCATGATTGTTATCATGTGTATTAACCATGCATATATCATGAGATGATGAACATAGCTACATTTGAGCTATGATATTTATATAATAAAAATGTTGATTGGCCTTGTGTGCCTTAATGTTTTTGTTTCTTAGTAAAAGTAACAAAATGTGCATGGACTTTATGAGCCATATGAGTAAGTTGTTGCCTAGTGAAAGGTGACAAGACACTTAATGGGCCTTGTGAGCCATGTGAGATGCTTGTGTAACAAGTATCATGTATACCTCGGTCTGAGGACCTAGAGGAAATAGTTACCTAACAAGTGGTAACAGTGATTAGTGATGAATTTAGGGTATGAATACCCAGATTTGATAAGTAAGATAATGATGCTGCTATGAGATGTGAACTTTCAAGTGATGAGATAAGGGATTAAGATGCCAATGTATTATAAAGTTCTGGTAAAGCAATTGATAAGAGCTTATATGTTTCTTTGTAGAATTTGTCACAATAATTCCTGTTTGAGAACTTGACTGATGCTAAAAGAATATGCTAATGTACTTAATTAATCAAGTAAAATCATATCATGTAGATCCCTGACCATAGATCCATCAGTGTCAGTATCTACTGATGGTGAAATGGGTTGCTCCGCGGCAAAACCCAGAATGCATATTTTTGAATATGTGGGGGTTGATGGGCGAACACATCCTTACGTCCTATTGGGGGAATTGATGGAAGGTAAACATTAAACCTCTCAATCCTTCATTATTTGTACCAGGATGGATGTATCACGAATCTCCCGAAGATTGGGATAGATGTATCACGAATCTCCCAATAATATTAATACCGGATCGATGGAGGTAAACATGAAATCTCTTGATTGCGAAGAGAGTGCATCCGCCGATGTAGCTCCATAGAGAAGTTTCTAGTATACCCTGGAAAGCTATATAACAAAGACACAAGATGTCATGCATGTGGTCTCGCACTGACCGAGATGTTGGGAGGTCATGGAAGTCGGCTCTTCCATTGATCTTGTATGGTACCGATTTTGACTTCGCAATGGTCGGTTGGAGTATGAGTGGTATACCTCATCTCCTCAGGGCATAAGCGTGATTGTAAAATGTGATCAGTCGTATATCATGTTTTCTTAAGGATTGAATATGGAAATTTACTGGCTGATGTTACACTTCTTTTATGCATCTCTAGTTGATAGATGTTATTTATATCTCTTTACATTCTTTGCAAAGCAGATGGATGATTTATAATCTACCATGGGTAGATGTAATGTCCTCCTTAAGAAAGGAGATTATCTTATTATGTTCATACAATGAGTAATATTGTTGTTAATATATAAGAACTCATGCTCAGTTTTATTCTAATAAACATCAATAATAATGTTTTTGCGGAGAGTTATATCTCTCGTTGGGGCAATTTACAATTGTTTCACCCCCATGGGATCCAATGTTTTTAGGTGAACACAGAGTAGGGAATAGAATCCCCACAGTAGAGAAAGGATAGCAATAGCTGGGACAGTAGTGAAATCTCAGGTGGAGATATTGTCTGTCAAGTCATATAGATAGTAGTCCTATCTGTCGTCTCTGTACTCTCAGGTCCTCGGAGTTAGTAGTTAGTGCTTTTAATGAATCGATATGAGATTTTGGCTTGATTCGTCGAGGTTCTTATGTTGTCTGTATATAATGTTAATAGGGCAGTTGATGTTTGTAATCCTTGAGAAGAGATGCTACAAGTTATGTACTTATGAACCAGGATGTAAATGTTATACATTGGTTCTTGATGAAATAGTTTTCCTATTTTTGGATCTCTTTGTAAATGGTTTTAATTTTTAGTGATTTTCAGCAACCCGCTGCTAATGTTTAATTCCGCTTAATTAGTAACGATTTGTTTATCGGTCGTTACACCAGTGGTCTATATGGAATATGTAGAGGCATGGAGGTCATTGCCTCCATGCTAGGAGGACAACAACCACCGCTGCTTGAGGTGTTGCACTAGGAGACCGTCGTCATCAGTTGTTCGTTTGCATCTTGCAAAAAGTGCACATCACTGTGCAAGAGTTGTCATTGGACTTGCTCTAGGATAAGATATATCTCTTGCTAACTTCTTTCCTAGATACATTATTGTTGACACGATTCCCCAATCAAGAAATAAGGATAAATATTTTGTTTCAACTACCTTCTCTATCGTCCATATTCCCCAATAGGTTTGCATATCTTATATATTGGATTCTAGGGATACATGGGTATACTAATGAGGGTAAATGTATCCTCACACAAGTGTACATACATGAAAATAACAATTCTAAATACTATGAGCTTAATCCTAATTAGCAAGAAATAAGAAATAAACCAATTATACTAACAACATCCAAATGTAAAACAACAAGGAGGAAAATCCACCAATTCCCAAGTTCCATTGAAAAGAATTGATTAGATTCCATCAATAATGGATTCCTTCCTTGATTTCTAGGGAACCGTTGCTTGTATGAAGGATACAATATCACCTTAAACATTATAAGTGAAAAAATCACTTTCTATGTCCTTAGATGTCCTAGGCCATTTACTTCTCCTTGAATCAACCATTTCCTTAGAATCGTCAGATTCAGAAATAATATGTTTTACGTCATCCCCCCACATTTGTCATACATTTCATGTTCTAAAAAATAGATCCTATAATAAATGAATCCTATTAAGAAACTTCCTTGTGAACACCATATTTCATTGTAACAACATCCTAAAAAAATGTTTCATGATGTAGTTTCACTTTTTATTGACATCCACACATGAGGTTTGAATTTCAAAATAAAAAATGAATAGTCATAATCAATCTCTACATAACCTAAGAATATGGCATCTTTTATTTTCTTATCCTTGTTTGATCATCTTGTGATTGGAGAAAATAACCATTGTGGCACCCTCAAATTCAAAGATTTGGAGACCTACATTTCAGCCTCTCCATAACTCAAAATGACAATTATCTTTAGTTGTTTAAGGAAATCTATTCAGAATGTGAAAAGTTGTATTCAAAGTTCCCCCATATAAAGTTAGGAAGACCCAAAGTTTGATGTAAAGTACTTACCAAATATATACGTGTTTGGTTCTTACATTCTACAATCCCATTGGTGCAATCCCTTTGAATTACACATTGTTATTGATGTAATTCCAAGATCAATTTTTAGGTGTACGCTCCTCCCTATCAGACCATAAATCTTTCCATTTTGTGTTTCTACTTCTTTCTTATTTAATTCAATTTTTGTGAACGCCTTATCTTTACTTTTGAGAAAATGGAAGTAACAATACTTGCATCATCAATGAAATTTATGAAATAACATTTATGTAATGCACCAAAAATACAATTAAAACACATGTGGAAGCATAAAGTAAATTAGCTCAATCAAGGCGAAAACAATCCATCGATAAAGGAACACATCATAAATAGAATATTTTGTCATTAGGAAAATTCATCATATTACAATTGATTCAAAGGAAAAAAACTAAAACATATACCATGTATGGTTCTTTTTATAGTAGAAAATATTATATAGTCTAAACTCGACCAAAAGAGTAGAAATTATGCATCTAAAAAAAATCTATGAACCAGTTTCTATTGTCCATCATTTGTGCCAGAAGGATCATCACACCGGCAATCAGAAAATGTCAACTAGGTATCTGTAAGATTCAAATGTAGTGGAAATGTTCTCAGTCACATATGCAACCACAAAGGTGAAAGATACATGAAAAGAGATAGTCTAACTAGTAAGTTCAAGTATAATAAACATATACCTATTTTCATCACCATTAACCAATTTCAATAATTTTAATACTCAGGGAGCAAAACATGCATCAAGATGCATTCCATAAATTTCGGTGATAAAGTAACTAGTGGATGGTGATATACAAAGGTTTTTATTTCATATGAGCTCATAACAATCAACATGCATTTGTAGTAAGAAAGAAGGTGAAGTTAATAATTAGTCCACATTAGGTTGTAGTCACCACTAGGGTGTAGTCAATAATCACCAACTTGTGGTTGTAGTAACTAAGTCAACAGTAGTTTGTAGTCACTATGAGGGTTTATTTAGTAATCAATCAACCTATGAAATTTTTCACCAAGAGATTTAGTCTACCCATAGAAGCCAAAGCTCTTAAATTTCATTTCACAACATGGGTACTTTATTACAATGAGGCATATTGGTATCATGGTATGGACGTCATCAGTTGACCCCAAGGCAAAGTCCTAAGAGTAGTATTCAATACAGTCATACTTATTCATACAATCATGTAAGTGTAATCATTAATTCATATTTAATTTATTTACATCACATCCAATTTTGTTTCTAGCATTTGCTTACTAAAGAGTGACATATTTCATGAGATCATAAACTCTAATACATTAATTTGAAAACTACTAGAGGGAGGGTGAATAGAGTTTTATAGATAATTTAACAATTATTTAACTCAATCAACCACAATGAAAAATATTGGACAAGGAGACACAAGGTTTAGAGTGGTTCCAACTATAGCAAATACTATAGCCGTCAATCCACTACCCGGTTGCTTACCCAACCGGGATTTGAAAAGAAATTTATTTTATTACCTCGCAAGGAATTTACATAAAATACAATCTCTTTTCCCAAACCCTTCAAGCAGCCTTCACCTAGAAGTAATCGCCCAACCTTGAAGCAGCCTTCCCTTGAAGTAGATGCACCAACTCCCGTTGCACCAGCCTTCTGAAGTAGCTTCCCTGGCGATAGCCTTCTTGAAGTAGCTTGAAGTCCCCTTCTCCACCTGAGAAGTCAACCCTCTCCAATCCGCAGCCTCCAACGCTAGGAGTAGCAAGGAGAGTACAAAAGATAAAAAGGAATAAGAGAGAAAACGGAAATTACAACTTATCCTTTAAGCCCAAGGCTTGATATGCCTAGATCAAGCGTATAGATCTCCTAGCCAAGTGTGTGAACTTGTGATTGCTGTGGGTAGGAGAATCTAGCCTATAGGACACGAGATTGAGCTAAGGAGAATGTAGACAAATGATCACAGTGCTCAAATTGCTTGCAATAGATTGCTCAAGTATGCTCAAGTGTATTCTCAAGTGTAACAAGTGAATTCTAGTGTCCTATGGCTTGTCCTATTTATAGGAATGGCCTAAGTATGCTTAAGGACGTTCTAGACAACTTCTAGGGGTTTCTAAGTGCTTAACTAGCCGTTAAGTACAAAGTTGTTGCTTTAACAACGGCTAATCAATTTATTCTGCAGTTGCTGTCAGAGACCATCTTGGTCGACAAATGGTCGACCGAGACACCTACTCGGTCGAACTTTTGTCGATCGACAGGCTCTCTGGAACAAGTGATTTGCAACGTCTTTCTTCAACTACCAACTAACTTGTCTGTTGTGTCTAACGGCTAGTTTGGATCTTTCTCGGTCGAGAAGATTGTCGACCGAGAGTGTCTCGGTCGAGGAGTTTGTCGACCAAGAATAATCCTGTTTCAAGGTTTCAATTTTGGCACTAATTATATGTGTGAGTGTGCAAAGGTGATCCTAATTAAATGGGATGACGTGTTTAACTATGGTGTTTGGCTAGGGAAAATCTAACGCTTGGTTTACATGCAATTCTAAGTACTTGTACATTATATATTTGTACAAGTTTTTACAATAATGATTACATTGCATGAAAATATAAACATTTTAGCTTGGGGATTTTCCCTAGTTGCTTTGCCATCCATCTTAGTCCTGCACACTCAAGTAGCTCGTTAGATTAATAAGAATGAAATGTTTGTCATCATCGAAACAAAGGGATTTATCATAATATCCAATTTATCCAACAATCTCCCCCTTTTTGAAGATGACAAGCATTTCCTAAATATGAAATAAGGAAATATAAAGCATGTGAGTTTCATACCTGAAAATTACCTTTTGTAGCCATTTATGTTTTGCAAGTGAGTGCTGGCCAAGATGTTATGAAACTCATTTATATTTTTGATTTTATATTCTTTCTCGCCCTTTGTCATTTCAAAAAGATATCCAAGTTGAATATTTTATTTTTCTTCTCCCCTTAATTTTATATTATGCTCCCCCTTAAATAGATATCCTATTAGGAACATGGATTTTTGTCTAATTTATCCACAATTTGTTTCTCAATCATTTGCAAAGGATGTTAAGCCTTGAAATGATATGAGATTCCCTTAAGCTTATGATGAATGTATATTTATTTCTCATTTATCAAAGGATGTTAAGCCCTAAATTAAATGAGAATCCTCTAATCTTAGAGTACATAAAAATGTCTCCATCCAAATGCAAGGGATGTTAAGCCTTGTTTTGGGTAGAGAGTTCCTTCAAGTACAAGATACCATTTTCAATAAATTCATAAATTTCTTTATAATCAATGAAAATTTCCAGCTACACATGTTGGTTACAATGTTTTTGTAAGCTTCTTCAATCAAATGGTCAAAGTTGTTTTTATGATCTCCCCCTTAGATATCCCAAATAAAGACTTAAATGCTTTGCAATATGTTTGAAGAGTGTCCATATGCATAAAAGAATACTCTGATTCACAAATGATGTTCAACATGCATCCTTGGTTTAAAATTATTTGATGAGCAATCATTTGCAGCAGAATTATTTCAGACTTGACAACAGAGACCTGCTCGGTCGACGATTTCTCGACCGACAGTGTTCTCGGTCGAACAGATCTCGACCGAGACTGTTTCTGTGTCATTAATTGTTGTTAATTCTAACCAAAAGTTTTTATTTGTTACTCCCATTAATTTTTATGCTTTACAATAATAATCTTTATAATCCATTTATTTACAAGATGTCTCATATGCAAAAAGATATCCATCCAAATCAAAAGGATAACCAATTTCATTAAGAAATATGGAAAGATAGACACATCATACAGAAGTGATCCATTACAATCATTCAAAGCAAGTCATTTACAACTAATATTATTCCAACACTCACTGGAAAGATTTAAGAATTACATCAACGTCAGGATCTTTCCCAATAAATGGCTCAGCTCCATAGTATTGGACCAAGGTTTGCCAATCTAGAGCTCCTGTCTTGGTTAAAGCATATGCTTCCAAGAATGTAGGAACTCGGTCAAATCGGAAATGAGTGGCAATATCTTGTAATTACATAGATGAAAATTGAGTATGCGTTAGATCCATGGATGGTGGAGGTGGAGTTTGATAGTAGTTGTACGAAGGATTGTATGGATTGAGCATGCCTGGATTTAAAGAATATGGATATTCATCAGTTTGGTTTGGGGAAAGGGTTTGCATTCTTTGGTTTAAATATGTCATGGCATGATGATTGTAGTCTAATTGTCTACTAAGGTGATATTGGGAGCCAACAATATAAGTAAGAGTATTTTGAATGGGGTCCTGTGGTAGGGTAGTAGGAGGAGGTGGTGGTATGTCCTGATGAGATGTTTCTCCTTCTACTCTAGCCCTTTTGTGACCAAAATCTATTCCCATTTTCTCTACGGTATTCTTACTTATCTTTTGTGGTCGACGCTCCCATGTATATCCCATATCCTCAATGTTTGTTTTAAGAAAATGTTGAGTAATTTGGCAAACGAAATCCGCATATGGTGGGTTGCCAGAAAACTCAATCATGTTTTTAAGAATTATACGGATGAAGTTTGTGGGAATGCGGCTTATGATGGCATAAATGAGGCACATACGGAATATTGGAACTTCTGATTTGTTGGCTCTAGGGTGAATATTTGTAGAGACAATGAGATTTACAATCCTACAGGCTGGTTTGAGATTTATAGCGTAGTAGGTTCCCCTATCTTCATGACAAGTAGTGTTGGATTGAAAAATAGCTCTTTTTATGTCACTAAGGCTAATGGTATGATCATCTTGGGAAAGTTGATTTAGTGGATTTCCGGTGGTGAGATCAAGGGAATCTTGGTATTCATCTATGTCAATTTCTAGCATGTCAAGAATATCCCCTTCGGTAAATTTAAGGCTATGCCCATTGACCATGGTGTAGAAGAATGTGGTTTCATTTTCAGTATGGGATATAAGATTGGCATAAAATTCGTTGACTACCTTAGTGGAATAGAAAGGGAAAGAGGGATTGATGAAGTCCTTCAATTTTTGCACTTCAAAGAGATCCTCCAGATCGACTATGTTGATGAAGTCCATGACTTCGACTGGTCGTCGTGGAAGAGGGGCTTTGGAGGAAAGCCGTAGATATCGATCACCAGCATCTCCATCGACGAAGGCGATGTCGTTGATGATCGTCAGTGGCGGAGTGGCTTCCCGAGCTTCCCGTCCTTTCCTGCCGGCGACCTTCTTCTTCCCACGGGCAGCTGATGATGAGGCCATTTGTGTTACTTGAGTGTGGAGAAGAAGCAAGGAAGGTTTGAGAATGAGGATGCTGAAGAGTTGCACAAGAATGCACTAGAGAGGGACAATGGAAGCAAGAGTATGCAAGTGTGAGTAAGTGTCCCGTTTTTGCCCCCTTTTATAACATTCCAGGGACCAGGTCGGTCGACGATTCGTCGACCGAGCGTCCGCAATGGTCGTTTTGCAGACGCGCCACTCGGCTCCCCAACGGTCAAATAACGGTCATAAACAGTCATAACGGTCGGTTTACAACGGTCGTATCCAACGGCTATTTCTCGGTCGAACAATTGTCGACCGACATTGTCTCGGTCGAACATTTGTCGACCGAACGTGTGTCTGATACTAAATCTGTATAGATTCTGTCGGTCGAGGGAGAGGGACTGACCGAGAGATTTTCGGTCGAAGTGTTCGTCGACCGAGAGACTTACTGAGTACGATTTTGAGGCTGATTTTTGTAGAGCCCACATACATAGATGTGTTTATTATTGACAGTATTGGGACAGGTTGTGATCATAAATTAATTTCTTTTAACCATAAAAGGATATCCAAAATAGTTATTATGTCAAACTTATTTTAGGTCGAATTTGACTACGACCATAGCGCCCCTTAGTCAAGTTTTATTTTGACTAAGAGGCAAATTTTGTAGATTTTTCAGATTGAATATATTGAGTATAATATCTGCATAAAATTTAAATATCAAGTTGAAGCATACTACTTAATTGGAGGCACAATTAATTATTTCAAAGATACTGAGTTAGAGATTTTGTTGCAAGCAATAACATATAACTAATAAATTAGTTTGCTTGCTTATATATTTTCATGGATCCATGCATACAATTTTCTATGCGCACCCAATGATGAAAGCATGATATAACAGCATACAATGATAATTCCATTTTATAATTAGTATATGAATAGACCAGAAAATACTTTTACGAAAAAAAATCATATGAAAATAGGAATTTTCTTTTCATTTAGACTTTAAATCATCTAGGGAACAAACTAATATTAATTTCATTTACATTTGTAATTATGTAGAGTTGAGATAGACATAGAAATATGCAACTAATGTCTTTGGTCATATCTCAACTTGATTTTGTTCATTTAGTTTGGAGGTTTTGGAACCCAAACTAACTCTACATCTTTTCTCTTATAAGGACATGAAAATGAATAGTGACCAAGGCGCAAACAGTAGTGACAACATATTGAGTCAACTTCATATCTTTTTCTATGGTTGTGTCCTACGTTGTCATTGGGTGAGGATGTCCTTTTAGGTATATATATAGATTGGGTTTGTGACTTTCTCTGACTAGGTTGTTGATGAGATTTTCCTTTAGGCTTGTAACCTAGTCCCCTTCTCCCAATTTGTTGATAGGGATTATCTAGAATTTGATCAAGAATGCCATGGTTATTCAAACTACGAACTTGTTGTTGTAGCTTGGCAATCTCATCCATTCTTTTCTTAATGTCTATTTTTGCTTGGTCTAGATTGGATGACAATAAATTTCTTTCTTTAACAATAGTGTCATAATCTATATGGATGCACAATAATGGTTGTTTTTGAAGATCGTTTACTTGAGTCTGTAAGTTTGAATTTTCAACAGAAAGGAGCTTGCAATCGGCTTCCATAGATTTTAACTTAAGATCAGAAAATTTATTTCCCTCTTTAAGATCCTCATTTTCAGATGCAAGAGCAAGAAGTTTAACATTTAGATCATCATTTTCCTTATTTGATTTCTTTAATTTCTTTTTGCACTCAACATATTTATTATGTGTTTCTTCAATAATAGCAACTAGTTCTTCTTTAGATAAATCAAAAAGACTTACCTCTTCTTCTTCTTCTTCACTAGTTGTAGCAATAAGGCATTTTTTGTGCTTATCCTCTTCCTTTGATCTCCATGGGCATCCGGTTGTTTTGTGGCTTGTTCCTAAACACCAACTGCAGCATGTAGTGGTTTCGTCCAAGCACTTTTCACCATTTCCCTCCATTCTTCAAGACCTGGTTAGGGTTCCTTGAAGCCTGCTCTGATACCAATTGAAAACTACTAGAGGGAGGGTGAATAGAATTTTATAGATAATTTAACAATTATTTAACTCAATCAACCACAATGAAAAATATTGGACAAGGAGACACAAGGTTTAGAGTGGTTCCAACTATAGCAAATACTATAGTCGTCAATCCACTACCCGGTTTCTTACCCAACCGGGATTTGAAAAGAAATTTATTTTATTACCTCGCAAGGAATTTACATAAAATACAATCTCTTTTCCCAAACCCTTCAAGCAGCCTTCACCTAGAAGTAATCGCCCAACCTTGAAGCAGCCTTCCCTTGAAGTAGATGCACCAACTCCCGTTGCACCAGCCTTCTGAACTAGCTTCCCTGGCGATAGCCTTCTTGAAGTAGCTTGAAGTCCCCTTCTCCACCTGAGAAGTCAACCCTCTCCAATCCACAGCCTCCAACCCTAGGAGTAGCAAGGAGAGTACAAAAGATAAAAAGGAATAAGAGAGAAAACGGAAATTACAACTTACCCTTTAAGCCCAAGGCTTGATATGCCTAGATCAAGCGTATAGATCTCCTAGCCAAGTGTGTGAACTTGTGATTGCTGTGGGTAGGAGAATCTAGCCTATAGGACACGAGATTGAGCTAAGGAGAATGTAGACAAATGATCACAGTGCTCAAATTGCTTGCAATAGATTGCTCAAGTATGCTCAAGTGTATTCTCAAGTGTAACAAGTGAATTCTAGTGTCCTATGTCTTGTCCTATTTATAGGAATGGCCTAAGTATGCTTAAGGACGTTCTAGACTACTTCTAGGGGTTTCTAAGTGCTTAACTAGCCGTTAGGTACAAAGTTGTTGCTTTAACAACGGCTAATCAATTTATTCTGCAGTTGCTGTCAGAGACCATCTCGGTCGACAAATGGTCGACCGAGACACCTACTCGGTCGAACTTTTGTCGACCGAAAGGCTCTCTGGAACAAGTGATTTGCAACGTCTTTCTTCAACTACCAACTAACTTGTCTGTTGTGTCTAACGGCTACTTTGGATCTTTCTCGGTCGAGAAGATTGTCGACCGAGAGTGTCTCGGTCGAGGAGTTTGTCGACCGAGAATGATAATGTTTCAAGGTTTCAATTTAGGCACTAATTATATGTGTGAGTGTGCAAAGGTGATCCTAATTAAATGGGATGACGTGTTTAACTATGGTGTTTGGCTAGGGAAAATCTAACGCTTGATTTACATGCAATTCTAAGTACTTGTACATTATATATTTGTACAAGTTTTTACAATAATGATTACATTGCATGAAAATATAAACATTTTAGCTTGGGGATTTTCCCTAGTTGCTTTTCCATCCATCTTAGTCCTGCACACTCAAGTAGCTCGTTAGATTAATAAGAATGAAATGTTTGTCATCATCGAAACAAAGGGATTTATCATAATATCCAATTTATCCAACATAATTATCTTCCCTTTTTGGTTAGGTGGTATGCCTACTTAGGGTCATTCTCCTTCTAGGATAATTATGATCCTTATAACACAATTGACACATGGTGGGTAGTACATATTTTTTAGTTTATATTAAGAAGATCAACATTCTTTTCTACCATAGATAGTGACTAGGAACACAATAATGGAGTCATAATCTATTTGAAAATATGACTTGTATGTGAAACATAAGATTAGGAGAAATTTTAGTTGTTTAATATACTAGAATCATAGATGATTTATATATTTAGGAGGAAGCAATTAACTTCACACGAGTAATTTGTAACATAATAAGAACAAATATCACCCAATCATTTCCATTAAATAATGAAGAGAGTCTAACAATGTGGATCTTTATTTGGTCTTATAATATACTAAAACACGAAAGTTTAGCGGATCAAGAAAACATGAATTTTTTTTGTTACTGATCATAGGTCCTATTATAGTAATAAATTAGTATGACAAAAAAGTTGGTTTGTAGGGTACATTCAAAGTGAAATCCTTGGTCATGGATCCTATTGCATACCTTTGAAGGGTATGCCGAAATGAGAAATTACCAAGATCAATTTTAGCCTTTCAACTAGAATCATCATCCTATTTTGCTCTGTTTCTTGTTCCTTCCCCAACTCACAACCTACACTTCTTGTTCTTTTTGATGCCTTTTTGGGTTGCCCACCTAGTTATACTGAATTGTAGTAGAAAGAGAAAGTGGTGTTTTGTTTTAGTCTTACAAAATAAGTTTGCATATATTTATGTATATATAGGGATCAAGAGAGGGGTCTCTGAATGATTACATTTTGGATTAAAAATACTCATGTAACTCCTTATACAATAAAATTAGAATAGGATTTATCTTTCAAAATCCTAGTTCTGTTGGGATTTTCATCCTTACCCTAAAAAAAATATTTTTCCTTGAAAATAAAACATAAAAAGCATAAGACTCACTGAAAAGGTGAGGATACTTGTTATTAATATCATAATCGAGATCCCATGTCCTCATTTCATCTTGATTATGTTACCATGACACCTTCATCATAGGAACAATACTTCTATTCATTTGTTGGGCTCATTGATCCACTATGCAGATTGGTATTTCCTCATAAGTCATGTCTGGAAGGATTTTTGGTATGTCAATGCTAATTTCATGAGATGGGTCATGGATATATTTACTCATTATTGGAACATGAAGCACATCATGGATATTTGAGCAATTTTGCGGTAGATCCATATTATATGCATATATCTATATTGATGTAGGACCTCAAAAGGTCCAAAACATTAGACTAAGCTTTCCTATTGTACCAGATCACAACACTCCCCTAGTTGGAGATGTTCTTGAATAAACATGGTCCCCAACTTTGAAGATAAACTTCCATCTTCTTTATTTGCATATCTCATGTGTCTATGTTGTGAATTCTTCAACTTTACTCTAATTAGGTCAATTATCAACAAAATCATGAATAATAGAAGGTCCTTTCAATTTTATTTCTCACACATCACTCCAACACACCGGTGATCTACATGATCGTCCATATAGAGCTTCATATAGTGTCACACTAATTCTTAGGTGATAGCTATTATTTTAATAAAACTCCACTAGAGTTAGATTTTCCTCCCAACTTCCCTTCCAGGGTAGAACACAAGCTCGACATATCCTCCATTACTTGAGTTCTCCTCTAAAATTGACCATTCGTATGTTGATAAAAGGTTGTGCTAGATATCAATATTGTATCCAATGCTTTTCGCAGTATTTGCCAAAAATAGGAGTTAAAATGTGGATCTCTATCATAAATATTTAGCAAGGAACACCATGAAGCCTCAAAATATCATCAATGCACATCTTAATAAGACTATCAATGGATTGACCCACTTTCATTGCAAAAAATGTCATCTTTTTCAACTTGTCCACAAGAACCCATATACTATAATTTGTCTTCTTTGTCTTAGGAAACTCCACAAGAAAATTTTTCTCTAAAAAATCCCATTGAAATTCAGGTATCTCTAGTGGTTGTAATAACATTTCATGTCTTTGATGTTCAATCTTCACTTATTGGAAAACTAGGCATTTGGAAAAAAATAGCTATGTGCCTTTTCATTACTGACCACTAAAACATTGTTGTAGGTCTTTGAGCGTCTTGTTCTTATTAATGAATGAGAATTTTTACATGTCAACATCCTTCATTAATTCCTTTCTCATTGAAATTATTGGGCACCAAAGACATGTCACAATTCTTATACTCCCTTTTGACCCTATTGAATATTCAGATCCTTCATCCTTTACAGACATCATCATCTTCTATCATTCTATTTTTTCAAGTTGGGACTCCATAATACTGTTTATCATCTTAGGAAATTCTATCAAACATGCCATAGATAAATCTCTGGGCCTTTGACAAAAGGTTTCCATTGAGTAACATCTTCTAGTAGCTTTCATTCGTAGATCATCACATTATCCATTATACCAGTCTGTATCCTTCTAAGAGCATCTACCACATTACTTGCTTTTCCTAGATGACAACTAATGGATAAATCATAAAATTTTAGGAATTCCAACCAGGGATGTTGTATCATATTCATCTTCTTCAAAGAAAAGATATATTTCAAGATTTCATGATCAAAAAATACTTAAAATTTCTCCCCATATAGATACTGATGCCATATCTTGAGAGCATGTGACACAAAACCCAACTCTAAGTCATGTGTGGAGCAATTCCTGTCATGATGTTTTGACTTTCAAGAGGAATAAGCTAACACCTTACCATGTTCCCATGAAAATGCAACCCAAAATAGTACAGAGGTGTCAAGAAAAATTTCAAAACATCCACTACCACTAGGAAGGGTGATATCACTTTCATCGGTATTCTAGTCAGTCTTTTCTTTCATATACCAAAATAAGTTCAAACATTTTTGCATCCATAAGAAATTAAGACCGTTCTTTGTCAAATTAGTAAGTGGAAGGGCTATATTTTAGAAGTTCTCAGTAAACCTCCTATAGTGGCCAACCATTCCTAGAATATTCCTGATGTCTATCACTATCTTAGGCCTATCGTAATCCATCATAAAATCAACCTTTAATTATCTACAACATATATCATATATAAAAATCATGTCTCAAAGCATAACTTTGTCCAACCAAAAATTACATTTAGAGAACATTGTTTAGAGATTATTTTCTATCATAATTTGAAGCATTGTTTGAAATTTTTGTTTCTATTTTTCTATGTTGGGGAATGAACTAGAATATCATCTAGAAAGATAACCACATATTTATCTAGATGCAATTATAACAATCAATTCATCAGATCCATGAATGACCAAGGAATTGGTTAACCCAAAAGGTATGACACAATATCCATTGTGCATGTACCTTGTTTGGAAAGCAGTCTTAGGAATATCTTGCTCATCTATTCTCAGTTGATGATATTTAGACCTCAAGTTAATCTTTGAGAAGATTGCACTTGATAAAACTAGTCAACAATATGAGGTAGAGGATATTTATTTTTCATAGTAACTTGTTTAAACAACATGTAAACAACACATAGTCAGAAGGATCCTTAATGAGTACTGGAGCTCCCCAAGAAGACATGATGGGTTAGATAAAACCCTTATCTAGAAGTTCTTGTAACTACTACTTCTACTCTAGCTATCCAACAGGGCCCATTCAAAAAGGTGGTTTAGAAATAGGAGCATTCCTAGGCAATATAACAATAGAAAAATGAACTTCTCTCTATGGAGTCAGTCCAGGGAGATCCTTGGGGAAAACATCAAAAAATTCCTTCACTACCTATATCTCCTCACTATTTGAAATAGAAGAGTCAATCTTCACTGCAAGTTATGTACTTATGAACCAGGATGTAAATGTTATACATTGGTTCTTGATGAAATAGTTTTCCTATGTTTGGATCTCTTTGTAAATGGTTTGAATTTTTAGTGATTTTCAGCAACCCACTGCTAATGTTTAATTCCGCTTAATTAGTAACGATTTGTTTATTGGTCGTTACACCAGTGGTCTATATGGAATATGTAGAGGCATGGAGGTCATTGCCTCCATGCTAGGAGGACAACAACCACCGCTGCTTGAGGTGATGCACTAGGAGACCGTCGTCATCAGTTGTTCGTTTGCATCTTGCAAAAAGTGCACATCACTGTGCAAGAGTTGTCATTGGACTTGCTCTAGGATAAGGTATATCTTTTGCTAACTTCTTTCCTAGATACATTATTGTTGACACAATTCCCCAATCAAGAAACAAGGATAAAATTTTTGTTTCAACTACCTTCTCTATCGTCCCTATTCCCCAATAGGTTTGCATATCTTATATATTGGTTTCTAGGGATACATGGGTATACTGATGAGCGTGAATGTATCCTCACTCAAGTGTAAATACATGAAAATAACAATTCTAAATACTATGAGCTTAATCCTAATTAGCAAGAAATAACAAATAAACCAATTATACTGACAACATCCAAATGTAAAACAACAAGGAGGAAAATTCACCAATTCCCAAGTTCCATTGAAGAGAATTGATTAGATTCCATCAATAATGGATTCCTTCCTTGATTTCTAGGTAAGACATTGCTTGTTTGAAGGATACAAGATCACCTTAAACATTATAAGTGAAAAAATCACTTTCTAAGTCCATAGATGTCCTAGGCCATTTACTTCTCCTTGAATCAACCATTTCCTTAGAATCATCAGATTCATAAATAATATGCGTTGAGTCATCCCCCCACATTTGTCATACATTTCATGTTCTAAAAAATAGAGCCTATAGTAGATGAATCCTATTAAGAAAATTCCTTGTGAACACCATATTTCATTGGAACAACATCCTAAAAAAATATTTCATGATGTAGTTTCACTTTTTATTGACATCAACACATGAGGTTCGAATTTCAAAATAAAAAATGAATAGTCATAATCAATCTCTACATAACCTGAGAATATGGCATCTTTTATTTTCTTATCCTTGTTTGATCATCTTGTGATTAGAGAAAATAACCATTGTGGCACCCTCAAATTCAAAGATCTGGAGACCTACATTTCAGCCTCTCCATAACTCAAAATGGCAATTATCTTTAGTTGTTTAAGGAAATCTATTCAGAATGTGAAAAGTTGTATTCAAAGTTCCCCCATATAAAGTTAGGAAGACCCAAAGTTTGATGTAAAGTACTTACCAAATATATCCGTGTTTGGTTCTTACATTCTACAATCCCATTGGTGCAATCCCTTTGGATTACACATTGTTATTGATGTAATTCCAAGATCAAGTTTGAGGTGTACGCTCCTCCCTATCAAACCATAAATCTTTCCATTTTGTGTTTCTACTTCTTTCTTATTTATTTCAATTTTTGTGAATGCCTTATCTTTACTTTTGAGAAAATGGAAGTAACAATACTTGCATCATCAATGAAATTTATGAAATAGCATTTATGTAATGCACCAGAAATACAATTAAAAAACATGTGGAAGAAAAAAGGAAATTAGCTCAATCAGGGTGAAAACACTCCATCGATAAAGGAACACATCATAAATAGAATATTTTGTCATAAGGAAAATTCATCATATTACAATTGATTCAAAGGAAAAAAACTAAAACATATACGATGTATGGTTCTTTTTATAGTAGCAAATAACATATAGTCTAAACTTGACCAAAAGATTAGAAATTATGCATCTAAAAAAAATATATGAACCAGTTTATATTGTCCATCATTTGTGCCAGAAGGATCATCACACCGGCAATCAGAAAATGTCAACTAGGTATCTGCAAGATTCAAATGTAGTGGAAATGTTCTCAGTCACATATGCAACCACAAAGGTGAATGATACATGAAAAGAGATAGTGTAACTAGTAAGTTCAAGTATAATAAACATATACATATTTTCATCACCATTAACCAATTTCAATAATTTTAATACTCAGGGAGCAAAACATGCATCAAGTTGCATTCCATAAATTCCGGTGATAAAGTAACTAGTGGATGGTGATATACAAAGGTTTTTATTTCATATGAGCTCATTACAATCAACATGTAGTTGTAGTAAGAAAGAAGGTGCAGTTAATAATTAGTCCAAATTAGGTTGTGGTCACCACTAGGGTGTAGTCAATAATCACCAACTTGTGGTTGTAGTAACTAAGTCAACAGAAGTTTGTAGTCACTATGAGGGTGCATTTAGTAATCAATCAACCTATGAAATTTGTCACCAAGAGATTTAGTCTACCCAAAGAAGACAAAGCTCTTAAATTTCATTTCACAACATGGGTACTTTATTACAATGAGGCATATTGGTATCATGGTATGTACGCCATCAGTTGACCCCAAGGCAAAGTCCTAAGAGTAGTATTCAGTACAGTCATACTTATTCATACAATCATGTAAGTGTAATCATTAATTCATACTTAATTTATTTACATCACATCCAATTTTGTTTCTAGCATTTGCTTGCTAAAGAGTGACATATTTCATGAGATCATAAACTCTAATACATTAATTATCTTCCCTTTTTGGTTAGGTGGTATGCCTACTTTGGTCATTCTCCTTCTAGGATAATTATGATCCTTATAACACAATTGACACATGGTGGGTAGTACATATTTTTTAGTTTATATTAAGAAGATCAACATTCTTTTCTACCATAGATAATCACTAGGAACACAATAATGGAGTCATAATCTATTTGAAAATATGACTTGTATGTGAAACATAAGATTAGGAGAAATTGTAGTTGTTTAATATACTAGAATCATAGATGATTTATATATTTAGGAGGAAGAAGTTAACTTCACATGAGTAATTTGTAACATAATAAGAACAAATATCACCCAATCATTTCCATTAAATAATGAAGAGAGTCTAACAATGTGGATCTTTATTTTGTCTTATAATATACTAAAACATGAAAGTTTAGCAGAATCAAGAAAACATGAATTTTTTTTTTTACTGATCATAGGTCCTATTATAGTAATAAATTAGTATGACACAAAAGTTGGTTTGTAGGGTACAGTCAAAGTGAAATCCTTGGCCATGGATCCAATTGCATACCTTTGAAGGGTATGCTGAAATGAGAAACTACCAAGATCAATTTTAGCCATTCAACTAGAATCATCATCCTATTGTGCTATGTTTCTTGTTCCTTCCCCAACTCACAACCTACACTTCTTGTTCTTTTTGATGCCTTTTTGGGTTGCCCACCTAGTTATACTGAATTGTAGTAGAAAGAGAAAGTGGTGTTTTATTTTAGTCTTACAAAATAAGTTTGCATATATTTATGTATATATAGGGATCAAGAGAGGGGTCTCTGAATGATTACATTTTGGATTAAAAATACTCATGTAACTCCTTATCCAATAAAATTATAATAGGATTTATCTTTCAAAATCCTAGTTCTGTTGGGATTTTCATCCTTACCCTAAAAAAATATTTGTCCTTGAAAATAAAACATAAAAAGTACCAGACTCAATGAAAAGGTGAGGATACTTGTTATTCATATCATAATCGAGATCCCATGTCCTCATTTCATCTTTATTATGGTACCATGACACCTTCATCATAGGAATAATACTTCTATTCATTTGTTGGGCTCATTGATCCACTATGCTGATTGGTATTTCCTCATAAGTCATGTCTGGAAGGATTTTTGGTATGTCAATGCTAATTTCATGAGATGGGTCATGGATATATTTCCTCATTATTGGAACATGAAGCACATCATGGATATTTGAGCAATTTGGCGGTAGATCCATCTTATATGCATATATCTTTATTGATGTAGGACCTCAAAAGGTCCAAAACATTGGACTAAGCTTTCCTATTGTACCAGATCACAACACTCCCCTAGTTGGAGATGTTCTTGAAAAAACATGGTCCCCAACTTTGAAGATAAACTTCCATCTTCTTTATTTGCATATCTCATGTGTCTATGTTGCGAATTCTTCAACTTTACTCTAATTAGGTCAAATATCAACAAAATCATGAATAATAGAAGGTCCTTTCAATTTTATTTCTCACACATCACTCCAACACACCGATGATCTACATGATCGTCCATATAGAGCTTCATATAGTGTCACACTAATTCTTAGGTGATAGTATTATTTTAAGAAAACTCCACTAGAGGTAGATGTTCCTCCCAACTTCCCTTCCAGGGTAGAACACAAGCTCGACATATCCTCCATTGCTTGAGTTCTCCTCTAAAATTGACCATTCGTATGTTGATAAAAGGTTGTGCTAGATGTCAATATTTTATCCAATGCTTTTCGCATTATTTGCAAAAAATAGGAGTTAAAATGTGGATCTCTATCATAAAAAATTTACCAAGGAACACCATGAAGCCTCAAAATGTCATCAATGCACATCTTAATAAGACTATCAATGGATTGACCCACTTTCATTGCAAAAAAATGTCATCTTTTTCAACTTGTCCACAAGAACCCATATACTATAATTTGTCTTCTTTGTCTTAGGAAACTCCACAAGAAAATCTGTCTCTAAAAAATTCCATTGACATTCAGGTATCTCTAGTGGTTGTAAGAAAATTTCATGTCTTTGATGTTCAATCTTCACTTATTGGCAAACTAGGCATTTGGAAAAAAATAGCTATGTTCCTTTTCATTACTGACCACTAAAACATTGTTGTAGGTCTTTGAGCATCTTGTCCTTATTAATGAATGAGAATTTTTACATGTCAGCATCCTTCATTAATTCCTTTCTCATTGAAATTATTGGGCACTAAAGACATGTCACAATTCTTATACTCCCTTTGGACCCTATTGAATATTCAGATCCTTCATCCTTTACAGACTTCATCATCTTCTATCATTCTATTTTTTCAATTTGGGACTCCATAATACTCTTTATCATCTTAGGAAATTCCATCAAACATGCCATAGATAAATCTCTGGTCCTTTGAAAAAAGGTTTCCATTGAGTAACATCTTCTAGTAGCTTTCATTCATAGATCATCACATTAGCCATTATACCAGTCTATATCCTTCTAAGAGCATCTGCCACATTACTGGCTTTTCCTAGATGACAACTAATGGATAAATCATAAAAGTTTAGGAATTCCAACCAGGGATGTTGTATCATATTCATCTTCTTCAAAGAAAAGATATATTTCAATATTTCATGATCAAAAAATACTTAAAATTTCTCCCCATATAGATACTGATGCCATATCTTGAGAGTATGTGACACAAAACCCAACTCTAAGTCATGTTTGGAGCAATTCCTGTCATGATGTTTTGACTTTCCAGAGGAATAAGCTACCACCTTACCATGTTCCCATCAAAATGCAACCCAAAATAGTACAAAGGTGTCAAGAAAAATTTCAAAACATCCACTACCACTAGGAAGGGTGATATCACTTTCATCGATATTCTAGTCAGTCTTTTATTTTATCTACCAAAATAACTTCCAACATTTTTGCATCCATAAGAATAAGACCCTTCTTTGTCAAATTTGTAAGTGGAAGGGCTATATTTTAGAAGTTTTCAGTAAACCTCCTATAGTGGCCAACCATTCCTAGAATATTCCTGATGTCTATCACTATCTTAGGCCTATCGCAATCCATCATAAAATCAACCTTTAATTATCTACAACATATATCATATATAAAAATCACGTCTCAAAGCATAACTTTGTCCAACCAAAAATTACATTTAGAGAACATTGTTTAGAGATTATTTTCTATCATAATTTGAAGCATTATTTGAAATTTTTGTTTCTATTTTTCTATGTTGGGGAATGAACTAGAATATAATCTAGAAAGATAACCACATATTTATCTAGATGCAATTATAACAATCAATTCATCAGATCCATGAATGACCAAGAAATTGGTTAACCCAAAAGGTATGACACAATATCCGTTGTGCATGTACCTTGTTTGGAAAGCAGTCTTAGGAATATCTTGCTCATCTATTCTCAGTTGATGATATTTAGACCTCAAGTTAATCTTTGAGATGATTGCACTTGATAAAACTAGTCAACAATATGAGGTAGAGGATATTTATTTTTCATAGTAACTTGTTTAAACAACTTGTAAACAACAAATAGTCATAAGGATCCATAATGAGTACTGGAGCTCCCCAAGAAGACATGATGGGTTAGATAAAACCCTTATCTAGAAGTTCTTGTAACTACTACTTCTACTATATCTATCCAACAGGGCCCATTCAAAAAGGTGGTTTAGAAATAGGAGCATTCCTAGGCAATATATCAATAGAAAAATGAACTTCTCTCTATGGAGTCAGTCCAGGGAGATCCTTGGGGAAAACATCAAAAAATTCCTTCACTACCTCTATCTTCTCACTATTTGAAATAGAAGAATCAATCTTCACTGCATTAGCCAAAAGCCCTACAACCATTCAGCAACATTTTGTGAGCCTTCAAAGATGAAATCAATTGTTGATAGTCTTTTATTCTCATATATGTGATGATTAATGTTGGCTTCAAAATTGGACCTATCAGAACCTTTTTTTCTCTTTATAGAGAACACAAGCACTGTTCTTTTTTGACCAATCCATATTGATGATTAAGTCAGAGTTAGTCATCATAAAAATGCAATATTACAGTAAAACTCTCATTCTCCACTATCATAGGCACATCATGCACATATGTACCATATTCATTGTGGGTATTGGAAGGTTTCAATAAGACTAGATTATAAGCTGCAAGTGTTGTCTTTAGATTTATTTAGTAATATGTTACATATACAAAAGGAAGATAGTACATGTGGAACTAAATATAATTTCACTACATCATAGGGTGATGATTTTGTTTTTCCTCCTGCTTGTCTGCACAGTGAAACCTTAGCATTGATCCATAAAGTGTAATTCCCACAAAACATAATTAGAACACATTCAAAAGAATAAATGATATTTGTTCAATCATTTCATAACACTTCATCTATATAATAACTAGTCATAAAGAGAGTTAATTTATCCATAAGTAAGATTCATTAAAAACAAATTTTTTGGGTCAATAAAACTAAAACATAGACCATGCATGGTTCTTTTTATAGTAGGAAAATAGCACATAGTCTAAAATTAAAAGAATGATTAAAATCATGGACGAGAATAAGATAAATGAGGTTGTTTCCAATGTCCATCATATGTGCCAAAATGATCATCATACCGTCCATCAAATAGGTACGTGTAGGATCCATATGAAGGGGAATGTTTTCCAGCTATGTATGCAACTGCAAAGGTTAAATATACATTAAAAGAGATAGTCTAACAAGTAAGTTCAGGTAGGATAAACATATACATAATGCCAATCAACATGATAAACAATTTTAGTAATTTTAATAGTCAAGGAGAAAAATATGTATCAAGACACATTCAGTAAATCCTGGGAGACAAAGTAACTAAATATTGCAATATACAAAGATTTGTATTTCATATGAGCTCGTAATAGTCAAATGAGGTTGCAGTCACCATGAGGGTTCATTTAGTAATCAATCAATATGAGGTTATAGTCACCACCATTTGCAGCCAATAATTAGTCAGCATCATGTTGTCGTCACTACGTAGGTGCAATTAGTAATTAATCAACACCATGTTTCACTCGCCAAGAGGGTGTAGTCAATAATTAGTTATCCTATCAAATATGTAACCTAGTGATTTCAGTCTACCCAAAGTAGGAGAAGGTCCTAATTTTCATTATCCAAGATTGGGTACAGTTACAACAATGTGCCATATTTGTATCATGGGATGGACACCATCAGTTGACACTAAGGAAAAGTCCTAAATTAAGTAAGTATAGTCATACTTATTCATACAATCATGTAACTATACGCATAAATTCATATTTATTTTGCTTACATTAATATTGTTTTCTTATCCAATATTTTCTTGCAAAAGAGCTATATAGTTCATGTGATAAGAACCTTTTATACATTCATTTATCTTTCCTTTTTAGGTAGGCGGTATGCCTATTTATGGTCCTTTTCTTTCTAGGATGATTATTATCCTCATAAGATAATTGTTGCATGGAGGCTAGTACATACTTTTTATTTAGATTAGCAAAATAAGCATTATTTTATATCGCATATTGTGATTGATAACACAATAATGGAGACACAATCTTAAAGAAAATACGACTTGGATATATAGCATGAGATTAGGAAGATCATTCAATATGCTAAGACTGATAAATAATTTATATATTCAAGAGAGAGTAGTTAACTTAATTGTAATAGAAGAAGAAATAGTTTCACACGATCATTTCCATTAAATATAGAAGAGAGTTTAACAATATGGATCTTTCTTTGGTCTTGGACTATAATAAACCATGACACTTTAGCAGATCAGGAAAATGCAATTTTTTTACTGATCATCGGTTATATTTTAGCAACATATTAGTATGACATGATATATTATTTTACACTCTTGGTTTAAAATATTTCAACATCAACCACATCAAAGTATGCTAATACTTTTATCAAGTTAGTTACATACTTCATTCATGATAAATGTATATTGATCCCTTTTATTTTTATATTTTTGATATTTGTTTAGGATTATTTTGTTATTTATTCTCTTAGTTTCATAATTAATTGTGTTATTTTATATTTTTCTCTTTAATTGGAGTTTTAATTATATTTTCTTGGGTTTTGTAGGAAAATTACACAATTTGCAGCAGTCCTGAAATTCATATATATCCTCCACCAAAAGTGACATAACTCTTGCATTCGAATGCCAAATTGAGTGTACAAGTATTCATTGGAAAGGGAATTTAATTTCCTAAAATAAAATCCTATTATTTGGACCGCTTTTGTGCTTTTAACTGGAGATAAATACGTTCGAAATTTCTGCTGTGAGAATCTGCATTAAAGGGAGTTACATGGTCAAGATAATTAAAGACAACAAACTTTCTATTTTTGACCAGATCTAGAAAATTCAAAAATTGGTCTCCCTCTCTTTTTTCCCCCTGTTTTAAGGGCAGCCTACCCCTCTCCCTCCTATAAAAGGAGAGACTCTTCACTTGTAAAAGCATTCTATTCTTCATTCTATTCCATCTAATTTTTAGTTGTAGACCACATCTTGTATAATGTTGGATCTTTCTTTAGTTTGCATTTCTTCTGGTCTTATTATGTCTGAGTAAATCTCTCTGGGGCATGGGAGTAGCCCCTTAGCCCGGTTCTATTCAATATAATCAATTATATTCCTCCATCAAACAAATGTCTTCTCTCTGTTTATGTGTGGTTATTTGGATGATCTGATATATTCTTATGGAGTGATATGACCGTGGATCTCTGTAAGAATGAAACAATAGTTTCTTAATTGTGATTATCATATTTTTCGTCTTTTTAATCTTATTCTTGTTATAATCCTTGGTGACGCGACCACCTGAGCCTTAGGTTTGAACACCAGTTTGAATTCACATGCTTTTTGATATGACCGTGGATAATGGCATGTTGGACGGTTGGGCAATGATCTATGAATGTCGGGACCAACGGGTTCACGGGAAGTCTGACCCTTGTGAGTTTGTCTGTAAGGACATGTAACCACAAGGTCCTGATTTTATCCTTGGAGTTTAGAATTTTATTAGTTGAATAGGAACGTGGTTTTGGTGGTGATCTTCCGGACCCCTGGTCTTTATTTCTTGATTAGTTAAATTTTATTTCAGCACTTTTATTTTTTTTGCTTAGTATTAACAACTCTCTCAAATCAGGATTTAATTCTTGTACTTGCGATCAAATTTGGATTTCAAATTTTCTTTTTTGCCGTCCCTTGGATCGATACCTATCTATACTAAGTTGACTTGTTGTTCGCAACAAGTTGACAACCGGGTTAGAAGGTTAAACTCTAGGACTTTTCCTAGTGATTGTTGTGTGTACAACGACTCGCATCAATTTGGAGCCGTTGCCGGAGATGGCACAGTTGTTTTTCAGATATGGTTGCATGTATATCTTGTATAATCCTTGTTCATATTCTCTAACTTTCATAACTTTAGTCTTTTTTTATAATTTCTTTTAGATTTTTGTAATTTCTTTTTACCTTCTGAGCACAATTCTGGAAGTGTATCTCCTCTTTCTACTGAGTTTCCATTCCAGAAGTACTGCTTTCTAGTTACTTTTTTTATAAATTTCATAATTTTTAATTCTCTTTGTAATTTTTGACTAACTTCTTACCTCGTAATCTTTCTTCTCTCATTCATTGATTGCTATATCTTTCAGGAACTTTTCTTTTCAAATGGAGTGGGCATCCAATATTCCCCACAATGTTATTATTGTGGTCTCTACCACCATGCATCTCTTGCCTGTTTGACTCTACCCCATGCTTATAATAGCACCCCTTTTGATTGCGAGCCCTTTCATCCTGGTGGGTACAATGTGAATCCACATTTTTCTGAGAACCATTATGGGGAACCTTGCTATCTATATACTAATGGGGGGTATGATCAATAAAATTTTGTGGGGTGTAACCAACAAAACCTTGGGGGTTATGAGCATGTTTATGAAACCCAATGTAATCTTCAACAAGAAGAGAGACTTAGGGCCCTAGAGAAGATAGCAGTAGAAGGAGAAAAAAAACTAAAAGCCAGCCAAGCCTTCTTAACCGCCCTGTTAGAAGCCCAAACCCAAAATATAGATTGTTCAAATATGTTTCCTCATGATTTGGTGACACCTTATAATATTGAATCTCCCTACCAAGATGGACACAATGGAAATTACAATCCACCATCTTCTGGAGATTATTATGAGGAGCAATGCCACCCAAAACAATATTAGGAGTACTATGGCCAAGGACACTATGGGGAGTGTGGCGAGGATGAAAAAAAATTTGGGGTGTACAAATCCTATGGTGAAATGCAAATTGATCTTGAACCGGAAGAAAGACTTAAGGCCCTAGAAAAGATGGTAGCAGAAGCACAAGCAAAACTTGAATCCAGTCAAGCCATGTTAGCTACCTTACTAGAGGATCAATCACAAACTCCCCCTATAGAGCTTGAGCAACCCAAGATGGTTCTTCCTGACGATGATGATGATGATCCTTATTTTGTGTCATATATGTCAGATCCTGAAGAAATAGAACAAACCATGGAACCATATTTTGTGTGTGTTGAGGACGTTGGTATCCCTATCTTTCCTTTAGAGACTCTTTTACTTGAATATGAAATGTCAAAGAAGGAGAGTCATTATGAAGATCCAACAAATCCTCCCATCCTCAACATAAATCTGAATAATACCATAGACCAATACCCTTCTTTTGAGTCTATTTTGGATAATGAGAATCTAACCCCCTTTATGATTCTTCCTGAGCCGTCACAGCCAATTTCCATCCCACACATGGCTGATCTAGAAGGGGAGATACCACCATTGGAAGAAGCCCACACACCCCTTTCTATTGTTTGCAAGGAAGACATCATCATCCCTCCTAAATACTTAGGGAACCCTTGTACAAAAAAATTAGAGACATATGTTACATCAACAATGAAACTTACCAAACCCAATGTTGATGGCATTAATTTTAAGGAGAAACAAAACACTTTTGTAAATGATTTTAAATTTTTTGTATTAGCATCAATTCTCCCATATGCAGGTCATCATGATGGTGGAAAACCTGAACCAGATCCTCCACCCAACTCAGTTCATCATGCTCTACTGGCATTACTAGTCGGGTACCCGTCAACCTCCCCTTATCCACATCCATCTTCAACACTTCCCTTGCTATCGAAGGAAGATCTATGGATATTATTGGAGGGAATGCGAGGTGAAAGAAAATATGAGCACCCCACTGAGCTTCTACAATTACCCTATCATAGGGTACATTATGAAGCTCCTCAGATAAAGGTCCCATCCCTCATACACATCCCCTTCAGTTGGACATTTTTTTAGCTACCTGGGCTACCAGGAAATCCTCGCTCTTCTCTTCCCTCCATCTCAGGTTTCGATTTTACTCAGGACGAGCAAAAATCTAAGTCCGGGGTGGAGATGGGTGGTATGTTTCTATTCCACCCCCTTATCTTTTTTATTCTTGCATTATTTCTACCCTTTTTTTGCATATAGTTTCTTTGTTCATGGCCATTATCTAGTCGGCCATGTTTTTATTTCTTTTGTTGTAAAATGGCCTTTATCTAGTCGTCCAATATGAATAGATGCTATCATTATACCCCTTTGAGTTTTGTTAAATATTTTTCAAAAATATTGTTACAAATTTCCATGTCTAAAACCACCATGTCACCTAGGATCCCAAAATAGCATCACTCCTTGGAAAAGTTGGCAAGTTGTATGGAATCAATCAAAACTAAACACAAATTTCTCTATTTTTAAACATTGATTAACTTGATATAAATCTTGTATAATGTGATTGACATGAATGTTCTTTCTGATGTAATGACACTTTAAAAAAAAAGGAGAAAATAAATATGTGAAGTTATAGGCACAAGGACACCTTTTGTTTCCCCCTTATTTTCTCTCTAAAAAAAGAGAAGCAAAGAATCACCACCAGAAAAAAATCAAGTCCGGGGTGGCATGCTTCCCATAAAAAAAATTCCATACCCCACAAAGGGGTGTACCATCAAAAGATGCCAAAAGTGCACATGAAAAAAAAAATTGTGACCAATGTAGCCACAACTCCACAAATCTAAATCCCAAGTCGAATAGAGGAGGGATAAAAAAAAATTCATCACTTCCTTCTTTGTTTTCACACCCCCTAATTTCATCTTGTTCTTGTGCAACAACTCACAAAAAAAAATACATTTATAAAAATGAGAGTGTCAAAGCAAAAGTAAGATGAAGCATGTTTTTCTACAAAATCTTGATTTAAAACCAAGATATGATATTTGTTTTTAATAGGGAATATAGAATTTTATGTTTTGTGGTTTTAGGAGATTGGGTTGCTTGGCCAAATTTGGAGGTAAATAATAAAGTGATGTTACAAGGGTGAGGATAGATATGTTGTTAGTATAAATTGGAATAATTTGTGATTTTATTTGTTTGAGGACAAACAAAGATTCAAGTCCGGGGTATTTTGATAAATGTATATTTATCTCTTTTATTTTTATATTTTTGATATTTGTTTAGGATTATTTTGTTATTTATTCTGTTAGTTTCATAATTAATTGTATTATTTTAGATTTTTCTCTTTAATTGGAGTTTTAATTCTATTTTCTTGGGTTTTGTAGGAAAATTACACAATTTGCAGCAGTCCTGAAATTCATATATACCCTCCACCAAAAGTGACATAACTCTTGCATTCGAACTTCAAATTGAATGTACAAGTATTCATTGGAAAGAGAATTTAATTTCCTAAAACAAAATCCTATTATTTGGACCGCTTTTGTGCTTTTAATAGGAGAGAAATACGTTCGAAATCGCATCTGCGAGAATCTGCATTAAAGGGAGTTACATGGTCAAGATAATTAAAGACAACAAACTTTCGATTTGACCAGATCCAGAAAATTCAAAAATTGGTCTCCCTCTCTTTTTTCCCCTATTTTGAGGGCAGCCTACCCACTCTCCCTCCTATAAAAGGAGAGACTCTTCACTTATAAAAGCATTCCATTCTTTATTCTATTCCATCTAATTTTTAGTTGTAGACCACATCTTGTATAATGTTGGATCTTGCTTTAGTTTGCATTTCTTCTGGTCTTATTATGTCTGAGTAAATCTCTTTGGGGCATGGGAGTAGCCCCTTAGCCTGGTTCTATTCAATATAATCAATTATATTCCTCCATCGAACAAATGTCTTCTCTCTGTTTATGTGTGGTTATTTGGATGATCTGATATATTCTTATTGAGTGATATGACCGTGGATCTCTGTAAGAACGAAACAATAGTCCTTTAATTACGATTATCATATTTTAATCTTTTTAATTTTATTCTTGTTATAATCCTTGGTGACGCGACCACCTGAGCCTTGGGTTTGAACGCCAGTTTGAATTCACATGCTTTTTGATATGACCGTGGATAATGGCATGTTGGACGGTTGGGCAATGATCCGCGAACGACGGGACCAATGGGTTCACGGGAAGTCCAACCCTTGTGAGTTTGTCTGTAAGGACATGTAACCACAAGGTCCTGATTTAATCCTTGGAGTTTAGAATTTGATTAGTTGAATAGGAACGTGGTTTTGGTGGTGATCTTCCGGACCCTAGATTTTTATTTCTTGATTAGTTAAACTTTATTTCAGCACTTTTATTTTTTTTTGCTTAGTATTAACAACTCTCTCAAATCAGGATTTAATTCTTGTACTTGCAATCGGATTTGGATTTCGACTTTTCTTTTCTGTCGTCCCTTGGATCGATACCTATCTATACTAAGTTGACTTGTTGTTCGCAACAAGTTGACAACCGGGTTAGAAGGTTAAACTCTAGGACTTTTCCTAGTGATTTTTGTGTGTACAACGACTCGCATCAATTCACAATCTCCATGAACACTTCTAGATATTCATGTTTGTATTTCATTAAATACAAATTTCCATATCTGCTAACAATATTAGTAAATATATAATGAGGTATTTGCAACTACCTTTAGTATTTATTCTTTAAGGTCCACATACATCAATAAGTATGAGCCTTAATGTAACGACCGAAAAACAAATCGTTACTGATTAAGTGGAATTAAACATTAGCAGTGGATTGTTGAAAATAACTAAAAATTAAAACCATTTACAAAGAGATCCAAATATAAGAAAACTCTTTCATCAAGAACCAATGTATAACATTTACATCCTGGTTCATAAGTACATAACTTGTACCATCTCTTCTCGAGGATTACAAACATCAACTGCCCTATTAACATTATATACAGACAGCATAAGAACCTCGAGGCATCAAGCCAAAATCTCAGATTGATTCATTAAAAGCACTAACTACTAAATCTCAGGACCTGAGAGTATAGAGACGACACATAGGACTACTATCTATATGACTTGACAGACAGTATCTCCACCTGAGATCTCACTGTTGTCTCTGATGTTATTGTCCTTCCTCTGTTGTAGGGATTTCTATTTCTTTGTCTGCGTCCACCTAAAAATGTTGGATCCCACAGGGGTGAGACAATTGAAAATTGCCCCAGTGCGATATATAACTCTTCACCAAAACATTATTATTGGAGTTTATTAAAATAAAACTGAGTAGAAGGATTTTATATTTATTTAATAGCAGATAATTCACTGTATGAATAGAGTGAAGTAATCTCCTTTCCTAAGGAGAACATTGCATCTACCCATGGTAGAGTCGTAATTCATCCATCTACTTGCAATGAATGTAAAGAGATATAAATAACACCTATCAACTAGATATGCATAAAAGAAATGTAACATCAGCCAGTAAATTTCCATATTCAATCCTTAAGGAAATATGTTATACGGCTGATTACATTTTACAATCACACTTATGCCCTGAGGAGATGAGGTATACTTCTCATACTCTAACCGACCATTGTGAAGTCTAAATCAGTACCATACAAGATCAATGGAAGAGCCGGCTTCCATGAACTCCCACATCTCGATCAGTGTGAGACCACATTTAGGACATCTTATGACTCTACTACATAGTTTTCCAGGGTATACTGTCAACTTCGCTATAGAGCTACAGCGGCGGCTGCACTCTCTTCGCAATCGAGAGATTTCATGTTTACCTCCATCGATCCGGCATTAATATTATTGGGAGATTCGTGATACATCTATCCCAATCTTCGAGAGATTCGTGATACATCCATCCCGGTACAAATAATGAAGGATCGAGAGGTTTAATGTTTAACTTTCATCAATTCCCTCATTAGGACGTAAGGATATGTTCACCCATCAACCCCCACATATTAAAAAATATGCATTCCGAGTTTTGCGCTACAGAGCAACCTGTTTCACCATCAGTAAATACTGACACTGATGGATCTATGGTCAGGGCTCTACATGTTATGATTTCACTTGATTAATTAAGTACATTAGTATATTCTTTTAGCATGAGTCAAGTTCTCAAATAGGAATTAATATGATAATTGCTACAAAGAAACATGTACTATTATCATCAATTACTTCTCAGTCTTTAAAAGACATTGGGATCTCAGTCCCTCAATTCATTACTTGAAAGTTCACATCTCTCAACAACATCATTATTATACATATCAAATCTAGGTAACTATTACCTCTAGGTCCTTAGACCGAGGTATACATTATACTTGTTACACAAGCATCTCACATGACTCATAAGGCCATAAAGTGTCTTGTCACCTTTCACTAGGCAATAGCTTGTTTATATGGCTCACAAGGCCAATCAACATCTATATCAAATAATCATCATAGCTCATATTTGGCTATGCTTATCATATCATGATACCTGTATGGTTGATACACATAATACCAACCATAAAAATCACTTATCACATCATGTGGTACAATAGTAACACCACCATTCCTTTATCAGGATTAGGGTTTACTATCAAATAGGATTTTCCATTCAATTGCTCAATTTAGGGTTAGTATTTCCCATTTCACATTAGTTAGGGTTTCATGTTCACATTATTAATCCAACCCTAATATATTGCTCCAAACCTCTAGGAGCATCCATAGACATCTCAAGTATTCATTTAAACTTATTACTTTCATCATATATCATTAATGATTATCAATACAAGGTATGAGATCATTTCTCATCCTTTCCATGGTATGATTATATCATACTCATTAGTTTGACTTATCCTTTTCTCAAGGTATATAGCCCATGCTTATCAAAATACATCAAACTCATTATATCTTATTGTAACAGTTTACATAACACACTTCATGTGTTTCTTATCCAAAAATATTGGATTAGAGGTTCATCAAGGTATATCTACCGTGAATTGCTAAATGTAATAACTATCATGTCTTGATGTATCCCTTCTCTCATCACTTCTAACTTCATGAGTTTATCAACTTATTTGGTATTAAGGTATTTCCCTCTTAATACTTTTAACCACTAACCTATCACCTTTATCATGTAGTGCAAAGGTCACACATTAGAATTGTCCAACTATCTTTAATAATATGGACTTATCTAGTGATAAGAACATTTCTTACTATAAGGTTGCCTATAATCATCCACTTGAAATATTTCACCTTTCTATGGTATTTCCTTCTATTTCATCATTAGGATTTTCTTATACCATTACCTAGAAAGTAGGGTTATGGTTTATTGTCATATTGCCCAGGATTAGAGCTTATGTATTATAACTTCAATTTAGGGTTCCACATACATTCACCCTTATTAGGGTATCTCATCACAACATTACATTATGGCTTCACATGAAATCATCCTAAGTTAGGATTTCTCATGGAATCACCCTCAATTAGGGTTCCTCATGGAATCACCCCTTGATTCGGTTTTCTCATGAAGCATTTCTTTAATTTAGGGTTTTTCATTATATTTCCTCGAATTTGGATCTTCCATATTATTACCCTAGATTAGGGTTACACCATTACCCTAATTTAGGGTTTCATCTGACATTGCCCTAAATTAGGGTTAGGGCTCAACAACCTTCTTGATTAGCGTTTCAATATCTCTTTAATAAGTATCATACCCTAACTACATAATTATTCATGTTGAAAGTGTTAGGGCTTGACTTTTACATGATTATTATAAATGTTTGAATTCTTCTCACTTTCATCCTCTCTAGAATGTTGACTATGTCAAATATGGTTAGATTAGGTCAACCAACCCTTCAATTAAGTACGTTCAATTAGGATAGACATAGTATATTGAAGTATTGCTTATTTAAGCTTCAAGGATTAATTCACCTAAGGTTATCAATCACTTGGTAATTTAAAGGTACAACCCTAGTAATTATCTTTGAGATAATTCAGTAACAATAATAGGGTCAATTGATCTTGCATCACAATAAGTTTTCAATTGATATGATCCCATTGAATCACTAAACGTTCTTGACCCTTTACTCTCTAAATGGTTTGAAACCGTTTAGGCAAGAAGTGTGTTGAAACCGATTGGACTTGGGTCTCCAAACGGTTTGAGACCATTTGGACCCAAAGGATCTTGAGACCGTTTTGACCCAAATGGTCTTGAGACCGTTTGGACTCAAATGGTCTTAAGACTGTTTGGTCCAAACCCTCTCAAAACTGAATGGACCAAAAAGGTCTTTCAACACTTAAACAATTCAAGGTTTCCATCAATGAACTGACTATCAATTGAATCCTTGATTCATTCATCAATTGAACTATTGAATCATTCTTCAATTATACCATCAATTAGGGTTTTTAACCCAATTGAGCTAGGATTTATAATCAAGAAACCTTCAATTAGGGTTTTGAAATCGAGGAACCTTCAATGATTAACATTGTGGAACTGATTCAATTGAAATCAGTGAATCATCATCAAATTATGATATGACCTGACCTCAAACGGTCTTGAGGTCATTTGGATGACCTACAAATGGTCAACCATTGCAAACGGTCAACCACTCCAAATGGTTTGAAACTGTTTGGTTTCTAACGATTTGTTGAAACCGTTTAACCAATTTCAATGAAACCGATTGGTTTCCAACTTTTGAAACCATTTTCCTAGAATATTTTTGAGGTGTGTCCTTACGATGATGTCATCATCATAAAGCTATGATCCTTCATATTTTTCTGTAATTTTCGTGGTGGTTCTATTGATTTGATCAAGTGAATTTCAAGAAGAACAAATGATCAACAATTGATAAGGAATTGAATGCAATAACAATAGTAAGGGTTCAAGTTATAAAACCCGCCTCCAATTGAGCTTCAAAGCTTCAAGATCACGTCAACAATGGTGGATTCAACTACTTTCACTATCCCAAGGCTCTTCCTCAATCTTTGAGTGAAAAGGAATGGTTAGAATTGAAGATGGGATCGAGATAAGAAGAAATCATGCATTGATTTTCGATTTCCACCATGGAATCAAGGTGAAAGAGGGCCATGGAGCTTACCTACAAGTTGGGAGTCGTCATCCTGTTGCTCCTAAGCTCCCTTGGTAGTTTTGCAAGTAAGAAGTGAAAGTGTCTTCGAAATTACCCATTCAAGCTATGGATAAATGAGTATATATGAATTTTATTGAAAATCCATTTAAGAGAGAGAAAGTAGGAATTATCTCCTCCATTTTCCTTGCCACTTGCCCCCTTCTCTTCCTTATATACAAGGATATCTTCTTTGCCTCTTATTCCTCTCAATTATCCATGATTTAAAGAAAACCAAATTAAGCACCTTAAATCATATAATACTAATATCCATAAGTTAGTGGATATTTCTTTTTCTTGTCTTAATGTGAGTGGGTTCTCCACTCACATAGATGTTTCCATTGCCTTTGCAAGGCACAAGGACGTCCAAACTTTTTGATTTTCAACCAACACAATTTTTGTTGAAGGGCAATCTAATTAATATAATTATTTTTGCATTAAATTGAATTAGGGTTCCAATTATTCTTAAATCTTGATTATTTTAATATCAACATTCTCTCTCCTTCAAAGTGATACAAATGAGATGACCCTCTCATTTTCTTTGCTCTAAATGATGCCAAGAAACATTAGGGACTATTTTTAAGTGGTAATTTTCATATTGAACCCTAGGTTTTGGGTAAAGTGCATATTATACCAAAACTAGGTTTTAATGCTCAAACATTGCTTTATCAGATCTTTCTTGGTACTCCGGCTTTTCCCAAGCCATAACTTTGCATCATCTTAATTCTCATGATGCTTCAACACATGAGGAACATTTAATCATGTAACATTTGCAAGTTAACCACTCAACTTGGGTAATTTGCACTTTAGTCCAAAATAAGCAAACATTGATTCAATATTATTCAAACAGAACCAACATTGAAACATAGGTTTCTCTTGGGCCTTAATTACTTTTCACAAGATAAAATTAAAGATCTAATTAACTTTCTTAAGCAAAACTCCCAGGGTTAAGGCATAACCCATGTCAGGGATGTTACAAATTATAAACCCCTAACAAGGATTTCGTCCCCGAAATCCTAGATAAAGGAAGACGGATATTATTCATTCATCATTCTATCTAGTCTACACATAACATTTCATTGTTATGGAGACACCATAAAGCTTTGATCAACACAAAGTTATTCCACACAAGTTTATCATAGAATGGTTCACACGGGATACAAACTCCACTGTCCTTTTTATTATTAACTGTGGAATTAATTCTGTGTCAGGTAACACTTTTTCTTAATTTATAGTTTCATGTGACAGATTCTTGTTTTTGAGGAGTCTCCCATGCTCCTTATTTAATTCAGCATTTCACTTTCATGGTCACAATTATGTTCTGTCACCCTCTTGGGACTATAAGTCTTTTCATACTTCGGTTGTTCCTTCTAATCTGCTGACATAATACTAGGATTCCTCGTTACTTGTACCAACTATCTCATTAGTTGTACATTTTCTCATCATAAAGAGAAGTTACTTATCAATTAAGAATTTATTTTAAAGATATCATTAATTGTTATGTTTATGCAAAGCATAAACCCCTAACATATGATGTTCATATTATTTTATGTATAATTAAACTGATTTCATGGTTGACCAATCCAGGTAGCCAACATAAACCATTTGATATTTTTCAGATACCAGAATCTCTTACTTTGGTATCTATCACATGTGTTGAAAACACATCACATATTTATCTTCCTTTCATCTTGGGACATTACTTGTTACATATATCTTTACCTTGGAACCAAAGTCCAAGATAAACTGATACTTTTCTAAGTATCCATCACAAGAACATTTCTATCTTATGCACAACAAGTATCTTAAGACTTACTTGATTACCATGTCTCTGAAAGGAAAGAAAGTAAGGGATCATATTCTTTTTATTATTTCATGATTTTTCAACTATTCATGAATCATTTAGTCTTTGTGTCATCCTAGGTTCCTTGCCCTCTGCACAGGAATTTTTAAGGATGATCACATGACATTATTCCTTTCTTTGTTATTATCTAACATGTTCATGAGCATCTTATCATCTCATCACATTTCCCATTTCCTCATTGTGGGAAAATATCTTTATTATACACACAAACTTTATCGAACATGGATCACCTCCCTTGTTCTCATTATTATCTTATGAGGAGTATACTTTTTACTTCCTCATACACACATACTGATCTAGGATTATTTCAGATTTCTCTTTCTTATTCTTAGGATATGACACATTTTTCCATTCCATATTTCTAATTTCAAGATACTCATTGGATTGTCTAAAAATGACTACTTGATCAGAGCAATAAAAAAGATAACAATCTAAGAGTTTCCATACTCACTTTATCATCAATAGTTGTATACCTAGATAGGGTATATAAATACTGAGATTAAGTAGTATGCACTTTATATACTATCACATTCTTTCCTTTTCATATTATCACAAGCATAAGATTTAACATTCCTGGATTTTATCCAGACATCTCTTCTATACCTCATCCTTTTTTTATAGAGGTAAGAATAATATGAAACATCTATAATGTTACTGTACAAAATATAAGTCCTCTCAGGACTAATCAAGGAAATCTCAATCAATTACTTTCACTATTTAACTTAGGAAATCATAAAATGACATATTGGAATGACATTATTTTGTCTAACCTGTCATGATTTGTGGATAGTTCACTGCCTCAGGTTGATTCTGCCTCAGGGGTTGATTCACCATAACATTTCTGGCTGAGCAATCTCTTGCCAGATGTCCTACTTTTCTACATTGGTGGCAATTTCTGGGCTTTAGATGTGGTCTAGAAGGTTCTTTACCCTTTCCAAGTAGCCATTGCCTTGGTGCACTGGGCTCTAGTTTTACTGGTGGGACCAAAAACTTCTTCCTTTTGGAACTACTAGGCCTCTACTCTTAAGTTTGGATAGGCCTTTTCTCAATCATCACCTTATTTTTCTTCACAGGGCAATACCTTCTGATATGTCCAAGTTTCCTACACTTGTGACAGACCCTAATTTCAGGTTGTATCCTATTCCTTCCATTACTATTTATTGATTCAACAGGCTGAGGTTGAGCACAAATTCGGTCTAAATCCATAATTTCATCATTGGGGGTTGGTAATCTAGGTTGTATTGCCAATGCTTGATCCACTAAATACATCATAGTTGCCCTAATTTTCCCAACCGTGATACCTAAAGAAAGATTTCTTATCATAGTTGGATCAGCTTGAGGGTTCTCAGGCAGTTGTTCCTCTCTTGCCTGATCCCATGTCCCTCTTCCTGGTGCAGCATTACTGCTTTCTGTAGCATATTCTTCATGTCACTTAGCCATCTTTAAGCTTTACTTCTTTCTCCTATGAGTAGAAGTCACTATCAGATAGACTGGAAAACACTTAGAATAGACTCTACTACGTTAGTCCTATGTCTCTGTAGACTCAGCGAACCTAAAGCTCTGATACCAAACTTGTAACGACCGATAAACAAATCATTACTAATTAAGCAGAATTAAACATTAGCAGCAGATTACTGAAAATCACTAAAAATTAAAACCATTTATAAAGAGATACAAACATAGGAAAACTCTTTCATCAAGAACCAATGTATAACATTTACATCCTGGTTCATAAGTACGTAACTTGTACCATCTCTTCTCAAGGATTACAAACATCAACTGCCCTATTAACATTATATACAGACAGCATAAGAACCTCGAGGCATCAAGCCAAAATCTCATATTGATTCATTAAAAGCACTAACTACTAACTCCAAGGACCTGAGAGTACAGAGACGACACATAGGACTACTATCTATATGACTTGACAGACAGTATCTCCACCTGAGATCTCACTGCTGTCCCTGATGTTGTTGTCCTTCCTCTATTGTAGGGATTTCTATTTCTTTGTTCGCGTCCACCTAAAAATGTTGGATCCCATGGGGGTGAGACAATTGAAAATTACCCCAGCGAGAGATATAACTCTTCGCCAAAACATTATTATTGCAATTTATTAAAATAAAACTGAGCAGAAGGATTTTATATATATTTAACAAAAGATAATTCACTGTATGAATAGAGTGAAGTAATCTCCTTTCCTAAGGAGAAGATTGCATCTACCCATGGTAGAGTCGTAATTCATCCATCTACTTGTAATGAATGTAAATATATATAAATAACATCTATCAACTAGAGATGCATAAAAGAAATGTAACATCAGCCAGTAAATTTCTATATTCAATCCTTAAGGAAACATGTTATATGACTGATTACATTTTACAATCACACTTATGCCCTGTGGAGATGAGGTATACCGCTCATACTCCAATCGACCATTGTGAAGTCTAAATCGGTACCATACAAGATCAATGGAAGAGCCAGCTTCCATGACCTCCCACATCTCGATCAGTGTGAGACCACATGCAGGACATCTTGTGTCTCTGCTACATAGCTTTCCAGGGTATACTGGCAACTTCGCTATAGAGGTACAGCGGAGGCTGCACTCTCTTCGCAATCGAGAGATTTTATGTTTACCTCCATCAATCCGGCATTAATATTATTGGGAGATTCGTGATACATCTATCCCAATCTTCAGGAGATTCATGATACATCCACCCCGGTACAAATAATGAAGGGTCGAGAGGTTTAATGTTTACCTTCCATCAATTCCCTCATTAGGATGTAAGGATATGTTCGCCCATCAACCCCCACATATTAAAAAATATGCATTCCGAGTTTTGCCGCAGAGCAACCCGTTTCACCATCAGTAAATACTGACACTCATGGATCTATGGTCAGGGCTCTACATGATATGATTTCACTTGATTAATTAAGTTCATTAGCATATTCTTTTAGCATCAGTCAAGTTCTCAAATAGGAATTAATATGATAATTGCTACAAAGAAACATGTACTGTTATCATCAATTACTTCTCAGTCTTTAAAAGACATTGGGATCTCAGTCCCTCAATTCATTACTTGAAAGTTCACATCTCTCAACAACATCATTATTATAGTTATCAAATTTGGGTATTCATACCCTCAGTTCATATCTAATCACTGTTACCGACTATTAGGTAACTATTACCTCTAGGTCCTTAGACCGAGGTGTACATTATACTTGTTACACAAGCATCTCACATGACTCATAAGGCCATAAAGTGTCTTGTCACCTTTCACTAGGCAAAAACTTGTTTATATGGCTCACAAGGCCAATCAAAATCTATATCAAATAATCATCATAGCTCATATTTGGTTATGCTTATCATATCATGATACCTGTATGGTTGATACACATAATAACAGCCATAAAAATCACTTATCACATCATGTGGTACACTAGTAACGCCAACATTCCTTTATCAGGATTAGGGTTTACTATCAAATAGGATTTTCCATTCCATTGCTCAATTTAGGGTTAGGATTTCCCATTTCACATTAGTTAGGGTTTCATGTTCACATTATTAATCCAACCCTAATATATTGCTCCACACCTCTAGGAGCATCCATAGACATCTCAAGTTTTTATTTAAACTTATTACTTTCATCATATATCATTAATGATTATCAATACAAGGTATGAGATCATTTCTCATCCTTTCCATGGTATGATTATATCATACTCATTAGTTTGGCTTATCCTTTTCTCAAGGTATATAGCCCATGCTTATCAAAATACATCAAACTCATTATATCTTATTGTAACAGTTTACATAACACACTTCATGTGTTTCTTATCCAAAAATATTGGATTAGAGGTTCATCAAGGTATATCTACCCTGAATTGCTAAATGTAATAACCATCATGTCTTGATGTATCCCTTCTCTCATCACTTCTAACTTCCTGAGTTTATCAACTTATTTGGTATTAAGGTATTTCCCTCTTAATACTTTTAACCACTAACCTATCACCTTTATCATGTAGTGCATAGGTCACACATTAGAATTGTCCAACTATCTTTAATGATATGGACTTATCAAGAGATAAGAACATTTCTTACTATAAGGTTGCCTATAATCATCCACTTGAAATATTTCACCTTTCTACGGTATTTCCTTCTATTTCATCATTAGGGTTTTCTTATACCATTACCTAGAAAGTAGGGTTATGGTTTATTGTCATATTGCCCAGGATTAGGGATTATGTATTATAACTTCAATTTAGGGTTCCACATACATTCACCCTTATTAGGGTATCTCATCACAACATTACATTATGGCTTCACATGAAATCATCCTCAGTTAGGATTTCTCATGGAATCACCCTCAATTAGGGTTCCTCATGGAATCATCCCTTGATTCGGTTTTCTCATGAAGCATTTCTTTAATTTAGGGTTTTTCATTATATTTCCTCGAATTTGGATCTTCCATATTATTACCCTAGATTAGGGTTACACCATTACCCTAATTTAGGGTTTCATCTGACATTGCCCTAAATTAGGGTTAGGGCTCAACAACCTTCTTGATTAGGGTTTCATGATCTCTTTAATAAGTATCATACCCTAACTACATAATTATTCATGTTGAAAGTGTTAGGGCTTGACTTTTACATGATTATTATAAATGTTTGAATTCTTCTCACTTTCATCCTCTCTAGAATGTTGACTATGTCAAATATGGTTAGATTAGGTCAACCAACCCTTCAATTAAGTACGTTCAATTAGGATAGACATAGTATATTGAAGTATTGCTTATTTAAGCTTCAAGGATTAATTCACCTAAGGTTATCCATCACTTGGTAACTTAAAGGTACAACCCTAGTCATTATCTTTGAGATAATTCAGTAACAATAATAGGGTCAATTGATCTTGCATCACAATAACTTTTCAATTGATATGATCCCATTGAATCAATAAACGTTCTTGACCCTTTACTCTCTAAATGGTTTGAAACCGTTTAGGCAAGAAGTGTGTTGAAACCGATTGGACTTGGGTCTCCAAACGGTTTGAGACCATTTGGACCCAAAGGATCTTGAGACCGTTTTGACCCAAATGGTCTTGAGACCGTTTGGACTCAAATGGTCTTAAGACTGTTTGGTCCAAACCCTCTCAAAACTGAATGGACCAAAAAGGTCTTTCAACACTTAAACAATTCAAGGTTTCCATCAATGAACCGACTATCAATTGAATCCTTGATTCATTCATCAATTGAACTATTGAATCATTCTTCAATTATACGATCAATTAGGGTTTTGAACCCAATTGAGCTAGAATTTATAATCAAGAAACCTTCAATTAGGTTTTTGAAATTGAGGAACCTTCAATGATTAACATTGTGGAACTGATTCAATTGAAATCAGTGAATCATCATCAAATTATGATATGACCTAACCTCAAACGGTCTTGAGGTCATTTGGATGACCTCCAAACGGTCTTGAGTTCATTTGGATGACCTCCAAATGGTCAACCATTGCAAATGGTCAACCATTCCAAATGGTTTGAAATTGTTTGGTTTCTAACGATTTGTTGAACCGTTTAACCAATTTCAATGAAATTGATTGGTTTCCAACTTTTGAAGTCGTCTTCAAAAGATAGTTTTGAGGTGTGTCCTTAGGATGATGTCATCATCATCAAGCTATGTTCCTTCATATTTTTCTATAATTTTCATGGTGGTTCTATTGATTTGATCAAGTGAATTTCAAGAAGAACAAATGATCAACAATTGATAAGGAATTGAATGCAATAAAAATAGTAAGGGTTCAAGTTATAAAACCTGCCTCCAATTGAGCTTCAAAGCTTCAAGATCACGTCAACAATGGTGGATTCAACTACTTTCACTATCCCAAGACTCGTTCTCAAGCTTTGAGTGAAAAGGAATGGTTAGAATTGAAGATGGGATCGAGATAAGAAGAAATCATGCATTGATTTTCGATTTCCACCATGGAATCAAGGTGAAAGAGGGTCATGGAGCTTACCTACAAGTTTGGAGTGGTCCTCCTGTTGCTCCTAAGCTCCCTTGGTATTTTTTCAAGTAAGAAATGAAAGTGTCTTCAAAATTACCCATTCAAGCTATGGATAAATGAGTATATATGAATTTTATTGAAAATCCATTCAAGAGAGAAAAAGTAGGTATTATCTCCTCCATTTTCCTTGCCACTTGCCCCCTTCTCTTCCTTATATACGAGGCTATCTTCTTTGCCTCTTATTCCTCTCAATTATCCATGATTTAAAAAAAAGCAAATTAAGCACCTTAAATCATATAATACTAATATCCATAAGTTAGTGGATATTTCTTTTTCTTTTCTTAATGTGAGTGGGTTCTCCACTCACGTAGATGTTTCCATTGCCTTTGCAAGGCACAAGGACGTCCACAATTTTTTATTTTCAACCAACACAATTTTGGTTGAAGGGCAATCTAATTAATATAATTATTTTTGCATTAAATTGAATTAGGGTTCCAATTATGCTTAAATCTTGATTATTTTAATATCAAGATTCTCTCTCCTTCAATGTGATACAAATGAGCTTCCCCTCTCATTGTCTTTGCTCTACATGATGCCAAGAAACATTAGGGACTATTTTGAAGTGGTAATTTGCATATTGAACTCTAGGTTTTGGGTAAAGTGCATATTATACCAAAACTAGGTTTTAATGCACAAACATTGCTTTATCAGCTTTTTCTTGGTACTCAGGCTTTTCCCAAGCCATAAATTTGCATCATATTCATTCTCATGATGCTTCAACACATGAGGAACATTTAATCATGTAACATTTGCAAGTTAACCCCTCAACTTGGGTAATTTGAACTTTAGTCCAAAATAAGCAAACATTGCTTCAATATTATTCAAACGGAACCGAAATTGAAACATCGGTTTCTCTTGGGCCTTAATTACTTTTCACAAGATAAAATTAAGGATCTAATTAACTTGCTTAAGCAAAACTCCCAGGTTTAAGGCATAACCCAGGTCAGGGATGTTACAAATTATAAACCCCTAACAAGGATTTCATCCCCGAAATCCTAGATAAAGGAAGACAGATATTATTCATTCATCATACTATCTAGTCTACACATAACATTTCATTTTTATGGAGACACCATAAAGCTTTGATCAACACAAATTTATTCCACACAAGTTTATCATAGAATGGTTCACACAGGATACATACTCCACTGCCCTTTTTATTATTAACGGTGGAATTAATTCTGTGTCAGGTAACACTTTTTCTTAATTTACAGTTTCATGTGACAGATTCTTGTTTTTGAGGTGTCTCCCATGCTCCTTATTTAATTCAGCATTTCACTTTCATGATCACAATAATGTTCTGTCACCCTCTTGGGACTATAAGTCTTTTCATACTTCAGTTGTTCCTTCTAATCTGATGACATAATACTAGGATTCCTCGTTACTTGTACCAACTATCTCATTAGTTGTACATTTTCTCATCATAAAGAGAAGTTACTTATCAATTAAGAATTTATTTTAAAGATATCATTAATTGTTATGTTTATGCAAAGCATAAACCCCTAACATATGATGTTCATATTATTTTATGTATAATTAAAATGATTTCACGGTTGACCATTCCAGGTAGCCAACATAAACCATTTGATATTTTTCAGATACCAGAATCTCTTACTTTGGTATCTATCACATGTGTTGAAAACACATCACATATTTATCTTCCTTTCATCTTCGGACATTACTTGTTACATATATCTCTACCTTGGAACCAAAGTCCAAGATAAACTGATACTTTTCTAAGTATCCATCACAAGAACATTTTTATCTTATGCACAACAAGTATCTTAAGACTTACTTGATTACCATGTCCCTGAAAGGAAAGAAAGTAAGGGATCATATTCTTTTTATTATTTGATGATTTTTCAACTATTCATTAATCATTTACTCTTTGTCTCATCCTAGGTTCCTTGCCCTCTGCATAGGAATTTTTAAGGATGATGACATGCCATTATTCCTTTCTTTGTTATTATCTAACATGTTCATGAGCATCTTATCATCTCATCACATTTCCCATTTCCTCATTATGGGAAAAGATCTTTATTATACACACAAACTTTATCGAACAGGAATCACCTCCCTTGTTCTCATTATTATCTTATGAGAAGTATAATTTTTACTTCCTCATACACACATACTGATCTAGGATTATTTCATATTTCTCTTTCTTATTCTTAGGATATGACACATTTTTCCATTCCATATTTCTAATTTCAAGATACTCATTGGATTATCTCAAAATGACTACTTGATTAGAGTAATAAAAAAGATAACAATCTAAGAGTTTCCATACTCACTTTATCATCAATAGTTGTATACCAAGATAGGGTATATAAATACTGAGATTAAGTAGTATGCACTTTATATACTATCACATTACTTCCTTTTCATATTATCACATGCATAAGATTTAACATTCCTGGATTTTATCCAGGCATCTCTTCTATACCTCATCCTTTTTTTATAGAGGTAAGAACAATATGAAACATCTAGAATGTTATTGTACAAAATATAAGTCCTCTCAGGACTAATCAAGGAAATCTCAATCAATTACTTTCTCTATTTAACTCAAGAAATCATAAAATGACATATTGGAATGACATTATTTTGTCTAACCTGTCATGATTTGTGGATAGTTCACTGCCTCAGGTTGATTCTGCCTTAGGGGTTGATTCACCATAACATTTCTGGCTGAGCAATCTCTTGCCAGATGTCCTACCTGTCTACATTGGTGGCAATTTCTGGGCTTTAGATGTGGTCTAGAAGGTTCTTTACCCTTTCCAAGTAGCCATTGCCTTGGTGCACTAGGCTCTAGTTGTACTGGTGGTACCAAAAACTTCTTCCTTTTGGAACTACTAGGCCTCTACTCTTAAGTTTGGATAGGCCTTTTCTCAATCATCACCTTATTTTTCTTCTCTGGGCAATACCTTCTGATATGTCCAGGTTTCCTACACTTGTGACATACCCTAATTTCAGGTTGTATCCTATTCCTTCCATTACTATTTATTGATTCAACAGGCTGAGGTTGAGTACAAATTCGGTCTAAATCCAGAATTTCATCATTGGGGGCTGGTAATCTAGGTTGTATTTCCAATGCTTGATCCACTAAATACATCATAGTTGCCCTAATTTGCCCAACCGTGTACCTAAAGAAAGATTTCTTATCATAGTTGGATCATCTTGAGGGTTCTCAGGCAGTTTTTCCTCTCTTACCTGATCCCATGTCCCTCTTCCTGGTGCCGCATTGCTTCTTTCTACAGCATATTCTTCATGTCACTCAGCCATCTTCAAGCTTTACTTCTTTCTCCTATGAGCAGAAGTCACTATCAGATAGACTGGAAGACACTTAGAATAGACTCTACTACCTTAGTCCTATGTCTCTGTAGACTCAGCGAACCTAGAGCTATGATACCAAACTTGTAACGACCGATAAACAAATCATTACTAATTAAGAGGAATTAAACATTAGCAGTGGATTGCTGAAAATCACTAAAAATTAAAACCATTTACAAAGAGATCCAAACATAGGAAAACTCTTTCATCAAGAACCAATGTATAACATTTACATCCTGGTTCATAAGTACATAAATTGTACCATCTCTTCTCGAGGATTACAAACACCAACTGCCCTATTAACATTATATACAGACAGCATAAGAACCTCGAGGCATCAAGCCAAAATCTCAGATTGATTCATTAAAAGCACTAACTACTAACTCCAAGGACCTGAGAGTATAGAGACAACACATAGGACTACTATCTATATGACTTGACAGACAGTATCTCCACCTGAGATCTCACTACTGTCCCTGATGTTGTTGTCCTTCCTCTGTTGTAGGGATTTCTATTTCTTTGTTCACCTCCACATAAAAATGTTGGATCCCATGGGGGTGAGACAATTGAAAATTACCCAACTGAGAGATATAACTCTTCGCCAAAACATTATTATTGCAGTTTATTAAAATAAAACTGAGCATAAGGATTTTATATATATTTAACAAAAGATAATTCACTGTATGAATAGAGTGAAGTAATCTCTTTTCCTAAGGAGAAGATTGCATCTACCCATGGTAGAGTCGTAATTCATCCATCTATTTGCAATGAATGTAAAGAGATATAAATACCATCTATCAACTAGAGATGCACAAAAGAAATGTAACATCAGCCAGTAAATTTCCATATTCAATCCTTAAGCAAACATGCTATACGACTGATTACATTTTACAATCACACTTATGCCCTGAGGAGATGAGGTATACCGCTCATACTCCAACCGACCATTGCGAAGTCGAAATCCGTACCATATAAGATCAATGGAAGAGTCGGCTTCCATGACCTCCCACATCTCGGTCAGTGCGAGACCACATGCAGGACATCTTGTGTCTTTTCTACATAGCTTTCTAGGGTATACTGGCAACTTCGCTATAGAGCTACAGTGGCAGCTGCACTCTATTCGCAATCGAGAGATTTCATGTTTACCTCCATCGATCAGACATTAATATTATTGGGAGATTCGTGATACATCTATCCCAATCTTTGGGAGATTCGTGATACATCCATCCTGATACAAATAATGAAGGATTGAGAGGTTTAATGTTTACCTTCCATCAATTCCCCTATTAGGACATAAGGATATGTTCGCCCATCAACCCCCACATATTCAAAAATATGCATTCCGAGTTTTTCCATGGAGCGACCCGTTTCACCATAAGAAAATACTAACACTGATGGATCTATGGTCAGGGCTCTATATTATATGATTTCACTTGATTAATTATGTAGATTAGCATATTCTTTTAGCATCAGTCAAGTTCTCAAATAGGAATTCATATGACAATTGCTACAAAGAAACATGTATTATTATCATCAATTACTTCTCAGTCTTTAAAAGACATTGGGATCTCAGTCCCTCAATTCATTACTTGAAAGTTCACATCTCTCAACAACATCATTACTATACTTATCAAATCTGGGTATTCATACCCTCAGTTCATCACTAATCACTATTACCAACTATTAGGTAACTATTACCTCTAGGTCCTCAGATCGAGGTATACATTATACTTGTTACACAAGCATCTCACATGACTCATAAGGCCATAAAGAGTCTTGTCACATTTCACTAGCCAACAACTTGTTTATATGGCTCACAAGGCCAATCAACATCTGTATCAAATAATCATCGTAGCTCATACTTGGCTATGCTTATCATATCATGATACCTGTATGGTTGATACACATAATAATAACCATAAAAATCACTTATCACATCATGCGGTACAATAGTAACACCACCATTCCTTTATCAGGATTTGGGTTTACTATCAAATAGGATTTTCCATTCCATTGCTCAATTTAGGGCTAGGATTTCCCATTTCACATTAGTTAGGGTTTCATGTTCACATTATTAATCCAACCCTAATATATTGCTCCACACCTCTAGGAGCATCCATAGACATCTCAAGTATTCACTTAAACTTATTACTTTCATAATATATCATTAATGATTATCAATACAAGGTATGAGATCATTTCTCAACCTTTCCATGGTATGATTATATCATACTCATTAGTTTGGCTTATCCTTTTCTCAAGGTATATAGCCCATGCTTATCAAAATACATCAAACTCATTATATCTTATTGTAACAGTTTACATAACACTCTTCATGTGTTTCTTATCCAAAAATATTGGATTAGAGGTTCATCAAGGTATATCTACCCTGAATTGCTAAATGTAATAACTATCATGTCTTGATGTATCCCTTCTTTCATCACTTCTAAATTTCCTGAGTTTATCAAATTATTTGGTATTAAGGTATTTCCCTCTTAATACTTTTAACCACTAATCTATCACCTTTATCATGTAGTGCATAGGTCACACATTAGAATTGTCCAACTATCTTTAATGATATGGACTTATCTAGTGATAAGAACATTGCTTACTATAAGGTTGCCTATAATGAGCCACTTGAAATATTTCACCTTTATACGGTATTTCCTTCTATTTCATCATTAGGGTTTTCTTATACCATTACCTAGAAAGTAGGGTTATGGTTTATTGTCATATTTCCCAGGATTAGGGCTTATGTATTATAACTTCAATTTAGGGTTCCACATACCTTCACCCTTATTAGGGTATCTCATCCCAACATTACATTATGGCTTCACATGACATCATCCTCAGTTAGGATTTCTCATGGAATCACCCTCAATTAGGGTTCCTCATGGAATCACCCCTTGATTCGGTTTTTTCATCAAGCATTTCTTTAATTTAGGGTTTTTCATTATATATCCCTAATTTGGGATCTCCCATATTATTACCCTAGATTAGGGTTACACCATTACCCTAATTTAGGGTTTCATCTGACATTGCCCTAAATTAGGGTTAGGGCTCAACAGCCTTCTTGATTAGGGTTTCATGATCTCTTTATTAAGGATTACACCCTAACTACATAATTATTCATGTTGAAGGTGTTAGGGCTTGACTTTTACATTATTATTATAAATGTATGAATTCTTCTCACTTTCATCCTCTCTAGAATGTTGACTATGTCAAATCTGGTTAGATTAGGTCAACCAACCCTTCAATTAAGTACGTTCAATTAGGATAGACATAGTATATTGAAGTATTGCTTATTTAAGTTTCAAGGATTAATTCCCCTAAGGGTACCAATCACTTGGTACCTTAAAGGTACAACCCTAGTGATTATCTTTGAGATAATTCAGTAACAACTATAGGGTCAATTGATCCTTCATCACATTAAGTTTTAAATTTATATGATCACATTGAATCACTAAATGTTCTTGACCCTTTACTCTCTAAATGGTTTGAAACCGTTTAGGCAAGAAGTGTGTTGAAACCGATTGGACTTGGGTCTCCAAATGGTTTGAGACCATTTGGACCCAAAGGGTCTTGAGACCGTTTGGACCCAAACACTCTTGAGACCATTTGGACTCAAACGGTCTTAAGACCGTTTGGTCCAAACCCTCTCAAAACTGAATGGACCAAAAAGGTCTTTCAACACTTAAACAATTCAAGGTTTCCATCAATGAACCGACTATCAATTGAATCCTTGATTCATTCATCAATTGAAATATTGAATCATTCTTTAATTAGACCATAAATTTGGGTTTTGAACCCAATTGAACTAGGATTTATAATCAAGAAACCTTCAATTAGGGTTTTGAAATCGAGGAACCTTCAATGATTTACATTGTGGAACTGATTCAATTGAAATCAGTGAATCATCATCAAATTATGATATGACTTGACCTGAAACGGTCTTGAGGTCGTTTGGATGACCTCCAAATGGTCAACCATTGTAAATAGTCAACCACTCCTAACAGTTTGAAACCGTTTGGTTTCTAACAGTTTGTTGAAACCGTTTAACCAATTTCAATGAAACCGATTGGTTTCCAACTTTTGAATCTGTTTGCCTAGGATATTTTTGAGGTGTGTGCTTATGATGATGTCATCATCATCAATCTATCATCCTTCATATTTTTCTTTAATTTTCATGGTGGTTCTATTGATTTGATCAAGTGAATTTCAAGAAGAACAAATGATCAACAATTGATAAGGAATTGAATGCAATAACAATAGTAAGGGTTCAAGTTATAAAACCCACCTCCAATTGAGCTTCAAAGCTTCAATCTCACGTCAACAATGGTGGATGCAACTCCTTTCACTATCCCAAGGCCCGTCCTCAACCTTTGAGTGAAAAGGAATGGTTAGAATTGAAGATGGGATCGAGATAAGAAGAAACCATGCATTGATTTTTGATTTCCACCATGGAATCAAGGTGATAGAGGGCCACGGAGCTTACCTACAGGTTGGGAATTGTTCTCCTGTTTCTCCTAAGCTCCCTTGGTCATTTTTCAAGTAAGAAGTGAAAGTGGCTACGAAATTACCCATTCAAGCTATGGATAAATGAGTATATATGAATTTTATTGAAAATCCATTTAAGAGAGAGAAAGTAGGAATTATCTCCACCAATTTCCTTGCCACTTGCCCCCTTCTCTTCCTTAGATACAAGGATATCTTCTTTGACTCTTAATCCTCTCAATTATCCATGATTTAAAGAAAAGCAAATTAAGCACCTTAAATCATATAATACTAATATCCATTAGTTAGTGGATATTTCTTTTTCTTTTCTTAATGTGAGTGGGTTCTCCACTCACGTAGATATTTCCGTTGACTTTTCAAGACACAAGGACGTAAAAACTTGTTGATTTTCAACCAACACAATTTTGGTTGAAGTGCAATCCAATTAATATAATTATTTTTGCATTAAATTGAATTAGGGTTCCAATTATGCTTAAATCTTGATTATTTTAATATCAAGATTCTCTCTCCTTAAAAGTGATAAAAATGAGATGCCCCTCTCATTTTATTTTCTCTACATGATGCCAAGAAACACTAGGGACTATTTTGAAGTGGTAATTTGCATATTGAAACCTAGGTTTTGGGTAAATTACATATTATACCATAACTAGGTTTTAATGCACACACATTGCTTTATCAGCTCTTTCTTGGTACTCAGGCTTTTCCCAAGCCATACCTTTACATATTCTTCATTCTCATGATGCTTCAACACATGAGGAACATTTAATCATGTAAAATTTGCAAGATAACCCTTCAACTTGGGTAATTTTCACTTTAGTCCAAAATAAGCAAACATTGCTTCAATATTATTCAAACGGAACCAAAATTGAAACATAGGTTTCTCTTGGGCCTTAATTACTTTTCACAAGATAAAATTAAAGATCTAATTAACTTGATTAAGCAAAACTCCCAGGGTTAAGGCATAACCCAGGTTAGGGATGTTACACTTAATAGAACACTCGCTCTCCCACTACATCTAGTGAAGATGCTTTTGTCATATTGCACAACAAATAAGATATGCATGTCTCTATTTGTTCAATAACCAAAAGAGTCTAGATAACCATAATATGTATTCTATAAATGCATTTCCCCTTTACGTGCTCTAGATGACAATGCTATACGTATTCATTGTTTGTGTCATCAAGTCATTTGATATATGTGTCATACACATTTGTCTCTACAACTATAAAGCATAGTCTATAAGACATAGGACATTTCCATATAAGATCTCATCTTTCAAAATGAAACATGAAGTAAACATGGACATTAGCTTAGCCTCAGAACTCTTCTTGGACTTGCCTTTTCCCTTGGACTCGCTTTTGTTGATCATCATCATAGATTTGTCCTTCTTCATTATTACTTTGGCATAAACATGCCAAGTAGTTATGACAATAGTTTAGCCAAGTTACTCAAGTGATAACACTCAATAAACTAGCTACATGATTCAGGAAAACTTGCAGAAGGCTTTATGGGGTCTCCTTTTGTCAGTTTACACTCAAACAATGCTTCATAGACATTATACCTTGCTTTACATGATTCTTAAGATGTGTTATCATCTCAAGAATGTCCATGTTTTCATGTTGCTCATGCAACTCATAGTTCGTACAACATGGCACAAGGTACTCAAATGTCTTTGGCATCATTGGCATGCTTCCAGTAAACATCCATTTCAGCCTTAGGCGCATTTGGAGAGGGTTCCTCTGGCTCTAGTCTTTCAAGGACATAGAGCTTTTTCTTATTGATGAAAACATTTCTCAAAGTCCTTAACCAATTGTGTAACTTTATCCGATTTTTTCCTCTCTCAAGGACTAATCTTAATGTGCACATGTTTGTGTTTGACATTGATTCTACAAATATTACAGAAACTTTTTAAAACATTTTTGATTTGTTTGATTTGATAAGTTAACAATATTAATTAGACCTTTAATTAATTATCACTCCCATTATTTTATTCAAATTGATAACCCTCATGTATCAATTCAAAATATTGTAGTGTACAACCTTCTAGTGAGCCAAGATCTAAAACAATTCAACTATGATCCAGTCAATGCTACCATCCATAGTCAATTATTAAGGTAGGAAACATTTTCCAATTGCATCATATGAAATTCTTGGATAGATGATATGCACAACTCTTTCTCATAGTTATTTGCATGTCTCTGGTGCTTAATATCATTAAGGACACACATTTAAGCCTGACCCAAAAGCCAACACGATAGAATATGCACCCTACTTTAGCACACATATCTACCATCACACTTCCATGAGATGGACGGTGTGCCACGCTTTGGAGTAACCCATGCTTGGTCGATCAAGCTTTTCATGTGTGTTTCTTATGGAAAGCATCTAAGACTTAATATTATATTAAGGGATTTTATATATAAATACCTATGCATATCCAATCACCACATAATTAGTATGTATCATATACATGCTATAACCACAAATGAGAACATGCAATAATTAAAACACACAAGAGATGGTTATGGCCATACTATTATAATTCATTGGAGCCTCAAGGAACTACTACCACCTAGGATCCACATCATATGTAACATGTTGGTTATAAATATTTGATCTCAAACCAATCTAAATTGATCGGTTCATATCTTGAACATGTCGGCTCGCCTCGTGTTCACTCTATTTGATTCTTAAAATGGTCAACTTGTTTTTAGGTCCAAGTAGCGTCTGAACACCTCTAGCCAATCAATTAGGCCACTAGTTGATCAGTTCATCCTCATGTCGTCTGGCCTCCTCGACAATCTATTTGATCGGTTCTCCTCATGAGTTGTTTGGTATGTCTAGTGTGGAACATGTTCTCATGGCAAAACATATATTAAACTATCCTATTTCTTATTACATTGTATAAGGGAAAATCTCAAGTTAAATTTGAGTGTAAATAGAAAGAAGGGCATTAATTTACATTTGAAAAGGAGAGAGAGGATCTGTACACAGACTGAGCAACAACAGAAATAAATAACGAAAACCATGCACACACAGATCTAGGGTTATTGGCCATAACCATGCTTCACATCCACCACCAAAGACAATTTTTAGGGTGATGCATGTAAATTACATATGTATCATATCATATATATGTATGTGTCAGTTTGTGGAGCATTGTGGTAATTAATCAAACATGCACAATAATCAGTTTAATATTTCCATCGTATGCAATAAATTAGATCTGATCATATCGATTTAAATACCAGATACGTCATAAATTGAGGTGGCTCTGATAAACTATAGGGAAATAGGGGCACATAAAGCCCAATTTCCCTTGGATAGAAAGATTGTGTCAGCAATAATGTATCTAGGAAGAAAAGGTTACAAGATTATACCTAGTCCTAGAGCAAGTCTAATGATAAAACCCTTGTAGTAGCCTTGTGCTCCTTGTTCTTTAGTCAACTACTCCCTCCTTCAACAACAACACAAACAATCGTCTCCATTGTCCTCCAGGTGCAGCACCAAGGATAGTGGTTGACGATGTCCTCCTAGAGGCAAACAACAACCTCTGGCCTCTAGAGTAGTCTATGCAAACCATCGGGAACTCCACGTTGTCCTACTAGAGATAAGGGGTAGGAGTTCTCCCTGTTGAATGTCAAATTGCTAGAGTTAGTATGCTCTCACACAATTGTCTCTCCCTTACTATCCTCCCTTTATCGGTTAGGATTTGCTCGAGCTCTCTATTGGCTATGACAATCAGAGAGGACAACAATTCTCAGAGCAATTGTTGTGTTCTTAGAAGCTCCCAATATCCCTCTATATATAGGAGAAGCTAGGGTCAGGTTCCCGGTCTATGCGGGAGTAGAAAGGGTTGAATTCACAAATTTTCTAGAACATGTGCATGACAAACTGGTCAGTTCACACACCCAACCAGTCAGTTGGCATACGAGTCGATCAGTTTGCTAAGCAAACTGGTCAATTTGTGCAGTTTTGTATTCTAAATCAAATTGGTAATCAATGTATGATTAATGTACAACATGACGTCAACACCAATCCTTCATCCACTTAAATTGGCAACCGAACCGGGCAGTTCATCCCATGAACTGGTCAGTTGGGATATGTGAAACAATTGAATCACTATGTGAACCGGTCGTCTCACTCGTTGGTTCATCCATTGATCAGGCAAAGCTGATTCTAATTGACCTAACACTCCAATTGATCGGTTCAAACCTTGAACTGGCCGGTTCTGAGTCCAATCATTTAATTTTGAACCTTAGTTGTTTAATTGAATACTGAAACACCTTTAGTAATCAAATTAAACATCATTCATGAATATACTCCTTTAATCCAAGTGTATCCCATGTGTGTGACCCCATAGGTCCAGAATTATGTTGGTAGTGAATGTCCATAACAAATTTATGACATTACAAGGAAATAGTGGCATCAAGCAACACATCATTGTGACCAAAGTAATTCAGAAAGTTGGACAACAAATTCAACCTACAATCTGTGGTTAGTGTTACCATGATCGTATAGTTCCTTTCTCTCTGATATCCGGATTGAACTTGAGGCATGGAATTATCATCCTCTCAACTTTCAATCCAAGTTCCTTGAATAAGAGTAGACTATCAGAGATGCATGTGAGATCACATATCATATATTGAGTGACATGAGTATGTCTTTACACTTCTCAGTCTCTCTTATCAAGAGTCCCTTGATATCAATCTCCTACAGGAGGGACAAATCTCATCTACATCACTCACATTCAATCTCCATGGGTCATAGTGCACCCAATCATCACCGTTATGGAAACTCTTATTTAGGATCACGTTGGATGATGTCAATGTACATGGACGGTATGTGATGAATGTAGTGACTTCAACTCTGAGAACCACAATTAGCACCACGACTGTGAGAGATGATTGTGACTACCATTCCAAGGTCTCCATGTATCACTCTCATCGTGGGCCTGTCTGATACACTATTCATTAATATGTACATGTGTGCTTGACTTGATATTACATATCATGACTAATGAGACTCTGTCATCAGTCAAAACACACTCTAGTCTTATGTATTACTATTGTCTAATTTGCTTCCACAATAATATCTAACCAAGGACATAACGAGAATATATATACACTTATCATATGTATGATCTCATTGTTCAAGTCACGTACTTGAAGACATCCGTCGTCGAGTAACATCATTCTTTAGACATCTACTATGTCTATGTCATCATCTCATGCTGAGACAAATATTATTGACGGAATAACCTTTAGATAACAAATTAGGTATTTAATGTCATATTTCAATCATCATATAATTGGATCTCTAGGCATAAATACCAATAGAATGCATAGCAAATACTTTTCCAAGAACCAGAGGGTGATTTTTATATCCTTTTCTCTAGTTCATTAATAAATATGGTTCAAGAAGAGTACAAAAATCACGACTATTTAGATAAGCAAGAATGTGCCTATATGGAATTCCTTTGAATTTTAACATGAAATAATTACAGGATTGTAAATCAGTAGATGAATCTTTCTTCAAAACATGAGGATAACTAGAACCATCAACTTGATACACCTCAAACACACTTTCATCATAAGTTTCCTTCACATTGTACGCCATACATTGATGAACTTCATATCGACATATCTCAAAATAGACTTGGTGTGTGTACCTCTCATTTTCTCCTCCAAAGGCCCCAATAAGGCTAAATGCATATTGTTGTACTCGTCATCAAAATCCTTGAAATTCTGTATCCCCTGCACATGAGAATTGGCAATATCTAACTAAAAATAATTTCAAAGAGAGTTTTCTTTCTGTTGATGTGGCTTCTAATGAATGCATTAAGGCTCTCACTTCTTTGCGCCCATCCTCATTCTAGCAAATAAGGAATACTATATAAAACATGGCACCCACTTCCACCATATAGCATACACATCACATAATCAACTATAGAGAATAAACCATTCTCATCAATTATAGAACTCCATCTCCCTTCAAAATGTTGGATAAATTGGACATTATGATAAATCCATTTGTTTTGATTATGACAAACATTTCATTCTTATTAATCTAACGAGCTACTTGAGTGTGCAGGACTAAGATGGATGGCAAAGCAACTAGGGAAAATCTCCAAGCTAAAATGTTTATATTTTCATGCAATGTAATCATTGTTGTAAAAACTTGTACAAATATATAATGTACAAGTACTTAGAATTGCATGTAAATCAAGCGTTAGATTTTCCCTAGCCAAACACCATAGTTAGACACGTCATCCCATTTAATTAGGATCACCTTTGCACACTCACACATATAATTAGTGCCTAAATTATACTTCACATATGAATGTTTATCTTGGAAATCTGCAGAATTTGCCTCTTGGTTAAAATTAAAATGACCAAGGGGCGCCATGGTCGTAGTCAAGGGAGACCTAAAATAAGCTTTGACAAAATGCTTATTTGGACATCAATTTATTGAACTTAATCTTAGTATACTTTTGATAAAGGTCAAAATCAAAAATTTATCATTTGTGACCTTAAAAGCCTTAAATTGCTTAAATTGTAAGATTAAGGGGGAGCTTATAAAAACAAATTTGATTATTTGATTATGAAGCTTACAAAAACATTGTTAACATCATTTGCAGTTTGTTATGACCTTCAGATTCTTAAAAGTAATTTGTATGAAAAAGAATTTCATCAAAATGATATATCTTGCTCTTAAAGGAACTCTCTAAACAAATCAGGGCTTAACATCCCTTGTTTTGGTTGGAGACATTTTTTATGTACTCTAAGGTTAAAGGACTCTCATTTAATTTAGGGCTTATCATCCCTTGATAGATGAGAAATAAATATACATTCATCATAAGCTTAAGGGAATCTCATATCATTTCAAGGCTTAACATCCTTTGCAAATGATTGAGAAACAAATTGTGAATAAATTAGACATAAATCCATGTTCCTTATAGGATATCTATTTAAGGGGGAGCTTAATATAAAATTAAGGGGGAGAAGAAATAAAATGGTTAACCTGGATATCTTTTTGAAATGACAAAGGGGGAGAAAGAATATAAAATCAAAAATATAAATATAAATGAGTTTCATCTTGATGGCCAGCACTCACTTGTAAAACAAGAATGGGTACAAAAGGTAATCTTCAGGTATGAAACTCACATGCTTTATATTTCCTTATTTCATATTTTAGGAAATGTTTGTCATCTTCAAAAAGGGGGAGATTGTTGGATAAATTGGACATTATGATAAATCCCTTTGTTTTGATTATGACAAACATTTCATTCTTATTAATCTAACGAGCTACTTGAGTGTGCAGGACTAAGATGGATGGCAAAGCAACTAGGGAAAATCCCCAAGCTAAAATGTTTATATTTTCATGCAATGTAATCATTGTTGTAAAAACTTGTACAAATATATAATGTACAAGTACTTAGAATTGCATGTAAATCAAGCGTTAGATTTTCCCTAGCCAAACACCATAGTTAGACACGTCATCCCATTTAATTAGGATCACCTTTGCACACTCACACATATAATTAGTGCCTAAATTGAAACCTTGAAACAGGATCATTCTCGGTCGACAAACTCCTCGACCGAGACACTCTCGGTCGACAATCTTTTCGACCGAGAAAGATCCAAAGTAGTCGTTAGACACAACAGACAAGTTAGTTGGTAGTTGAAGAAAGACGTTGCAAATCACTTGTTCCAGAGAGCCTGTCGGTCGACAAAAGTTCGACCGAGTAGGTGTCTCGGTCGACCATTTGTCGACCGAGATGGTCTCTGACAGCAACTACAGAATAAATCAATTAGCCGTTGTTAAAGCAACAACTTTGTACCTAACGGCTAGTTAAGCACTTAGAAACCCCTAGAAGTTGTCTAGAACGTCCTTAAGCATACTTAGGCCACTCCTATAAATAGGACATGCCTTAGGACACCAAAATACACCTAAGCTACACTTGTGCTATACTTGAGCTTGAATACTCACTTGCAATCTGTTTTATAGCAATAGAGCAATTCCTACACTTGCCATTCATTCCTATTGCTCCCATTTCGTGTCTTATAGGCTAGTATCTCCTATCCACTACAATCACATTGTCATACACATTGGTTAGGAGATCTATACGCTTGATATAGGCAAATCAAGCCTTGTGCTTACAACGGTATTGTAATTTCTATTTTCCTTCTTGTTCCTTTTTATCTTTTGTACTCTCCTTGCTACTCCTAGGGTTGGAGGCTGCGGATTGGAGAGGGTTGACTTCTTAGGTGGAGAAGGGGACTTCAAGCTACTTCAAGAAGGCTATCGCACGGGAAGCTACTTCAGAAGGCTGGTGCAACGGGAGTTGGTGCACCTACTTCAAGGGAAGGCTGCTTCAAGGTTGGGTGATTACTTCTAGGTGAAGGTTGCTTGAAGGGTTTGGGAAAAGAAATTGTATTTTATGTAAAGTCTTTGCGAGGTAATAAAATAAATTTCTTTTCAAATCCCGGTTGGGTAAGCAACCGGGTAGTGGACTGACTTCCTTAGTATTTGCTAAGGTTGGAACCACTCTAAACCCTGTGTCTCCTTGTCCAATATTTTCGTTGTGGTTGTTTGAGTTAAATTATTATTAAAATCTTTATAAAACTCTATTCACCCCCCCTCTAGTAGTTTTCACAAAATTGTCTGCATCATCTATGTTCTAGAAAAAATCATTCAAATCACTAATGGTTTGATCCTTGTTAGGAATTCCAACGAGTTTTTTGGACATTTTCTACAGAATATGTCAGCTGCAAAAATGATGTTTTCATGATGGAAGAACAGAATAACCATATCATCATTGATGGGTATTGATCAGTTATGGTGGAAACTGGCTCTTTACCAAAACACAATAAATATTGATAGAAAACCCTATAAATGTATCAAATTTCTCATCCAACAACAAGGCTGAAGCAAATTAAACTATTTTACAATGGTGATCAACACTACCAAACATTCTGAAAGCTTTAGAATATTTATTGATATGTTAATTGGTATCAAATACAACTACATCACCAAACAATGCACAATCATGAATGGATATCGGGTCAGACCAAAGCAAGTGTGTCAAAAACCATCATAATCTTTTTGATACACATAAAAAAGTTAGAATCTAAAACCTTAAAACTTGCAAAATGATCCAACACCATATCCACATCATATTTAGATGACTCCTTTCTCTTTCTACTGAGGTGTCCATGAGCTTGTCTACATGTAAATGTTAACTTGTCATAACCACCAGACTCGGATGCTATTAATGTAAGTTGTTTGGAGATAGGTATATTTTCTTGACTCGTAGAAGAAAGCATGTATTTTTGAGTTTGGTGAAGAGATATATTACTCTTCAAGTAGTGCAAGTAAACATAATCAACAAGATCATGATTGTGTTCATCAACAAATGCAGTAACAATGTAACATACTAAAAATTGGTACTAATTATACTAGTGACCAATATTGTATGGTTTCATATCTTGGAAACTTCCATTTTCTATTTGATACAACTTGTTTGAACTTAAATTTAATTCTTAGATTCGATCTGGTCAGCTTAGGATCCCATCTAGTTTACATTGATTTATATTTAAATCTTTGGCTTTGAAATCATATCAAAATTTAGATATTCAATTTTTTAATATAATGAAGATATTATAGTCGATTAGTATCGTCTTATATTTAAGAAGTAGCATCTTTTATAAAAAAATATTTTAGTAAAAGTTATATGCGTGGTCAAATCTATAGCACAAGCGGATGCCTTTTTTTGTGAGCCATAAAATTGTGAAATCCAATAGATACTATATAAGAGAGGAAAGTGGATTTGGTACTTTGTATCCAATTGTACATTGAGTTTCGAATTCTAGCACTGAATGTTAATGTTGCAATGACCAATCGGAAAGTCCATCTCTACATACAAGTATAAATACAAAATTTGTGTTATTGGATTAAGAAAAAAAACACTAATATCATTATCATATTTGGGATGTTTCAATTTATATATTACATGGTGGTTGGATATCGTATTGGATTTTTATAAAATGAATGTCATACGACAAAATTTAAGAATTTCAACTCACCCATCACAATTTTAACCAATACAAAATATACTTATGTAACACATGCCTTTATTCCTGAATTACTCACGTAACTGTAACCCCTAATTGCTGTCAACTGTCAAGGAATCTGATCGTTGCCTTCTTGCCAAGACATATGCGGTTGGTTTCCACATTAATTCTCCCAAACAGAAACTAGTTTCCAGCAAAGACTAAAATTAAAGCGACAGGTTGACATTTAGCTACTTGAAAGGCACATAGTGCTTTGTATTAATATTTATTGTTCTCCTTGACCACAACGCTGACCAAGATGAAACGGAAAGCCCATAATGGTGTAGATAATGTGCGTTAACATGATCTAATGAGCCCTCTCGTGCTCTCTCGTTCCCCTTATTCTGCGGATACGTACTTCAGTAAAAGGCAAGGCAATATCCGCAAGGTACGCGGCCATCAATCTTCTCGTCGCTTGTGCAAAACGGAAGCCGCGAGGTACGACCATGCTTTTCTCAGAAACTCCTCGTTGCTGGGACACCTCCAGCAAACCCTTGCCCTCCTAAACCCTACAGGGGCGCCGGTCCTCCTCTTTTCTCCTGATCAGAGCAAGGAAACGGACGTCGTTGACATCTTTACACCTTCTTGATCGCATGAAGATCTACCGTTACCTCTGTCCTACTCCCCCTACTCATAGAACTTACCTGAAACCATAGACCTTCCCCTCGTCAGTTATATATTGACTTAGAACCCCGACCACAGAAGAGCAGTCCTGCAAGCCCAACACTCCCACCAGTGCTGCCTTGTTTCCCTACGCATCGTCCCTCGCCATCATCCTACCACCACCTGACGGCCTGCCACCTTCGTGGCAAACCTCCCTTATTCTTCCTTGAACCCTCGGCCATGTTTCCACCACGTCCTCTCTAGCCAGTCGGAGTCCACAATATGCTTCTCGACTCCCTACGGGTCCCTGGTGGATCTGCCCCAACTCCTCTTACCCTCTTCCTTCCCCTGGACTTGCTGCGCCGTCAGGCCAGCAGTCACAGATCAGCGTGCGTCGCCTCCATCTCCAGCCAGCCACAAGCACGACCAAACCAGAGTAGAGCAAGCCGCACTACCATCTTCATCATGACCTACCTGTTGTTCTCAGCAAGCCTACATAATCAGAACCGCCGGCCTTGCCAGGATCCACAAGCTCTAGCCCTCCCTCCCCCACCTCAAAAAGCCTAAATATACATATACGCATATAGAATTGAACAGAATTAATATATATGTATCTAATCGCATAACTTTCTATCGTTTAGAAAAGTATCCCAAGTGGTTGTGTTGCTCTGTCCTTCCCTATAGCGCGCTGGTTCAAATCCCAGCATATGCATGTTTGGGTTCAAAAACAAATGCATTACCGTCCATCACTAAATTTACATGCTTTATAGGAGCCGCACAAAACAAACTAGCATTGTGAAAGATTGTCCCATTGGTACTAGTTGCTAACTATTGTATATGGTGTTTCAAGGTTCCAATTTTCATCTTGTGATGTTTTTGTAAATGTTATTCAGCACCCCCTATAGTAATGTTGCCCGTCTCCCTTCCATTTCGTTGTAAATTTTGGTATTTGAGCAAAATAATCTAAATCTATCTATACCTGACTAAACAATAAATCTACTGTGAGATGATAATCAAAATTGAAACCGAATCCTAGAGTATTTTGGACCATCCACATCATATGAATACTAGTATGTAGATCAATAATCAATCCTTTAAATAAATATTCCAGATTCATTCAAACACTTTTTCTGGAAATATTATTCGTATTGATATGATACGTCAAATATTTATTTACCCTAATGCCACCTATTATCATATATCCCTAGTATAATTACATGCAAAATATAAGCATTATCATCTACATATATAATAATATATATACTTACATGCAAAATATAAGCATTTTAGATATGTGTATATATATATATATATTAATAAGTCTACATTTTAGTAATATGTGCAATTCATAAATTAACAATTTATGATAATATATAGATATATATCTAACGACATTCTTGGAGAATAAATTAAGGAATACATGTTAACTTGGTCGACCCATCACATGTACGTGACATGTTTTGATATAAACATATTAGATTATTAAGAGAAGCAAAGAGGGAACCTATAATTACCAATAAATGTATTAAACATGTTTTGAACTAAATGCTAGACAGATTTATGATTAGGTTCCATGCATAATTGAGACTTAATTTGGAGAAAATATTTATTATTCCATATGTATCAGTGACTTCAGAATACTTACACTTAGATGAATAGAAATCATGAAAAGAAGGTATGTATATTCGTCAATGGATACAATTAATGGAGAGAGACTGGATAACAAGAAACCCTATACCATATGGTGAAAGGAATTATTTGAATATCAACAAATAATATCTTCAATGAGGAAAACAAGTATATATACTACTTAGCCCATCTATGTATTAGTAATCAAACAGATGGATGACATCTGGTAACTAAATTTTTTTCAATAACTTTGTATCAAATTCAACATTTACCTATATGGATAGTAGTTAATATATAAGAACACCTATGTTCATATGATAGCAACCCTGGAAGGGGATAATGGGAAAAATATGAAATATGAATCAAATATAGTAAAGCTAACCATAAGAAAAGTAAATAATGTTTGATTCCAAGCCAATGATCATATAGTAACAATATATCTTATCTTTCTAGATCTTGCATGATCAGAGTCTAATTAAATATTGAGTGGTGAAAGATATTGGTATCATATCTTAGAACAAAGGTACTAGATTCTCTATTTTTATATTGAGTTATTAATTATCCTCTTAAATTTTATGCACATTGTTTAGTAGTGAACCCTATACTTTTGTAAGCCTTTACCGCCTCTTTGAAAGTTCACTGCCTCAAATTGATTATTGTTTGATTGCATTCAATATTATAATAGCATTTGACTTGATCTATTTGCAGTTTTAACTCCATGAACTTTGGTCCCTTTGGGCTTTGGCCCCTTAGAGCTTTGGCTCACTTGAGGTAGGGTACGTCCCGTCGCCCTGTGCATATATAGGTTATAATTGTTTAGTCAACCCCCAGTCGACTGGTTAAAATAATAATTAGTCACAATGTTGTTCTTTCGTAGATGATCGAACATAAGGCACTGTTTCCCTTGAAGGAAATGATATGATAGTGCTCAAACTAAATATTCAAAAGTTGATCATTTCTAGTATTTTGATAATTTGATATCTTGAACTATTTTAAATAATTTTGTAGAAATTGATCTTGAAATACAAATATTTAAATATTGTTATCCTTACTTTGACAAATTTAGTCCACGAAATAGTCTGTTCCTAGCTTTGTTATTATCTTGAATTACATTTAGTATCTATATTTTGCAAATAGCTCAATATTTGAATTTAGTACCAGCTTTGTTGACCTTTATTCTCCCTTCAATGGGGTCTATGTGTGGTTTCGTTCCCTCTGGGAACTCATGGATAGATGATAGATGGAAGACCTTGAAGAGACGTGCTTGGGTAGTCCTCCATTGAAGATTAGATAGGAATGCATTCTTACTCTTAAACTTTATAATCATATTGGTAAACTTCCGCGACTCTGATGTAAAAGCACGATTGTAACAAAGACTTATTTATATTCTAATATTAATTTGTAAATATTCGACCATAAAGATTGAGTCTTTACAAACAACTCATTCAGACGAGGACTTGCCAATTGTAAATCAGATCATGGCTTTGCACCCACAACTTTTCACATAATGCTTATGCTTCTTGAACAACTTCTCATATAGATCACCAACTTCATCAAAAATAGAGCTCTAAAGAAATTTATATCTCTTAGAATGACTAGTATGACCTTGTTTATCACAAACCAAATCTTTAGGAAGCAAAATCTTGATACCTCATTCATAATGATTGTCATCTTTCCTAACATTAAACCCAAAAACACCAACATATCTACAATAAAAGGATATCCCATCATCTAAAATGCTGGAATCAAGTCCAATTGTAGGCAAATCTTTTTTTGATCATTCCATTTCTAGGGAAATCATCTGAGGACATAATATCATGTCACAAATGAAGATGAATGAAAACTATCATCATCACAATCAATCATAGAATTGCTAACATTAGTATCAAGACATCCATTTCAGGTACATACTCATCCAACTATGTTTTTGTAAACATTCATTTCAGATAATAGAAAAACAACAAATTCAGTTACTAGGTATATGTATTGAAATAGTTAATTTCAACAACTTCATTATAGTTACTAGTCATATCTACTTATATTTTAGTGAAATGTGCTCCATGTGTATAAATCACTAGGTAAGGAAAATAAGGATGGAAGGTGGAGGAGCAGGAGATTACTTAGTTTAGTAGTATTGTTGAGTTGTACTCCCCATAGAAGTATGCAGGGACCAACCACTATACTTAATTCATTTGCATAGTTACTGCTTCCACTGATGGATGGATCAAAAAGAAAAAAATGAGTTAGTTTTGATTCTAATGCCTATGTACACATGGACTATATACTACACTGATGCCATTTGCTTGTTTCTTCTGCTCACCCCCACCCGAGGAACACACACAAAAATAGTCATACTCCGAAACACACCCAAATAAGTACCCAGCTTCATCATATTTACTGTAAGGAGCATAAGAAGGCAACCTACCATGGATAAAGGTACAAAATTATTGGTTATATGATTTGATACTAAGAATTAAGCAACAAACATCACTACAGATTCAAAAATAGTACAACAAGGACAAGTAACTATAGTAACTAGAAAGTAACTATCTGAACTTTAAATTCACACAGTGAACAAAAAAGTAATATTTAATAATAAAAGTAATTGTGCATAAATAAAGTAACTATGCGTTACATAAAGTAACCACAATGAATCAAAAGTAACTATTAAAACTAATTATTTGATTTAGAAACATAACTATACATCAGGTTTTATTGAAGATTTACAATTGAATTATCCTATATAAAGGAAGAGTAGAAACGAAGAATATGACAGTTCAAATATTATATTATGAAAATTTATACACAGGAAAAGTAATCAGTTCATATAGAATATGTGATATTAAGGAAAAAATGTTAATTGAAGTACGAATACAAATATTACCTGCTACCTCTGATTGTAGAAGATACAATCTGTGAGCAGCGATGGATTGGGAATACGAAGAAGAATGGGTACTGGAAGGTGAGCACCATACGCACCCGACATGACAAGGAAGACGAGGTTGTGTTCTTGAGACGGAGGATCGTGGTTGCGAACAAAAAGAATTTTTGTATGGAGAGGTTTCGTAGTCGTGAGATCCACTTTACTGCTCATATAATTTCAGCGTGATGTTCCGAGGGGAGAAGGTACTTGTCAGATGCACGTGAAGTTCCCAGGGAAGAAGGCCATCGAATGTGGTTAGAGTTTCAAAGTGAGAAGGTCACTATGTTCAGATATGGGAAATTAGGGATGGAGGTCAGCCTCAACCTTTTTAGGAAGACGGAGAAATAAAATGAAGTGTGATCCGGGCCACACGCTTTTCAATATTTACAAAAATGCCATCATATTTTCAAATATGGGTAACATTGCTATAGCACCCGTGTGGGTATGAAATGAACAACCTATACACACACACACACGTAGACACACACATACACACACACACACACACACATATATATATATATATATATATATATATATATATATATTTTCAAAATCAGGTAAATATATTCTGACTCCCTCCTAAAATTATAGGAGGTAAAAAGTTACATGTAGGTCCAACACCATACATCCTTCAAACAAATTATAACTCACTTGTCTAATTACTATGCATCTTACATCTTACACATTTACATATTTTTACAGCAATAGACATGGCATTAGCAGCTACACCTCGATGTTTTCTGGCATTAGCATAGAGTAACAAATAAAAGCTTTTTACTATCATCATTTCCACACTTTATCAGCATTCTTTTTGGATATTCCACTAGCTGAATTTGTAATTTGAACTCCTTGCACAACGCCTCCCACAGATCTTTTGTGAACTTACATCCTCCCACCAAATGATTGTGAGATTCTTCAGCATCTTTGCACAACAAGCATAGAGTGAAAACATCATAATTTCATCCTTTAATATATATATATATATATATATATATATATATATATATATATATATATATATATATATATATATATATATATATTGGAAAGTCCTGGTAAGTATATTTCCGACCCCATAAGAGGGACAAATTACAAAATACACCCAATACATGTAGTTAACAAGCTTTACATAGAAATGTAAATCACATAAAACAACAGATTAGTCACAAGCTTGACCATTCATTATAGATTTAGGTCCCAATTTCTAACGATATGATTAGATAACTGGGTCATTTTATGATGATAAGCCTTATAGTGTTGTCAGAGCTCATGCTCGATCTTCTTGAAAGTGACTAGCTCATCTTCTTTCCTGCCTCCCTGTCTCATGGAGTTCCTTGCAGTCCATATGGTATGGATGCAAATGGTGATTGCCCATAGACTTATAGTGTGGTCTTGTTTGTTGCACAGTTCGAGTTTCGTCAAGCTTCTTTCCATTGATAGCATAGGGTCGATTCCTAGTTTTAAGGCAAAACGCCCCCAACTTCCACCATGTGTAGGTGGAAGACAAGTGTGTAGATCTTTCTTCATCTGAATGGTAGAGGCCACATACATTGTTGATGCCCGGGTTCCATCTTTGTACTTTCTCCATTGTAGGAAGAAGGTTCTTGAGTGCTCTGTAGGCGGTGAAGCTCAACCTCAGATTATGTTTGGGTAACCAGAGATTCTTAGCAACAATGTCGACATCTTTTCGGGCTCTACAAAGCTCCCATAGCTTGTTGTCATCTAGGTTTTGGAATTTAACCCAGACGTCAGTAAATCTCCTCCAGCTTGTGGAGAACCTGATGAATCCTCTAGATTCATCCTAACAGTCACCAATTCTAGGGATTTTGTGCCTCATATCGACTGATCTACCCTTATTTTGGTTTACTCTAAGCATCTCCTCAGTTTCATGTAAATAGTGCATTACTAGTTCTAATTACCCTAGTTTTCAGCTTAATAGATCTCATCCTACCCTTACTCATTTTCCTTCTCCTCCGCAAATCATCTTCAACCATTGGCAATGGTCATGACCCCAACAACCTTGACTCTAACGATCTTGGCCAACCAGTTTCACCCAAATGGTTTTCCCTAACAGTTTCAAGACCGTTTGAGCCCAAACGGTCTCAAGACCGTTTGAGCCCATACGGTCTCAAGACCGTTTGGACAATGAAACCGTTTGAACAACGAAAACCGTTTGAAGACCATTCGGTCCCAAGACCATTTGGAGCCATTCGGTCCGAAGACCATTTGAAGCCATTCGGCCCCAAGATCATTTGGAGCCATTCGGTCCCAAGACCGTTTGGAGCCATTCAGTCCCAAGACCGTTTGGATCCATACAGTCCCAAGACCGTTCGATCCCAAGACTGTTTGATCAAGACTATTCGGTCCCAAGACCGTTTGGAGCAAGATCGTTCGGTCCCAAGACCGTTCGATCCCAAGACCATTTGGATCAAGACCGTTCGGTCCCAAGACCGTTTGGAGCAAGACCGTTCAGTCCCAAGACCGTTCGATCCCAAGACTATTTTATCAAGACCGTTCGGTCCCAAGACTATTTGGAGCAAGACCGTTTGGTCCCAAGACCGTTCGATCCCAAGACCATTTGGATCAAGACCGTTCGGTCCCAAGACCAATCGATCCTAAGACCGTTTGGATCAAGACCGTTCAATTCCAAGACCATTTGGACCAAGACCGTTTAAAGCGGACTCACACCAAAACCGTGAGAACCAATCAAAGCCTATAAATAGAAGGGTACAAGCATGCTCTTGGAGATCGATCTGACCACGACCAAAGGCTTCCGGACTGGGATCAGATCTGGGAGGCCGCAAGGCTGCTCCACCGCCATCTCATCTCCATCAAGCTCTTCTCCAACATTGTTCCACCTCATTCCACCCTTGCAATTCTAGAGGTAGACACGAGGATCGAGGTGGAGAGACAGACTTCATCGACCAAGTCGGAACAGTCCCGAAGACTAGGGCGATCTACACTGGGCTGTCACAGATCTACTCTTCCGCTCCAACGATGATTTCCTTCTCTCTATTCTCTTTCTTTGTTGCTCCCTCTATGAGGAGCGAGTGGTTCCATACACTGGGGTATGGGGACTAGCCCCGTTGCCCGTGCTTTGTAATTTGTACCAAAAGATGTTATCTTTTTGATTCAATACTAAATCATTTCATACATGCTTGAATGTTGGCCGCGTTCTTGTATGCATCTATTGTCTTTCATTGTGGTTTGTCTACGACCACTCTTAGGACTCAAATACCGATTTAGTGTTGGATTCTGGTGTGTGTATCCACCGCACATCTATTTCGGTATCTAGAAACACTTTCCAAGGAGTGGAGTAAACTCACCTCCATCGTTGTACTTTCGTACTATGAAATGGAATCAGTTGACATACTAAAGTGCGATCTTGATAGGTCGAGGAACACACTCTGTGGAGGAAGTGGTGCAAGGTACTTGACCATTCGTTCATGGATTGGCTGACATTGCAACACTCCCATGTTTCTCGTAGCTATGTCCTTGAACGAGGGATGGTCTATAAGGATACTAATCGAATTGGTAATTATCGCTCGCTTGTTAGTTTTCTGATGCACGTTTCATGAGGTTGAGTAAGATTCTCTCTTCAGAGACTACATATATTCATTGACACGTAGATATGAACCGGATGAGAGTTACTCAACCCGTGAAGGATGTGTGCAATACTCTTGTCCCATAAGACATCGATATTATACAACATCCATGTATCTTGCTTGCAGGTCTTGCTATGATTGGTACATGTACAATGCATGTGTAGTGATGGTGAATTCCCGCATCACCCCAGTGGTCCATCATCATTTGCAAAAATGTTATATTTCAATCCTTAAACTAGTTTTTATTCTTGCCTTTACTTTTACATGTTTGAGGTTAAATAACTCAAATCAAACTTTTGATCTTAGATGGTTAGCTTAGATCGATTCGAAACGAGATAAAGACACTCAGATTCTTAACGTTGTCCTTTGGGTTTGATCCTAAATCTGTACTATGATAAGGCTTCCACACTCTTGTGGGGTTGGAGCATTTATCTAGCACCAGTTGTAGGTAAACCTAGAGAGACCATCAACTCCCTAGGGTTTTTGGTGTACATTAGGACTTCCATTGAAAGAGCAATCTTTTGGTGTAAATCCTAGCTCCATCAAAAAATGGCGTTGTTGTCGGGGATCGAACCCGAGTCACCAGCGTGACAGGTGGGAATACTTACCACTATACTACAACGAATAACTCTTCACTATTCAAAAGTTTGGTGTGGTGATGAATCCTCCATATTCATCCTCCAGTTTCATCCTCAGTCACCAATTCAAAGGATTTCTGACGTTTTTGGCCCTAATTTTGTTTCTCCTCATTTTTTTCTCATTTTTGTGAAAATTTTGACATTTGCACAAATATGAAGTAATAACGAGAGGAACGAGCATTTTGGTGAATGTCTTAGGCTTTTTCGTTCCTCGGGACGAGCAACGCTTAAGTTCGGTGTGGTGATGAATCCTCCAGATTCCTCCTCACACTCCCCAATTCTAGGGATTTAGTGCCACATATCGACTGATCTACCCTTGTTTTGGTTCACTCTAAGTATCTCCTCAGTTTCATGTAAATAGCGCATTACTAGTTCTAATTACCCTAGTTTTCAGCTTAATAGATCTCATCCTACCCTTACTCATTTTCTTTCTCCTCCGCAGATCATCTTCAACCATTGCCAATGGTCATGACCCCAACAACCTTGACTCTAATGATCTTGGCCAACCGGTTTCACCCAAATGGTTTTCCCTAACGGTTTCAAGACTGTTTGAGCTCAAATAGTCTCAAGACCATTTGAGCCCATACGGTCTCAAGACCGTTTGAGCCCATACGGTCCCAAGACCGTTTAAACAACGAAACCATTTGGGAAATGAAACCATTTGAACAACGAAAACCGTTTGAAGACCATTCGGTCCCAAGACCGTTTGGAGCCATTCGATCCCAAGACCGTTTGAAGCCATTCGGTCCCAAGACCGTTTGGAGCCATTCGGTCCCAAGACTGTTTGGAGCTATACGGTCCCAAGACTGTTCGATCCCAAGACCGTTCGATCCCAAGACCATTTGGATCAAGACCGTTCGGTCCCAAGACCGTTTGGAGCAAGACCGTTCGATCCCAAGACCGTTTGGATCAAGGTCGTTTGGTCCCAAGACTGTTTGGAGCAAGACCGTTCGGTCCCAAGACCATTCGATCCCAAGACCATTTGGATCAAGACCGTTCGGTCCCAAGACTGTTTGGATCAAGATCGTTTGGTCCGAAGACCGTTCGATCCCAAGACCGTTTGGATCAAGACCGTTCGGTCCCAAGACTGATCGATCCTAAGACCGTTTGGAGCAAGACCGTTTGGATCAAGACCGTTCAAGACTATTTGGACCAAGACCGTTTGAAGAGGACTCATGCTAAAACCGTGAGAACCAATCAAAGCCTATAAATAGAAGGGTAGAGGCATGGTCTTGGAGATCGATCTGACCACGGCCAAAAGCTGTCGGAGTGGGATCAGATCTGGGAGGCCGCAAGGCTGCTCCACCGCCATCTCATCTCCATCAAGCTCTTCTCCACCATTGTTCCACCTCATTCCACCCTTGCAATTCTGGAGGTAGACACGAGGATCGAGGTGGAGAGACGGACTTCATCGACCAAGTCAGAACAGTCCCGAAGACTGGGGCGATCTACACCGGGCTGTCACAGATCTACTCTTCTGCTCCGACGATGATTTCCTTCTCTCTATTCTCTTTCTTTGTTGCTCCTTCTATGAGGAGCGAGTAGTTCCATCCACTGGGGTGCGGGGACTAGCCTTGCTGCCCGTGCTTTGTTATTTGTACCAAAAGATGTTATCCTTCTTATTCAATACTAAATCATTTCATACATGCTTGAATGTGTATGCATCTATTGTCTTTCATTGTGGTTTGTCTACGACCGCTCTTAGGACTCGAATACTGATTTAGTGTTGCTTTCTAGTGTGTGTATCCACTGCACATCCATTTTAGTATCTAGGAACACTTTCCAAGGAGTGCAGTAAACTCACCTCCATCGTTGTACTTTCTTACTATGAAATGGAATCAGTTGACGTACTAAAGTGCGATTTTGATAGGTTGAGGAACACACTCTACGGAGGAAGTGGTGCAAAGTACTTGACCATTCATTCAGGGATGGCTGACATTGCAACACTCTGACTTTTCTCGTATCTATGTCCTCGAAAGAGGGATGGTCTATAAGGATACTAATCAAATTGGTAATTATCGCTAGCTTGTTAGTTTTTCGATGCACGTTTCACGAGGTTGAGTAAGATTCTCTCTTCAGAGACTACATATCTTCATTGACACATAGATATGTACTGGATGAGAGTTACTCAACCCATGAAGGATGTGTGCAATACTCTTGTCCTATAAGACATTAGTATTGTACAACATCCATGTATCTTGCTTGCAGGTCTTGCTATGATTGGTACATGTACAATGCATGTGTAGTGGTGGTGAATTCTCGCATCACCTCAGTGGTCCATCATCATTTGCTAATCTTAGATTTCAATCCATAAAATAGTTTTGATTCTTGCCTTTACTTTTGCATGTTTTAGATTAAATAACTCAAATCAAAATTTTCATCTTAGATGATTAGCTTAGATCGATATGAAACCAGATAAAGACACTCAGATTCTTAACATTGTCCTTTAGGTTCGATCCTAAATTTGTACTATGATAAGGCTTCCAAACACTTGTGGGGTTGGAGCATTTATCTAGCACTAGTTGTAGGTAAACCTAGAGAGACCATCAACTCCCTAGGGTTTTTGGTGCACATTAGGACTTCCATTGAAAGAGCAATCTTTTGGTGTAAATCCTAGCTCCATCAAAAAATGGCGTTGTTGTCAGGGATTGAACCTGGGTCACCCGCGTGACAGGCGGGAATACTTACCACTATACTACAATGAATAACTCCTCACTATTCAAAAGTTTGGTGGGGTGATGAATCCTCCAGATTCATCCTCAGTCACCAATTCAAAGGATTTCTGACATTTTTGTCCCTAATTTTGTTTCGCCTCATTTTTTCTCATTTTGGTGAAAATTCTGACATTTTCATGAATATGAGGTAATAACGAGAGGAACGAGATTTTTGGTGAATGTCTTAGGCTTTTCTGTTCCTCGGGACGAGCAACGCTTAAGTTCGGTGTGGTGATGAATCCTCCAGATTCATCCACACAGTCACTAATTCTAGGGATTTTGTGCCTCATATCACCTGATCTACCCTTGTCTTTGTAACTGTAAGTATCTCCTCAGTTTCATGTAAATAGTACATTACTAGTTCTAATTATCCTAGTTTTCAGCTTAATAGATCTCATCCTACCCTTACTCATTTTCTTTCTCCTCCACAGATCATCTTCAACCATTGCCAACGGTCATGACCCCAACAACCTTGTCTCTAACAATCTTGGCCAACCACTTTCACCCAAATGGGTTTCCCTAACGGTTTCAAGACCGTTTGAGCCAAAACGCTCTCAAGACTGTTTGAGCCCATATGGTCTCAAGACTGTTTGAGCCCAAACAGTCCCAAGACCGTTTGGACAATGTAACCGTTTGAACAACGAAAACCGTTTGAAGACCATTCGGTCCCAAGACCGTTTGGAGCCATACGGTCCCAAAACTGTTCGATCCCAAGACCGTTTGGATCAAGACCGTTCGGTCCCAAGACCGTTTGGAGCAAGACCGTTCGGTCCCAAGACTGTTCGATCCCAAGACCGTTTGGATCAAGACCGTTTGGTACCAAGACCGTTTGGATCAAGACTGTTCGATCCCAAGACCGTTTGGATCAAGACAGTCCGGTCCCAAGACCCATTGAAGCAAGACCGTTCAGTCCCAAGACCGTTCGATCCCAAGACAATTTGGATCAAGACCGTTCAATCCCAAGACCGATCGATCCTAAGACCATTTGGAGCAAGACCGTTTGGAACAAGACCGTTCGGTCCCAAGACCTTTCAATTCCAAAACCGTTTGGACCAAGACCATTTGAAGTGGACTCACGCCAAAACCATGAGAACCAATCAAAGCATATAAATAGAACGGTAGAGGCATGGTCTTGGAGATCGATCTGACCACAGCCAAAGGCTGCCAGACTGGGATCAGATCCAGGAGGCCGCAAGGATGCTCCACCGCCATCTCATCTCCATCAAGCTCTTCTCCACAATTGTTAAACCTCATTCCACCCTTGCAATTCTAGAGGTAGACATGAGGATGGAGGTGGAGAGATGGACTTCATCGACCAAGTCAGAACAGTCCTGAAGACTGGGGCTATCTACATTGGGCTGTCACAGATCTACTCTTCTGCTCCGATGATGATTTCCTTCTCTCTATTCTCTTTCTTTGTTGCTCCCTCTATGAGGAGTGAGTAGTTCCATCCACTGGGGTGCGAGTCCTATCCCCGCTGCCGGTGCTTTGAAATTTGTACCAAAATATGTTATCTTTCCGATTCAGTAATAAATCGTTTCATACATGCTTGAGTGTTGGCCGCATTCTTGTATGCATCAATTGTCTTTCGTTGTGGTTTGTCTACGACCGCTCTTAGGACTCGAATACCGATTTAGTGTTGGTTTTTGGTGTGTGTATCCACCACACATCTGTTTCGGTATCTAGGAATGCTTTCCAAGGAGTGGAGTAAACTCATCTCCATCGTTGTACTTTCGTACTATGAAATGGAATCAGTTGACGTACTAAAGTGCGATCTTGATAGGTCGAGGAACACACTCTCTGGAGGATGTGGTGCAAAGTACTTGACCATTCATTCAGGGATGGATGGCGTTGCAACACTCCCACGATTCTCGTAGCTATGTCCTCGAAAGAGGGATGGTCTATAAGGATAGTAATCAAATTGGTAATTATCACTCGCTTGTTAGTTTTCCGATGCACGTTTCGCGAGGTTGAGTAAGATTCTCTCTTCGGAGACTACATATCTTCATTGACACGTAGATATGTACCAGATGAGAGTTACTCAACCCGTGAAGGATGTGTGCAATACTCTTGTCCCACAAGACATCGGTATTGTACAACATCCATGTATCTTGCTTGCAGGTCTTGCTATGATTGGTACATGTACAATGCATGTGTAGTGGTGGTGAATTCCCACATCACCCTAGTGGTCCATCATCATTTTCTAATCTTAGATTTCAATCCTTAAACTAGTTTTTATTCTTGCCTTTCCTTTTGCATGTTTTAGGTTAAATAACTCAAATTAAACTTTTGATCTTAGATGATTAGCTTGGATTGATAGGAAATGAGATAAAGACACTCAGATTTTTAACGTTGTCCTTTGGGTTCGATCCTAAATCTGTACTATGATAAGGCTTCCACACTCTTGTGAGGTTGGAACATTTATCTAGCACTAGTTGTAGGTAAACCTAGAGAGACCATCAACTCCCTAGGGTTTTTGGTGCACATTAGGACTTCCATTGAAAGAGCAATCTGTTGGTGTAAATCCTAGCTCCATCAAAAATGATACTTGACCATTCATTCAGGGATGGCTGACGTTGCAACACTCCCGCGTTTCTCATATCTATGTCATCAAAAGAGGGATGGTATATAAGGATACTAATCGAATTGGTAATTATCGCTTGCTTGTTAGTTTTCCGATGTACGTTTCATGAGGTTGAGTAAGATTATCTCTTCGGAGACTACATATCTTCATTGACATGTAGATATGTACTGGATGAGAGTTACTCAACCCATGAAGGATGTGTGCAATACTCTTGTCCCACAAGACATCGGTATTGTACAACATCAATGTATCTTGCTTGCATGTCTTGCTATGATTGGTACATGTACAATGCATGTGTAGTGGTGGTGAATTCCCATTTCACCCCAGTGGTCCATCATCATATGCTAATCTTAGATTTCAATCCTTAAACTAGTTTTTATACTTGCCTTTACTTTTGCATGTTTTAGGTTAAATAACTCAAATCAAAATTTTGATCTTAAATGATTAGCTTAGATCGATACGAAATGAGATAAAGACACTCAGATTCTTAACGTTGTCCTTTGGGTTCGATCCTTAATTTGTATTATGATAAGGTTTCCACACTCTTGTGGGGCTGGAGCATTTATCTAGCACCAGTTGTAGGTAAACCTAGAGAGACCATCAACTCCCTAGGGTTTTTGGTGAACATTAGGACTTCCATTGAAAGAGCAATCTTTTGGATTAAATCCTAGATCCATCAAAAAATGGCACTGTTGCCGGGGACAACGGTGTAAGAATCGTCTTTTTCAAATTCCGTGTCGATTTAGGTTTCTCTAGGGTTTTTCATTTTCTTTTAAAAAACCTAAAAAAAAGTGAAGGACTTAATCTCGCATATCTTCTTGGATTTGATATGGTTGATCAAACCTCATAAACTCTTTCTTTGATTCCAGGTACCAACTCTCTTCAAAATGAAGCAGTCAGAACCACCAACCGTTAGATGTTATCTATGTGGTGACTATTCTCATGCATTGATTTATTGCTTCAACGTCCCCGCTCTCTACGTGATGGCTCTACGTTAAGTAATCATGAATCCTATAATTGGGAAACTCAAAGCAGTCTCTTCATTTAACTACAGATATAATGCAAGTTATAATCTGTATCACCCTGGAGGCTACTATGAAAAACCTAACTACTGGAAGATTTCAAGGCGTAGACTGCAACGTAGGAGGGAACCTGGAAAACAATGCAAATAAATACTATGATGAGGAGAGCTGTTATCAACCAAACAATGCAATTCTAGAGGTAGACATGAGGATTGAGGTGGAGAGATGGACTTCATCGACCAAGTCAGAACAGTCCTGAAGACTGGGGCTATCTACATTGGGCTGTCACAGATCTACTCTTCCGCTCCGACGATGATTTCCTTATCTCTATTCTCTTTCTTTGTTTCTCCCTCTATGATGAGTGATTAGTTCCATCCACTGGGGTGCGGGTACTAGCCCCGCTGCCGGTGCTTTGAAATTTGTACCAAAAGATGTTATCTTTCGGATTCAGTAATAAATCATTTCATACATCCTTGAGTGTTGGCCGCATTCTTGTATGCATCAATTGTCTTTCATTGTGGTTTGTCTACGACCGCTCTTAGGACTCGAATACCGATTTAGTGTTGGTTTTTGGTGTGTGTATCCACCGCACATCCGTTTCGGTATCTAGGAATGCTTTCCAAGGAGTGGAGTAAACTCACCTCCATCATTGTACTTTCGTACAATGAAATGGAATCAGTTGATGTAATAATGTGCGATCTTGATAGGTCGAGGAACACACTCTATGGAGGATGTGGTGCAAAGTACTTGACCATTCATTCAGGGATGGATGGCGTTGCAACATTCCCACAATTCTCATAGCTATGTCCTCGAAAGAGGGATGGTCTATAAGGATAGTAATCAAATTGGTAATTATCGCTCACTTGTTAGTTTTCCGATGCACGTTTCGCAAGGTTGAGTAAGATTCTCTCTTCGAAGACTACATATCTTCATTGACATGTAGGTATGTACCGGATGAGAGTTACTCAACCCGTGAAGGATGTGTGCAATACTCTTGTCCCACAAGACATCGGTATTGTACAACATCCATGTATCTTGCTTGCAGGTCTTGCTATGATTGGTACATGTACAATGCATGTGTAGTGGTGGTGAATTCCCGCATCACCCTAGTGGTCCATCATCATTTTCTAATCTTAGATTTCAATCCTTAAACTAGTTTTTATTCTTGCCTTTACTTTTGCATGTTTTAGGTTAAATAACTCAAATTAAACTTTTGATCTTAGATGATTAGCTTAGATCGATAGGAAATGAGATAAAGACACTCAGATTTTTAACGTTGTCCTTTGGGTTCGATCCTAAATCTATACTATGATAAGGCTTCCACACTCTTGTGGGGTTGGAACATTTATCTAGCACTAGTTGTAGGTAAACCTAGAGAGACCATCAACTCCCTAGGGTTTTTGGTGCACATTAGGACTTCCATTGAAAGAGAAATATTTTGGTGTAAGTCCTAGATCCATCAAAAAATGATACTTGACCATTCATTCAGGGATGGCTGACGTTGCAACACTCCCACGTTTCTCATATCTTTTTCATCAAAAGAGGGATGGCATATAAGGATACTAATCGAATTGGTAATTATCGCTCGCTTGTTAGTTTTCCGATGTACGTTTCATGAGGTTGAGCAAGATTCTCTCTTCAGAGACTACATATCTTCATTGACATGTAGATATGTACTGGATGAGAGTTACTCAACCCATGAAGGATGTGTGCAATACTCTTGTCCCATAAGACATCGGTATTGTACAACATCAATGTATCTTGCTTGCAGGTCTTGCTATGATTGGTACATGTACAATGCATGTGTAGTGGTGGTGAATTCCCACATCACCCCAGTGGTCCATCATCATATGCTAATCTTAGATTTCAATCCTTAAACTAGTTTTTATTCTTGCCTTTACTTTTTCATGTTTTAGTTTAAATAACTCAAATCAAACTTTTGATCTTAGATGATTAGCTTAGATTGATACGAAATGAGATAAAGACACTCAAATTCTTAACGTTGTCCTTTGGGTTCGATCCTAAATCTGTACTATGATAAGGCTTCCACACTCTTGTGGGGCTGGAGCATTTATCTAGCACCAGTTGCAGGTAAACCTAGAGAGACCATCAACTCCCTAGGGTTTTTGGTGCACATTAGGACTTCCATTGAAAGAGCAATCTTTTGGGTTAAATCCTAGCTCCATCAAAAAATGGCACTGTTGTCGGGGACAACGGTGTAAGAATCGTCTTTTTCAAATTCCGTGTCGATTTAGGTTTCTCTGGGGTTTTTCATTTTCTTTTCAAAAACTTAAAAAAAAGTGAAGGACTTAATCTCGCATATCTTCTTGGATTTGATATGGTTGATCAAGCCTCATAAACTCTTTCTTTGATTCTAGGTTCCAACTCTCTTCAAAATGAAGCAGTCAGAACCACCAACCGTTAGATGTTAGCTATGTGGTTACTATTCTCATGCATCGATTTACTGCTTCAACGTCCCCTCTCTCTACGTGATGGCTCTACTTTAAGAAATCATGAATCCTATAATTGGGAAACTCAAAGTAGCCTCTTCATACAACTACAGATATAATGCAAGTTATAATCCATATCACCCTGGCGGCTACTATGAAAAACCTAACTATAGAAGATTTCAAGGCGTAGACTGCAACGTAGGAGGGAACCTCGAAAACAATGCAAATCAATACTATGATGAGGAGAGCTATTATCAACATCAACCCAATGGGTGCAACGAAGAGCCTTCTTATGGTGATCAACGTACGTTAATGGAAGAACTATGTGCCTTACAGACCTCAGTGGCTCAACAACTAGCCAATCAGACAGCCGCGACCAAGAAGTTGATAGCTGATCTTGATCAACTTACACAATTTGTCAATGCCTCTGACCAACATGTAGAAAAACCACCAATTTCAACAAAGCACATCCCTAGTCCACATGTTGATTATGATGATGATTACGAAATCATGTGGGATATGCCTTCTAATGATCTTCAAACAGCAGTACAGGGAGAGGAATCATCCTCAGAGCAAATGATTGAACCGGAGGATGATTTCTCCACAGTATCACAAGAAAAAGAATCATTCTCTGAGCCAAGGTCCGACTCGGAAAATGACTCCTACACTATACCCTTAGATGAAAAATTGATTGGCCAATATGAAGTTTTTCTATAGTCGGGAGATCAATTGGGGATAAATTTCGGTATTTACCCACCTTCTTCCCCCACATACCCAGATCCAACCATACAGATTGAGGAGCAATCAACAATGATTGACTCCCTATATGACAAATATTCTTCAACTTCAGCTGTCTTGTTGGTGAATTCCAATGAAGAAGGGTCTACTTTACAAGAACTCTACACTCCTTCACAGTCAGACTTAAATGAATATGTGACTGATTTAGATAAGGAGATGTATTTTATGCAAGAAACTCAAATGTCTCCATTACAGGAACAGGATCTGATTTGTCCTTATGAAGGAATTTTTGATCATTCGACTGATCTAGGAACAAACTCTGAGGATGAGACTGATCAAGATCTTGATTCTGGAGTGGACCATACTACTCTCACTGACCCTAATGATGAAAAAGAATCATGGGAGGAGGATGGATCTCATGATGAATCTATGACCGTCCCTTTCCATGAGATGATGTTACCAGAGCTACCACTTCTACAAGAAGTCCAGACGAAGCCAGTTCTCGAATAAGAGCATGATCTTTCTATTGAACCTCCTTCTAGTCACTTGAACAAGTTGATAGTGCACTATGAAGAGAAACATGAACCATCTCTTGATTTTGGAATGGATTACAATATTTGTGTAGACTCTTGTAATGACAAAAAGTACTCGTCGGAGGACATCGAGCCACAAACCCATCCTCTTAGAGCAATTCATCCCTATGAAGAAGCTCCTCTTGAGATACCACATATTCAAGAGAATGAGATACATCCATTACCTGCACAAGATTTCATTCTTCCCATAGTGACTCTTCCCGAGCACTTTATCAAACTAGAGGAGTACTATGAAGAAGTATTGGAACAACAATCTAACTCAAAAATGGAGTGCTTTAGTCCCAATGATGTAGAAATGGAGTCATCAGGAAATTCTAGTCCTCAAAACATTATGTCATTGACTAATCTCCCCCATGAAGAGACATCATTGGAACCTCTACCCAGGAATCCCATGATTCCTTTACCCAAGTAAGAGTTTGTTTTACCTGTCGAATCCTCTTCTAGTTACTTGGATGAATGAAGGATGTTCTACGAGGAAAATTTTGAACAAAATTTTGAAAAGAAGAATGATGCTCTCATCAATTTCAACATTGATAAAGATGATGATACTTCTCAAAACAAATCCTCTAATGAAGAAATGTCATCCTAGCTACCATATCCTACGTAAGAAAATCCAGGTGATGAAATGAAGCTTGAACCAGATCTGGCACCTAATCTAGGATAGGAGGAAGTTCAAGTGGCCGACCCTAAATCAACTGCTCTAGATTTTAAAGAAAGCAGTTTTACTTTGAACTTCGAGGGTGAGCCACAACTAGAGAACACAAATAGGCATGACTTCGAATATTCTCCTAATCATCCAGTCTCAATTGCTTATATTCCACCTCCCCTGCTGATGGGGGAAGGTCTCTGGATTCTTCTAGACAGACAAAGAGGTGAAAGATATGTACATCCAAGTCATCCAAAAAACTCGTTCGAGTTACCACGACAACCCAGTCAGCAAGTTGTCTATGCCACCTCCTCGCTCTCAGTTCCGACTATCATGAGACATCTTTGCCAGACCTTCTTCCAACTACAAGGACCACCTGGTTAACACTGCGCAACCCTTCCCCTCCATCTCGAACCTAGTATTTGTTCAGAAACGGGAAAACTTATAAGTTCGAGGTGGAGGGCAGGTGGTATAACTCTCACTCCACCCTCTACCTTTATTGCTTTCTATTTTTCCATTCTAATTTCTTTTTCATATTTTTTCCACATTTTCGTAGTCTTCTAAAAATAAAGCCTTTATCTAGCCGGCTTTTGCTTTTCGAATCTATGATCATCACCTATTTTCTTCACAAATCCATGAGAAACAAATGCTTAAAACTAGCTGATAAATGATTTCATCTTGTATAAGCTTCAATAAGACTGAGACAGATCAAATTCATCGTGCCTCTAACTGATTAATGGATCTATTGTATGGAATTCTGATTTGAAGTTCTATCTTGTCACTTTTTGAGCAGAGTGTGATGGAGAAAAGGAACTCATCATATGGAATTGATAAGCAAACAACATCATGATCCAAACTCTCTTTTACACTTCTTCCTTCATTTTCATACCCCTCCGCTCACCAATCATGCCAAAGCCTTAAGTTCAGTGTGGCACGCCACACTCCTTTCTAGTGAAAACTAGAACTTTGTCGAACTCTAAGTTCAGTGTGGTGAACCACACCTCTGCCGAAATCTAAGTTTGGTGTGGTAAACCACACCTCTGTTGAACTCCAAGTTTGGTGTGGTACACCACACCTCTTTTTTCACTACAACTTCTTCCATACCCCTCAATACATAACAGGGGCATATCACCTTGTCGTTTCGATTCAAAGAGTATACAATGATGATTGTACACATACCGAGGTTGGTGAAAAATCTACCCTGATTCCAAAAAGAGGCCTGACAGCCCAAATATACAAAACAAAAAAAATCCAAAAATACCCTCTCTCCTAAGACAGTGTGAATAAAAGCATGAGAGTTGTGCCCTGAATAAGGATAACTGATAAAGGTCTTGCCCAGCCGATACATTAGCTGCCCTCACAAAGGCAGATGTGTCGAGCCCGGTAGTGAGACCCTAAGGCTCCAAAAATGACCAGTTACCTCCTCTTGAAGAGGTAAGTTAGCTAAAAGCCTTAAGCCAACCTATACACACTTCTGAATTATTTTTAGAAAAAAATCGGGTGTAAGGCTAAGTCAACTACAGTTGTGCACAAAACATTCAAAGTATCTTGATGAATCCACCAATAATAAGAGTCTTGAATCGATTAGAGGAGAGACTATTATCTCTTGACCACACCCCTATTCCTCCCTTTTTAAACATACTGGCACCCCAATTGCCTCCATTTCAACCATTCTCTTAAAAACACCAACGACGGATCATATACATGTTTGCTTGATTCCGTGGGTCTTTTCAAAGTCTCATAAAACTTTTAAACATGACTGATACAATAGAGAGTGAGAAGGAAATACTTTAGTAATGTGAACTCAGAAATGAGGATATCATAAGATGTATTCCGTGATCTAAGGAAGCCTTGATGATGTATCGATCTGAGGCATGAACAAAATGACAATAGGATGAGGCAATCACGAGATGAACAATTTCATTGGTGACTTTTTAATTTTTCTGTTCCTCAGAACGAGAAATTCTTAAGTTCGGTGTGGTGATGAATCCTCCAGATTCATCCTCCAGTTTCATCATCAGTCACCAATTCAAAGGATTTCCGACGTTTTTGGCCCCAATTTTGTTTTGCCTCATTTTTTTCTCATTTTTGTGAAAATTCTGACATTTGCACGAATATGAGTTAATAATGAGAGGAATGAGATTTTTGGTGAATGTCTTAGGCTTTTCCGTTCCTCGGGACGATCAACGCTTAAGTTTAGTGTGGTAATGAATCCTCCAGATTCATCCTCACAATCGCCAATTCTAGGGATTTTGTACCTCTGATTCAATACTAAACAGTTTCATACATGCTTGAATGTTGGCCGCGTTCTTGTATGCATCTATTGTCTTTCATTGTGGTTTGTCTACGACCTCTCTTAGGACTCAAATACTAATTTAGTGTTGGTTTCTGGTGTGTGTATCCACCGCACATCCATTTCGGTATCTAGGAACACTTTCCAAGGAGTGGAGTAAACTCACCTCCATCGCTGTACTTTCGTACTATGAAATGGAATCAGTTGATGTACTAACGTGCGATCTTGATAGGTTAAGGAACACACTCTGAAGAGGAAGTGGTGCAAAGTACTTGACCATTCGTTTAGGGATGGCTGATGTTGCAACACTCCCACGTTTCTCGTAGATATGTCCTCGAAAGAGGGATGGTCTATAAGGATACTAATCGAATTGGTAATTATCACTCGCTTGTTAGTTTTTTGATGCATGTTTCATGAGGTTGAGTAAGATTCTCTCATCGGAGACTACATATCTTCATTGACATGTAGATATGTATCGGATGAGAGTTACTCAACTCGTGAAGGATGTGTGCAATACTCTTGTCCCACAAGACATCGATATTGTACAACATCCATGTATCTTGCTTGCAGGTCTTGCTATGATTGGTACATGTACAATGCATGTGTAGTGGTGGTGAATTCCCGCATCACCCCAGTGGTCCATCATCATTTTCTAATCTTAGATTTCAATCCTTAAACAATTTTTTATTCTTGCATTTACTTTTGCACATTTTAGGTTAAATAACTCAAATCAAACTTTTGATCTTAGATGATTAGCTTAGATTGATATGAAATGAGATAAAGACACTCATATTCTTAATGTTGTCATTTGGGTTTGATCCTAAATATGTACTATGATAAGGCTTCTACACTCTTGTGGGGTTGGAGCATTTATCTAGCACCAGTTGTAGGTAAAATTAGAGAGACCATCAACTCCCTAGGGTTTTTGTTGCACATTAGGGCTTCCATTGAAAGAGCAATCTTTTGGTGTAAATCCTATTTCCATCAAAAAATGATACTTGACCATTCATTTAGGGATGGCTGAGGTTGCAACACTCCCAGGTTTCTCATAGCTATGTCCTCGAAGGAGGGATGGTCTATAAGGATACTAATCGAATTCATAATTATCACTCGCTTGTTAGTTTTTCGATGCACGTTTCATGAGGTTGAGTAAGATTCTCTCTTTGGAGACTACATATCTTCATTGATACATAGATATGTATCGGATGAGAGTTACTCAACCCGTGAAGGATGTGTGCAACACTCTTGTCCCATAAGACATCGGTATTATACAACATCCATGTATCTTGCTTGCAGGTCTTGCTATGATTGGTACATCTACAATGCATGTGTAGTGGTGGTGAATTCCCACATCACCCCAGTGGTCCATCATCATATACTAATCTTAGATTTCAATCCTTAAACTAGTTTTTAGTCTTGCCTTTACTTTTGCATGTTTTAGGTTAAATAACTCAAATCAAACCTTGATCTTAGATGATTAGCTTAGATCGATACGAAATGAGATAAAGACACTCAGATTCTTAACTTTATCCTTTGTGTTCGATCCTAAATCTGTACTATGATAATGCTACCACACTCTTGTGGGGTTGGAGCATTTATCTAGCACCAGTTGTAGGTAAACCTAGAGAGACCATCAACTCCCTAGGGTTTTTGGTGCACATTAGGACTTCCATTGAAAGAGCAATCTTTTGGTGTAAATCCTAGCTCCATCAAAAAATGGCGCCGTTGTCGGGGACAACGGTGTAAGAATCGTCTTTTTTGAATTCCGTGTTGATTTAGGTTTCTCTAGGCTTTTTCATTTTCTTTTCAAAAACCTAAAAAAAAGTGAAGGACTTAATCTCGCATATCTTCTTGGATTTGATGTGGTTGGTCAAGCCTGATAAACTCTTTCTTTGATTTCAGGTACCAACTCTCTTCAAAATGAAGTAGTCGACACCACCAACCGTTAGATGTCAACTATGTGGTGACTATTCTCATGCATCGATTTACTGCTTCAATGTCCCCCCTCTCTGTGTGATGGTTGTGCGTCAAGTAATCACAAATCATATAATTGGGAAACTCAAAGCAGCCTCTTCATACAACTATGGATATAACGCAAGTTATAATCCATATCACCCTGGAGGCTACTACAATAAACCTAACTATGGAGGATTTCAAGCATAGACTACAACGTAGGAGCGAACCTGGAAAACAATGCAAATCAATACTATGATGAGGAGAGTTATTATCAACATCAACCCAACAGGTGCAACGAAGAGCTTTATTATGGAGATCAACATACGTTAATGGAAGAACTACCTGCCTTACAGACGTCAGTGGCTCAACAACAAGCTGATTAGACAGCCGTGACTAAGAAATTGATAGCCGATCTTGATCAACTTAGACAATTTGTCAACGCCTCTGACCAACATGTAGAACAACCACCAATTTCAACTAAGCACATCCCTAGTCCACATGTTGATTATGATGATGATTATAAAATCATGTGGGATATGCCTTCAAATGATCTTCAAGCAGCAGTACAAGGAGAGGAATCATCCTCAGAGCAAATGATTAAACCTGAGGATGATTTTGCCACAGTATCACAAGAAAAAGAATCATTCTCTGAGCCAAGGTCCGACTCGGAAAATGACTCCTGCACTATTCCCTTAGATGAAAATTGATTGGACAATATGAAGTTTTTCTACAGTCTATGTGGAAATGGCAAGTACACACTGTGCACCACAATCTTGCCGTTGCGGATGACGTCCGGCACCTTAATCCTCACATAGTTAATCCTCATCGGCGCCGACGTCAAACCTCCACCGGAACCAGAGGTTGTGATAAGCAGCGGTTGGCCTTGTTCCAATGTCGGCGGAGCAGTCTCCACCGGAAGCTTCTCCACATCCGTGATCGACAAGAAATGGTGGAGATCAATTGGGGATAAATTTCGGTATTTACACACCTTCTTCCCCCACAGACCCAGATCCAACCATACAGATTGAGGAGCAATCATTAATGATTGACTCCCTATACGACAAATATTCTTCAACTTCAGCTATCTTGTTGGTGAATTCCAATGAAGAAGGGTCTATGTTACAAGACCTCTACACTCCTTCACAGTCAGACTTAAATGAATATGTGACTGATTCAGATAAGGAGATGTCTTTTATGCAAGAAACTCAAATGTCTCCATTACAGGAACATGATCTGATTTGTCCTTATGAAGAAATTTTTTATCATTCGGCTGATCTAGTAACAGACTCCGAGAATGATACTGATCAAGATCTTGATTCTGGAGTGGACCATACTACTCTCACTGACCCTGATGATGAAAAATAATCATGGGAGGAGGATGGATCTCATGATGAATCTACGACCGACCCTTCCATGAGATGATGTTACTAGAGCTACCACTTCTACAAGAAGTCCAGACGAATCCAGTTCTCAAACAAGAGCATGATCTTTCTATTGAACCTCCTTCTAGTCACTTGAACAAGTTGATAGTGCACTATGAAGAGAAACATGAACCATCTCTTGATTTTGGAATGGATTACAATATTTCTATAGACTCTTGTAATGACAAAAAGGACTCGTGGGAGGACATCGAGCCACAAACCCATCCTCTTAGAGCAATTCATCCCTATGAAGAAGCTCCTCTTGAGCTATCACATATTCAAGAGAATGAGATACTTCCATAACCTGTACAAGATTTCATTCTTCCCATAGTGACTCTTCCTGAGCACTTAATCGAACCAGAGGAGTACTATGAAGAAGTACTGGAACAACAATATGACTCAAAAATGGAGTGCTTTAGTCCCAATGACGAAGAAATGGAGTCATCAGGAAATTCTAGTCCTCAAAACATTATGTCATTGACTAATCTCCCCCATGAAGAGATATCATTGGAACCTCTACCTCGGAATCCCATGATTCCTTTACCCGAGCAAGAGTTTGTTTTACTAGTCGAATCCTCTTCTGGTTACTTGGATGGATTAAGGATGTTCTACGAGGAAAATTTTGAACAAAATTTTGAAAAGAAGAATGACTCTCTCATCAATTTCAACATTGATAAAGATGATGATACTTCTCAAAACAACTCCTCATATGAAGAAATGTCATCCTGGCTACCATATCCTATGCAAGAAAATCCAGGTGACGAAAAGAAGCCTGAACCAGATCCGCCACCTAATCCAGGACAGGAGGAAGTTCAAGTGGCCGACCCTCAATCAACTGCTCTGGATTTTAAAGAAAGTAGTTTTACTTTGAACTTCGAGGGCAAGCCACAACTGCAGAACACAAATAGGCATGACTTCAAATAATCACCTAATCATCCAGTCTCAATTGCTTTTATTCCACCCCCCGCTGATGGGGGAAGGTCTTTGGATTCTTCTGGACGGATAAAGAGGTGAAAAAATTGTACATCCAAGTTGTCCAAAAAACCCATTCGAGTTACCACGACCACCCAATCAACAGGTTGTCTGTGCCACCTCCTCACTCTCAGTTCTGACTATCATGAGACATCTTCACCGAACCTTCTTCCAACTACAAGGACCACCTGGTTAACAATGCACAACCCTTCCTCTCCATCTCGAACCTATTATTTGTTTAGAAATGGGAAAACTTATAAGTTCGAGGTGGAGGGAGGGTGGTATGACTCTCACTCCACCCTCTACCTTTACTGCTTTATGTTTTTCCATTCTAATTTCTTTTTCATATTTTTTTCTTCATTTTCGTAGTCTTTTAAAAATAAAGCCTTTATCTAGTCGGCTTTTGCTTTTCAAATCTATGGTCATCACCTCTTTTCATCGCAAATCCATGAGAAACAAATGCTTAAAACTAGCCGATAAATGATTTCATCTTGTATAGCCTAAGAACCCTAATGTCATATCCTTAAAAAGATGCTAAGCTTCAATAAGACTGAGAATAATCAAATGCATTGTGCCTCTAATTGATTAATGGATCTATTGTATGGAATTCTCATTTGAAGTTTTATCTTGTCACTTTTTGAGCAGAGTGTGATGGAGAAAAGGAACCTGTCATACGGAATAGCTAAGCAAACAACATCATGATCCGAACTCTCTTTTACACTTCTTCCTTCATTTTGATACCCCTCCACTCACCAATCATGCCAAAGCCGTAAGTTCGGTGTGGCACGCCACACTCCTTTCTAGTGAAAACTAGAACTTTACCGAACTCTAAGCTCGGTGTGGTGAACCACACCTCTGCCGAAATCTATGTTCAATGTGGTAAACCACACCTCTACCGAACTCTAAGTTCGGTGTGGTACACCAAACCTCTTTTTTCACTACCGCTTCTTCCATACCCCTCAATACATAACAGGGGTGTATCACCTTGTCGTTTCGATTCAAAGAGTATACAATGATGATTGTGCACATACCGAGGTTGGTGAAAAATCTACCCTGATTCCAAAAAGAGGCACGGAAGCCCAAATATACAAAAAAAAAAATCCAAAATTACCCTCTCTACTAAGACAAGTGAGAATGAATAAAATCCAGAGTGAGAATAACAGCATGAGAGTTGTGCCCTGAGTAAGGATAACTGATAAAGGTCTTACCCAGCTGATACATCAGCTGCCCTCACAAAGGCAGATGTGTCGAGCCCAGTAGTGAGACCCTAAGGCTCCTAAAATGACCCCTTACCTCCTCTCGAAGAGGTAAGTTAGCCAAAAGCCTTAAGCCAACCTATACACACTTCTGAGTTATTTTTAGAAAAAAAATTAGGTGTAAGGCTAAGTCATCCAGAGTTGTGCACAAAACATTCAAAGTATCTTGATGAATCCACCAATAATAAGAGTCTTGATTTGATTAGAGGAGAGACTCTTATCTCTTGACCGCACCCCTATTCCTCCCTTTTTCAACATATTGGCACCCCAATTGCCTCCATTTCAACCATTCTCTTACAAACACCAGCGACGGATCATATACATGTTTGCTTGATTTTGTGGGTCTTTTCAAAGTCTCATAAAACTTTAAAACATGACTAACACAATAGAGAGTGAGAAGGAAATACTTCAGTAAAGTGAACTCAGAAATGAGGATATCATAAGATGTATTATGTGATCTAAGGAAGCCTTGATGATGTATCGATCTGAGGGATGAAAAAAATGACAATAGGATGAGGCAATCACGAGATGAACAATTTCATTGGCGACTGTTTTATGTTTTCCGTTCCTCAGGACGAGTAACGCTTAAGTTTGGTGTGGTGATGAATCCTCCAGATTCATCCTCCAGTTTCATCCTCAGTCACCAATTCAAAGGATTTCTGACATTTTTGGCCCTAATTTTGTTTTGCCTCATTTTTTTCTCATTTTCGTGAAAATTCTGACATTTGCACAAATATGAGGTAATAACAAGAGGAACGAGCTTTTTAGTGAATGTCTTAGGCTTTTCCATTCCTCGGAACAAGCAACGCTTAAGTTCAGTGTGGTGATGAATCCTCCAGATTCATCCTCACAGTCGCCAATTCTAGGGATTTTATGCCTCTGATTCAATACTAAACAGTTTCATACATGCTTGAATGTTGGTCGTGTTCTTGTATGCATCTATTGTCTTTCGTTGTGGTTTGTCTACGACCGCTCTTAGGACTCGAATACTGATTTAGTGTTGGTTTCTGGTGTGTGTATCCACCACACATCCATTTCGGTATCTAGGAATGCTTTCCAAGGAGTGGAGTAAACTCACCTCCATCGTTGTACTTTCATACTATGAAATGGAATCAGTCGACGTACTAAAGTGCGATCTTGATAGGTCGAGGAACACACTCTGCGGAGGAAGTGGTGCAAAGTACTTGACCATTCATTTAGGGATGGCTGACATTGCAACACTCCCACGTTTCTCATAGATATGTCCTCGAATGAGGGATGGTCTATAAGGATACTAATCGAACTGGTAATTATCGCTCGCTTGTTAGTTTTCTGATGCACATTTCATGAGGTTGAGTAAGATTCTCTCTTCGGAGACTACATATCTTCATTGACACGTAGATATGTACCATATGAGAGTTACTCAATCCGTGAAGGATGTGTGCAATACTCTTGTCCCGCAAGACATCGGTATTGTACAACATCCATGTATCTTGCTTGCAGGTATTGCTATGATTGGTACATGTACAATGCATGTGTAGTGGTGGTGAATTCCCACATCACCCCAGTGGTCCATCATCATTTCCTAATCTTAGATTTCAATCCTTAAACTAGTTTTTATTCTTGCCTTTACTTTTGCATGGTTTAGGTTAAATAACTCAAATCAAACTTTTGATCTTAGATGATTAGCTTAGATCGATATGAAACAAGATAAAGACACTCTGATTCTTAACGTTGTCCTTTGTATTCGATCCTAAATCTATACTATGATAAGGCTTCAACACTCTTATGGGGTTGGAGCATTTATCTAGCACCAGTTGTAGGTAAACCTAGAGAGACAATCAACTCCCTTGGGTTTTTGGTGCACATTAGGACTTCCATTGAAAGAGCAATCTTTTGGTGTAAATCCTAGATCCATTAGAACCCCCATCTGTATGGCTGGTTCTGAAAATTGCCAGTGTCATATCTTTGTGTTATCCACTCAGCCCAAATAGACTCACCACTAAGCAATCTCTTAATACGCTTCATGGTGTGGAAATCAGCCAAGTCTTCAAGGTTTTTTAAGTTAAGACCTCCTTCTTCATAGGGGTAAGTAATTTGCTGCCAGCTTGAATGATGGATGGATGAGCCCCATAGGAAATCTCCAAGTAGTATTTCCATTCTACAGAGAGTATATTTGGTTAATTCACCTTGACCCAACCAATATTGGATAAGGCCAAGTGCATTAGACTTGATCAATACTAGTCGACCAGAGAATGAGAGCTTGTTTCCTGGCCATTTAGTTACCATGTCCTTGAGGTTGTCAAGACATGAATTGAAATCAATTCTTCTAAGATTACCACTAGCGAGTGGATAACCTAGATATGTAGTGGGAAGTGCACTGAGTTGTACACCAAGAGCATCCACTTTCACTTGTTGATCAGGCACTGGTATTCAAAAGTAAATGTTGGATTTCAAGGCATTCAACTTCATACCAGACTCTTGGCCAAACTCTATAAGAAGTTGCTTGAGATTGGTGAGGCTTCTAGCTTGGGCTTCATAGAATATGTGAACATCATCTGCAAAAATAAAATGGGATAGAACTAGTGTGTTTCTGATTGTATAGATTCTGATATTTTTCTCCATCACAACACGGTCAAGCTTCTTGCTGAGTCCTTCCATCATAATGGCAAACAACAGAGGTGATAGTGGGTCACCTTGATGAAGACCATTTGAGTTCCTGAAGAACCCCTCAAAGGCTCCATTGAGTAGCATCAAGAAAGATGGTGTAGTGATACATTGTTTGACCATGTGTATCCATTCATCTCTGAACCCCAAGTGTTTTAGGCAGTTCCAAAGGTATGACCAATTGATGGAGTCAAAGGTGATGTCTAATTTAACACAGGCTGAAGGGGAGCTTCTAGTGAGGTTATAGTTCAGAGTGAATTCAGCTGCCAATAAGGAGCAATCTGGGATTCTTCTGCCTTTGAGAAAAGCTCCTTGGTTGGGAGAAATTATCTTGGGCATGAGTTCTGCAAGCCTAGTCATGATTATCTTTGTGATAATCTTATACAACATTGAACAACATGTGATCGGTTTGAAGTCAGTCGGGGAAGAAATGATATCCTTTTTAGGTATGAGAGCCAGAAAAATGTGGTTCAACTGCCTCACCATTTGGCCACCTTTGAAGAACCATTGTACTGCTTCTAATAAATCAGCTTTGATTAGCTCCCAGTTTTCATGATAGAATAATCTATTGAATCCATCAGGGACTGGACTTTTCGAGGTGCCTATGGACCAAGTAGCTTTTCAAATCTCCTCCATTTCAGGTATATGACATAGCATGTCATTCTCTTCTTCAGTAATAAGCCTTACCCAATCAGTGTTCTCAATTGGGGCATCGGCATTATCTTGTTTGTAGAGGTTTTCGAAGAAAAGTGTCATCTACCTCGCTATAGCTTCCTCGTCTTGGAGAAAGTTTCCATCACTATCATAGATTTCAGTAATGGAATTGACTACATCTCTCCTTTTAACAATAGATTGGTAAAGGCGGGTGTTTCTGTCACCATGTTCAACCTAGTCCATGCGACTGTGTTGCCAGTAGTACTTCTCTTCAGCATTGTCAAGGAGTTTGATTTGGTCCAGGGTGACCTTCTCAGCATGGATGAGTTGTTCATCGAGGGGATCTCTATGAAGTGCTTTAGAGATGTCATCCATCTCCATATGCTCTTTCTGCAATAAGTTTTGGAGGTTTACTTAAGATCTTGCCCATATTTTAAGCTTCATCTTCACATTTTTAAGTTTATGAATAAACCTAAAAAGTGGATTGCCTTCAACAACTTCATTCTGAGTTTCTTGGATGAGTTCCTTGCAACTAGGCCAGTCTTGCATGTAGTTCAGGAATCAAAAGGGACGGGCCTTTCTTTGAATTTTCCTGAGATTGATGTTGATAGCAAAATGGTCAGAAAATTTTGAAGGTAGAAGTTTAGACTGCGTACTTGGAAATTTGGTTAACCAATCATCATTAACCAAAGATCTATCGAGCTTGCAAGCTATTCTTTTTGAGTTAGCAAGTATGTTGCTCCACGTGAATGTTTCCCCCCTAACAATAGGTAGCTCTATCAGTCCAGCATTGTCAATAGCTGAGTTGAATGAAATAAGAACTTGATTTAGGACCTCACGCCCGCCATCTTTTTCTTCACGTTTTTGGATGTTATTGAAATATCCAATAACAAGCCATGGGCCTCAAATTTTAGAAGCAATGGTAACAAGTTTTCTCCACCAGTTAGTTCGTTGAATCAAGAGATTTCTTGCATAGATGCCATAAATTTAAATTCTTAAACAACCTTTGTTAATAGCAATCATAGTGATCTGCTGGTCATCAGAATCCATGATTGTAAGATCCCAGGATCTAGGGTCCCAGCCTATACAAATTCTTCCATTATCATTACAAAGATGATTGGATACATACTTCCATCCATTAGGATATAGTTTCCTTATGGTTTCTTTGTAGTAATTGTAAATTTTGGTTTTGACTAGAATCACTATGGGGGCTTTGATGTTTTTGATGGTTATCCTTACCTCCTTCTTCTTCCGTGGCTTCCCAGAACCACAGACATTTGCCATGTAGATGGTCATTTATTTGTCTTCCTAGACGATCAGGTCTTACGCGACCCTTTCACACTGGAATCGACCATGCTGGTCTCATTAGCCTTATTCTGACTTTCAGTTGAGTTCTTGTCTCTACTGGAAGTTGCTTCTTTCTCCTTCTCTTTAGAACTCAAATTGGATTCATTTTCCTTAAGAGTCTTCATACCTCTAGAAGTCCCTTCTGTCTCCTTCTCTTTGTCACCAACGTTAGACGATTCAGGATTGTCTAACTCTTTAACCTCCTTGACTATCTCTTCAACTTCTTTGTCTTTGTTAGCATCATTAGCTTCGATTTCAGAGGCAGGCTCCTCTTCATCAGGCACTTGTTGGGCTTTGCCTCTCACAATTTTCTGCCATTGCTTCTTAGGACAATCATTGGTCTTCTTAGGGTTCTCTGGTTTAGGGTTTAAAGGACAATCATTATCAGAATGTCCAAAAACTTTGCAAGTTTGGCATCGATCTAGAACATGTTCATATTTTATTTCCATGGCCATAGGTTCTCATTTGGGCATGTTAACCCATACTTCTTTTGGAAGGTCCCCCTCGGCCTCAACTTTGACCAGAGCTCTTGCTTCCCCTAGGGATTCTTGAGATAAAGAACGCAAATCAATGCATAGGAGTTTGCCTACACCACTAGCAACGATATCGACCGCTCTTTCTGACCATTTCCTCCTCAGACTGGGCATATTGATCCAGACTGGTATGGTGTTGAAAAGATCCTTCTTTAGGTCATCGCTGACCTTGAAGTCCTTCACCACGACTAGTTGCCTATCGAACCACTATGGACCCATATTGATTGCAGCTAGCTTACCTTCCTCATTATTGAAGCGTAGGAGGAAGAACTTGTCAAGCTTGTAGTACAAGTCAAAGCCTCCTTTCAGTTTCTAGAACCTCTTGATCCAAGCAAGGAGGTGGAAGTAATAGGGGCATCTACCCATGACATACACCATGGTAGTATGAGCCTAGTTCTTCTCCATCTTGGCGTATGTGTCTTCATCGATGGTAATGAATTGTTTGCCATCTACGATCTCAGTAGCAACGTAATTGTGTTCCTTGTATGTGTTAGCACCACCTAGGACTTGTGTCCAAGCTTTCTTGGGTTGCTCCATGGCCTCTATTGGAGGGGGAGTACTCCCTCCTCGTTCAACCTTGGAATTGGCATAGATCGCCTTTGGCCGCCAGAGCGCGGAACCCTAGAGCGATGAATGTATGTATATATATATGTGTGTGTATATATATATATATATATATATATGTATATGTATGTATATATATGTATATGTATGTATGTATGTGTGTATGTATGTATGTATGTGTGTATGTATGTATGTATGTGTGTGGGATAAGAGAGGCATTCTCTCCTCCTCTCCCACACCCGTGATAGAGGTTGAACGTCTAGGAGGGTGATAAACCAAGGCGACAGCTGGGATTTGAACCTGGGTCCCTTCATGAGGAGACATCGTGCTTGACCACTTGAACCACTCCTTGTCTGCAATATGTATGTGTATGTATGTAAGTGTGTGTGTATACATATACACATATATATGTATGTATATACACATATATGTATATATATACACATATATGTATATATATGTGTATATGTATACATATATATATGTATACATATACATATACATATATATGTATATATATGTTTATATATACTTATATATATACAAACAGATATACATAGCTATATTACATATATGCATATTTATATGGAATATTTGGCGATTTCGATGTGTATATAATTGTGTACATATATATACATATACATATATATACATACAAACATATATATCTACATGTAAATACATATATACATACATATATATATATAATTTTACATATATATACATATATATACATATATATACATATATATTTGTGTATATATATACAAATAATTATTTAAATTTGTATGTACAAAGTTACATAACCACCCATGTTCATATAAATATGTATATATCTAATATGTGTGCGCATTTGTGTTTGATCTACATGTAACATTCAAATATTGCCACATGGACAATATAAAAACATAAAACAACATAGTCCCTAATTGTAAAATACCACATTATCCACAAAGAGAATTTTTCAGTTCCTAATACATAGTTCATTTATATACCAAATTTCAAAAGGGAAAGATAAATGAGGTTTATTATAGTATCTGATGCATTTTTTTGATAACATTGAAGTCCTAGTTTTAGGATATTTCTATTTTAATGAAATTCCAAGAAAAATATAATTAGGAATAATACCCAAATTCATTATTTAATATGTTTGACCTACCTACTAATGTGAAATTAACATGCTTTCATGACATTGATGGGTAGGCTCCTGATTCAATGAAATATTGCCCTACAAAAGATATACAAATATGGGCTAGATACAATGTACAAGGAAAACATGCCAATTATAGCCACTAAAAAATATGCAAATAATGTTGAAACAATATTTAATTAAGTAATCCAAACCCAACTAAAATTTTGTATTCATAACTCACATTTATTTTATGCTTGCAAGTACTATTTTGTTTGGTCTAGTATGCACCTTTCTATAAAATTTTAGCTATATATATCATTAAATAAGGTGACCTAGACTAGTGACAACACTATTTCTATAAATATTGTAGCACTTCTCTGTTGATTGGCTACCTCATAGACTATAAAACAATAGCACGACCTTGTGAAAATATTAACCATTCTAAAACATTAAAATCAACATGGAGAACACAAAGTCAATCTCTTTATTTTTTCTTGTTATCATTCTATTAGGAGTACAATGCACCTTTCTTGTCTCTTCAGTGATGTCTGCTCGTGAGGGACCTTATGCAGAGGAACCTTATGCTGAGGGACCTTATGCAGAGGGACCTTATGCACAGGGACCATCTACAGAGGGACCATCTATAGAGGCACCAGAACCCATGGATTCTATAGATCAGCTAAAACCCATTGCATGTGGTGAAATATGCACTTTATTGAGCGTGCAAAAGTGTCAGGCTCCCTGCAAGTGTGTTCCCAATAGGATTCCGGGTAACCCCGCCCCTCTTGATGGAACATGCAAATGAAAGGAAAAATGTGGATGAAATGTTCTAGACTTCTGTTGATTTTTGTAGAGTATCTCTTTTGGGAGGTTATGTTTTGTCTTATCTTAGAATCAATAAGTAACTATATGCTGAGAAATAAGATGTATTCGCATAAATGTACCCACATTGTCTTGTAAAACATCACATTTCTCTATTATGAATGAATAATATGTGAGTATAAATGCGAATTGGACTCATTTTGATTTTTCATATTCATATTTGAACTTTCAATGAATTGGATTTCCATCTTAATTGCCTCAATTGTGTGATACAAATTTCAAAATAGATCATTCATGGTTATTCTTCCTCAACTAACAAACTTACTATAAAGATAATTCATCTAATGAATTTGTCATATAGTAATTGTTAACTAGTTATAAATATATGAAAACATATTTTATTAGCTTTAGTTATGTTAATATAAACTTGTAAATAACCTAAAGGCGATTTAGTTCAAACTTAGAACCTTTTTGACAAAGTAAAGATTATTAATGATTGTGTAGAGATTGTATATTTATTTATTTAAAACTTTCTTAATAAAAAGTGGAAAACTAAAGACAAAAGTAACTATCATTTCATATGAATCAAAGCATATAGTTGAGTTTAGTGCATGCAGTGCATGGTAAAAAACATATAATCCATGGTGAAAAGTATGATGTATAGGAAAATGCCTTTGAAATTCATGATGTTTCCTTATTTTTACATAGTTATCTTGACATTTCAAAACATACAAAATTTTAAACTATTTCTCAAATATAATAAAAAAAATTTCATTAATATATATGTTATCAACTTATTAATGATACACATGAATCAATGTATTTACATCGAGGAATGAAGAAATGTGATATGGTTAATAAACAAAATGTAGTACAATAAAACCAAGCATTTATACATCATTAATAATTAAGGTAATACATATAATAAGATATTTTGGTGCATATTTCCTTGTATCTATAGATATTATGCTTGTAGAAATGATGTAGATTTTGTTGTTTCTCTATTACATGTGTGATGCATGCTTGGAGGGGCATAAATTATTAGAAAATGATACTTTTAAAGATTGCATGGTTTCATAATATATTTTTAATACATTTGGTAAAACTATGCATAATTTTGTAGTTTTTAAAACATCATGATATATTTGCTTCATGTATAATTACTAAATTAACCAAATGAAAAGTGTACTCCAGAGTAAAATTACATGTTGAATATAAATTTCTTACATGACTTTGTAATATAATTATCTCATGTTTTCTTTTCTTAAGTACACAGATGATAATTTTGGGAGTATTCATTACCAAATTTAGAGTTCCCAGTCCCATAGTCTTAAATGTAATGGAGCCATGAAGGTAAAACTATTAAAAAAACATCCAGATGAAATTTAGCTTAGGGGTCTTTATTGACTTCATTCATTCATATAATGCAATTAATGGAATAACATGACATACATATTTTTTTTGGACAAATGACTTTGATATTTTGATATAGTCTATCATAAAATGGAAAATGATATCAAAATAGAATTATATTTTACAATAAAAATATTAAATTTTGGATATATTAATGCATATCAAAATTTTCAAATTCCTTCAGAGATTGAAAATACCCTACTAGTGAGTGTGTATATTTTAAACGTTTGATTTTTTTTAAATGTTAAGATGTTAAATAATGAATGAGGATGGGAAATTTGATATGCAACCTAGTAAAAGTCATTTGAATATACATATATATGTATCTATGTGTGTTTGTCTACATATATTTACATGTATATATAGATATGTATATAAGTATATATATAAAGATATACCTATATATTTATATATTGTTATATGTATGTGTATATATATACAAATGTAAATAAAAATACATATATACATATATATGAGTATATTTGTATATATATGTGTGTGTATATATAAATACATCTATATGTATGTATATACTTATAGATATATATGTATATATATATATATGTGGATCCAGTTATATAATATGAATACACTATACTGTAATGAAAGGACTGAATTTGGAATAAAAAGATTAATTTTATAAAAAAACATCAATTTTTATTCTTCTCTGTGAAAATAGCAATGAAATTTCTAAAAAAACTCTCCACTTTGTCACCAGAATGCTGAATTTTTAACTAAATGCTCAAATTGTAACCGGAATTGCTAGATAAGTAATTTATGTTACCTAGCTTGGTAATGAATACCTCCTTATATAGATGCATATATAGGTATATATACATTTATATATATATACACATAGACATATATATGTATATATATATATATATCTATATATATGTATATATATGTATATATATGTGTATGTGTGTGTGTATATATATATGTGTGTGTGTGTGTGTCTATGTGTGTATGTATGTATTATAGATGATATGGAATTCTTCATATGACAAATATGTCAAAATCTATCAGAAATAATAAGGAATGATAAAATGGTTGGCAAACGACCAATTGTTGTATCACTCCATATTTCTCATTCATGGCCTATATACTACATGGATGTCATATGATGGTTTCTTCTGCTCACCCCCACTCAAGGAACATATAGAGAAATAGTCACAATCCCAAACACACAGCCAAATAAGTACCCAACATTATCATCATCACTACAAGGAGCACAAAAAGAAACCCACCATGGATAAAGGTACATTTTTATTTGTTATATGATTTGATACTAAGAATTGAGAAACAAACATCAATGCAGATCTGAAAAAGGTTACAATAAGAACAAGTAATTATAACAACTAGAAAGTAATTGTTTGAACATTAAATTCATATAATGAATAGCAAAGTAACTATTTAACAAAAAAAATTATGGGTAAACTAAGGTAATTCCATGTTACATAAAGTAAATTTGTATCACAATTCAACATTCCAAGATAAACTATTGGTTTATTAGCTTACATAGAAAAACACTTAGGTAAACCATCATTTCCTAAGCATACATAGATAAACACTTAGGCAAACCATTGATTATTTGATGTACTTAACCAAAACCAAACTGTCAGATCATGAGTGGACTTAGCCAAAAGAAAATCCATCAGTTCCTTTAAAGACTTAACCAAAACACCAAAACAACTAGTTTCTTCATGAACATCTATTCTCATACCTAGCATACCAATTGGTTCAATCGTGTACTCAAATAAATCATCAATTCATTCATTTACTTAGCAAAAGGAAAACATTGGTTTAAGGACAGCAAAACCATTGGTTTATGTGCTAGATAAAACCTAACTTTATTCACCAAGTAACCCATTGACTCATTGATGTACATAGCCAAAATCAAAACCATCAGATCATTGAGGTACTTAACCAAAAAAAGATAATCAAATCATTAAAGTACTTAGACAAAAGCAAGGCCATCATATCATTATAGTACATAGCCAAAGCCAAGACCATCAGATCATTAGAGTACTTAGCCAAAAGCAATACCATCGATTACTGGAGTACTTTAACTAAACCATTGATTCTTTCATGAACTTGGAAAAACATTAAATCATATACTAAACATGCCCATTGGATTATTGACTTAGATAACCAATTTTTCTTTACCAAGTGGTGCCATTTATCATTACACTATGTAACACCATGGTTTCCTATTCTTAACAAAATCATTGTTCCTAGGAAAAAATAGAACCATCAATTTCTACACTAACGAAATATATATTTTATTATTAAGAAAAGCTCTAGTTTCTTACCATCAAAACACATGTAGCACATGTACATAGTAGAAGGAATATTTACATGATCTAAGGATAGTTTAACAACACCTAAATATCATGAATGTACTCAAAGTAGTACACATAAGATCATCTCTTTCCATAATACCAAGTTTTAGGTCAAGATCTATATAGAACATGTTAAAAGCAAGCAATAAATAGGTTGACGGTTATATAACTTGCCTCAAGATGAAGACACACGTCCAAATAGCAAGGTGACTCAAGAAGAGAATATGGAAACCCTACATTTGAACCCCAAAGATCCATGGTAGCTCCTTTCTTCAAAAACAAGGTAGATCTTAGGAAAAAGAGAGAAGGAAAGGGTTTCTTCAACCACATGCACGAGTTTCCATCTAGAGCTCTAGGGTTCCGCTCATAGAGGAAGAGAGAATAAAGAGAACAATAAGAAAACTAGATTATAGATGAAGATCTTACATGTTTAGGGCAAGGAACTAGGTTAGGAATCTCCAAATGATCCTAGAGATGCTTGATCCAAACCCGAGATCCACAAGCATCCATGATCCATCCAAGCTTCATCCACAAGATGTTCTTCCTTCAAAAAATGATGGGTTTGGGTCTGTATAGTAGAAAGAACAAGAGAGATAAGGTAAAGGTTTGTTTGGTAGAGGAGTGAAGGGTATATATATACAACATGAGAGATTAATGTGGTCAAAAGGTTGAAAAACTAACCTACCATTCATTAAAACCCAAAATCCATCTTTTCCATGAATGTTGGAACTTCCATCTTATCTTTCATCAAGGATTTCCATTTATTCATATCTTAATAAAATCATCAAGATGTAATATAATAGAAACCACTAGATTCTAGGGAATATCATAGAAACCATAAGATTCTAGAATATACTTAGTCATTTTGCAAACTCTAATCTTCCATCAGGTTGTGTATTTCAACTAGGGTAACCATTGATTACTTTTTCTTTTTCTTTATCTTAAAGTTTCATATACTTATCCCTAAGAACCCAAACGAGCCATTTTCTCTCCACCACTTCCCTCCTTATATGAACCCCATTCTCCCTCCGTTCTGGTGTCAATTTCCTATTCAAGGAAGAAGAAAGAGGGGATCTTCTTGGAAAAAGAATCTAGGGTTGCAATTGACTTCCTTTTAGGGTTTGAAAAGCTTCCTTCTAGTGATCTTGACCTAAAAGAGTAAGAATCCCCTTCTTCCCACCATATATTTCTTGTTATCCTTCCTCCTACCTTTCTCCAGGTCAGAACCTTGTTGTTCCATGGTAAAAAATTTTGTAAAGCTCTAAAACCCTGCCACTCTTGCTCCTTATGCTTAGGGTTTTCTCATTTGATAAAGAAAGGTGTTAGATGGACGAATTCACAGCTTATGCTGGGATTTCCTACCCTACTTGCTCATTTTTTATTCTATTTGGGAGTTTATCTTCTAATTATAGGCAAGTTTTATAACCTGATCCACGTTTATTGCTTACCATAAGCTTTCTAGCTCATGTTCTTCCTTGAAAATGATGATCCATGCACTAAAAAGCTATGCTTGACTTGGATTTTGATTTTTATAATGTTCCCTATTATGATTTCAATTCTAAATGAACCTGTGATCATGTGTACATTATTCCTAAGGTATAATATGACTTAGATCAGGTTGGTTTGACAACCTATGGTGATAAGCACCTATCAACAAATGGTCAATTTTGGGGTTTAAAGTTGATTTCTTCTATAAACACATGACTCAATGGTGGTACCACTACAACAATCGATGGTGTTGTCCTCATGACAACTGATGGAGGTGACCAAGGGTGTCAACTTACATTCACCACTTAGGTCATGTGTTAGCCTAATTAGTAGCCTAGTGATTAACCACTAAGTACCCTAATGATGTTATCAATCAATGGTGATATTAGTTTGATATTCGAGGGTGATTAACAAATATAGTGCTGATCTGACTGTTGGGTTTTATGGAAGATAGAGAAGGTAGTGGAAACAATAATTTTCTTCTCCCCGAACCCAGAATGAATGAATAGCGTCAACATATATATAGTAGGAAGGATGGTTTGTAGAGACATACTTTGTCCCGAGGCTTGCTCGGTGACGTTACCTCGCTACTTGCGTGGTCTTCACCTCCGGTCTTGGACAGTGTCTGTGCAGCTCCTAGTCTCACTGGGACTGTCGAGTTTGACAGTTGTCCTCCGAGTGGTAGAAGTCTCCCGCCTCTGAAGTAGTCCACACGGACCACCTGGAATTCTGATCTCCTTGTCCCACAAGGAATCGGAAGGAGTCGCACCCTCCTGTCAGCATACTAGTCACTGACACACTCTCTTGCAACTAGTTGCCTTTCTGCAATTGTCTTTCCCTTGTTGTGCCTCCCTTATCGGGTAGCACTTGCTCGGGCTCTCTCAATTACCACAACCAGAGAGAATGACAACTTTGCAGAGCAACTGGTGTTTTGAGTTGTACTTTGAGAAGCCCCCAATACCCCTATATATATAGGAGGGTCATGGGATAGGGTTCTCTACCTCGAGCAATGCGGGATTAAAGTAGGATAGAAGGGTTCGATATTTTCCACCTGAACCAATCGTTTCAAGCATGAAACAGTCGGTTGGGGACGTGAGCTGATCGGTTCACACCTGAACCGGTCAGTTGGGACACCTGAGCCAATCGATTCACTTCTGAGCTGATCTGTTCGTGGTCCTGGTCCAACTCAAATTGACTTTCATATTTGTTTCCAATTAATCAAATATTAATCCTTGTCCAAATCAAATTTGTACAAGTGAAACAAATTGTATTTGCAAAATAGTCTTCTGACTTTCCAAATGATCTCAATTGGTCACACGAATCGACTGGTTCAACAATTGCGACAATTGTTTCATGACACATGAGTCGGTCGACTCACAACTTGAGCCGACCGGTTCACCAACCTGAGCCGATCAGTTCATCCCTATGAGCCGATCGGTTGGAGCAACAGACTGTGCAAACCAGTCAATTGCAGTTTCAATCAATCCAATACTCTAATCAATCGGTCCAACACCTTGAACACTATCATACTCCGCCATCAATTGATTGAGTGTTTAATTGAACTACCAAACTCCTTTAATAATCAATCTAAACATCATTAGTGGATAAACTCGTCTTCCAGGTTAAATCCTATGTGTGTGACCCTGCATGTCCATTTCACGTTGGCAGTGAAAGTCCATAACACTTATGACTTCACAAGAAAAGAGCGGTGCCTAGTCACACATCACTGCTACCCAAGTGAAAAGGAATGTTGGAGAACAACTTTCAATCCTATAATTCGTGAATGGTGTTACAGTGAATGTATAATTCCTTTATCACTGATATCCCAAATGAACTCGAGGCATGGAACAATCATCCTATCAACATTCATTCACTTTCTTGATCTTAGAGTAAATTGGAGGAGATATGTATGACATCAATATCACATACTGATTCACACATGCATGCACGCCTATCTCAATCCTACTCATCAAGTGGACATGGATATCAAACTCCCTTAGGAGGGATAAATCCCACATCTATCACTCACCCCTCAAAAGCCCCATGTGTCAAAGCCACCCAATCATCACCTTTATAACAACCCATGTTTCAGGATTGCATTTGATGGTGTCAATGTGTATCCAATGACATGTGTTGAGTGTAGTGATTTCAAGTCAAAGAATCACACTCACCACCATCACTGTGAGAACTGACTATGACTACAATGTCATGGTTCCATGTGTGAAACTCATGGTGGGTCTGTCTGGTACACTTGTTCTCTAACAAGTACCTATGTGTTTGGTTTGATATCTCCATATCATGACTAACGAGATTATGTCATCAACCAACACCACAATCTAGTCTTGTTTGTCATTGATGTCTATCTACCTTCCACAATGACATCCAACTAGGGACATAATAAGAATGTACAAACTCTTAGCATCTGTATGATCTCACCGTTCAGGTCATCAACTTGAAAGCATACGTCATTGAGTACTGTCATTCTCTAGACATTCAATCTGTTCTATCATTATCTCATATGACTGAACCAGAAAGAATTGGAAGCTTGCCTTTGATGTTTATTAAATCAATCTTAATGTATCCCACCAAGCATCCCATGATTGGCTCTCAGGGCATACATACCAACAGACTCCCACTTGCACTGCGCGCCAATCACCCTTGAAACATATTCTTAGTGATCTTTAAACATGTCCCACATGTCACTGTGCTCTAGTGCTAACATAGTGAGTTATGGCAACACCTTGCCAAAGTCGGTATTAACTGCATGTCTCTCATCTCTTCACTGTACGTCACACGTATGAGATGGAGTTGCTGTAATATGCGATCTAGTATTCCTTTGCTAACCTTTAGTCACATTGCATGACCAAGCACTCCTAACTTATCATCAATGACCAGAATAACTATAAGTTCATCTCTATGAACTCCTAGATCCATATAGTATCCACTGTTGTTCTCTAACACGCGAATACTCAGCATTTCCTTTTAAAATAGATTTATTGGAAAGTTTCCATTTATCAACAAACATTCACTTTTATATATCCCATATATATTTTGCGATTAATTTTCTGTCCTTTTCGGAAGTTCACATCAGTGTAACTCTTTACAGTGAACCCTTCCTTATTTCCATAGAACTAGTACTTCTCAAGTACTTATCAAGTTCTCATAGTATTCCAGTAACCCTGACTGGAACTAGACAGACATCCACTCGTCATGTCCCACATACGAGTTATCAGGATGAGCACATCATATTGTCATGTCCTACATACAAGATGATAAATGCCTTTTTGTTCTTGCCATGTCCATACATGCAAGATGATGGGATGATTACATACATGATAAATCCATATCTATGCTTAGTGTTCCCATTCTTCATAAGAATTGGACACTTGGCCTTGGGATACTAACTCCATGTAACATGGATAAGTTTTCTCCCACTGAATCTGTGTATACTGAACCTTTCAGTATAGATTCCCAATGTATGCTCTCTCTTTTCAGGTCAAGAGATTTTTTGAGAACTATCTCTATAGATCTCTATTCCTATCACATAGGAAATGTCTCTATCTTCCTTAAAGATAATTTCCACTTTGGATTTCCATTCTAGAACATTTCCATTTCACATCAACATGTGGAATGTGAATACGCTCCCAGTAAATCACAGATTTCTCTTTATCTTTGACATATCAGTCAAACCCTTTGACTATATCATCAAAGTGAAGATCCAACTCTGAGATGGTTGTACTAAATAAATCACATTGATTAGTCCATTGCAACTTATAGACTTCATTTGCATTAATGGATTCATAAACCTTATAGGTTATGTCATGTACACATCCTTGTTTTATTCCTCATAGGAATGCAGTTTTAGTATCCGTATGCCAAATCTCTTAGTCATTAAGTTGCAATTAACAAGCATCATCCTTCTCAAAATGTTATCCATGTGTCTTAACGCTTAAGACTCATTTGCACTTATGGTGCTACCATCAAGGTCATGCCTTATGGTTTACATGGAAGTCATTTAGGATGTAATGGTCATAAACCATAACTCAAAATCTGGTTCCTCATTTTCATCTAGATAGTTGACTCATCACATGACCAACTCATCACATAGATAATCGAGGTGTATCTGTCAAGGATATAAGAACTCACAACTCTTTGTGAATCTTAATGTCCTTTATTAGTGTAGGGTATTCTTTATTTAAGAAGAAATTAATTATTTGATAATCATCCTCTAACTCCTTAGAGTATGACTCCTTTTGATTTAGACATCACCATGCCTTAATCATGAGTTCATTATGATACACTATCATAATCACTCATAACGATCTCAAACATTTGGTTCAAGTATTTCATTCATTGATCTAATCAAGAATTAACACTTTACCAAAATCATACTTCATCTATGATATTCTTGAACACTTCAAGATATTCATATTGGTATTACTCTAAACACCATTTGAAGTATCAACATTAACTCCAATAGGTATGTAAACACATCACATGTATTAATCATGTCTAAGAGATTCATGTCTCTTACTGGTTCCCTAACCAAAAGAGTTTAGATTTATCCATCATATGGAAACTAGAAATGAATTTCTCATGATTTATGCTAATTTGATTGTTTGAGTTATCAATAACTTTTAGGTATCATTTTATCTTATGCGTGCCAAGTACCACAAGATAAACAAGGCATTGCCATAAGGAAACATCAACTTTATTAATTGCCATTATTGTCATTCAATATGCAAAAAATAATGTGTTTCTTTCTTTTGGCAAATATGAAATAGCAGTTCATAACTCTATTACATGCCTTCAAGGCTGAAAATAAACTAAAGTACTCATATCTATGGCGGCAACACTTGTCCCATTTATTGGGTGCTTTACACTTTATATCTTGGTATCATATACCTCAAAAAGTGTTATAAGTTTATTTCATGACACCTTCAGGTGGAGACGTTTGTCACCTTCTTCTTCTTTAGTTCTTCCAGATGGAGTGGATAATTCCTTTTCCAATGTCCTGGCTTTTGACAATGGTGGCAATTGCCTCTCTTAGTAAGGCCTCCCTTGGCCTTGAGAGTTGAAGACGACTTGAGTTGCTGGCTAGCATCCGAACCTTTCTTAGCCTTGCCTTTGCCCTTGTGTTTGGACTTGCCTTTGTTTCTGATCATCATCACAAACTTACGCTTGTCCTTCTTCATATGTGCCTAGACTATCCTCAACATGCCCAACAACTCTGTCAACGGCTTGTCAAAGTTGTTCATGTTGTAGTTCATCACAAACTGATTGTAAGATTCTGGCAATGATTGCAATATCACATCAGTAGCCAACTCTTGGCTCAGAGGAAATCCCAGTCTTGTCAGGTTCTCCACATACCCAATCATTTTGAGCATGTGAGGACCAATTAGATCTCCTTCTATCATGACACACTTGAACAACGCCCTGGAGACATCATATTTTTCTTGTCGTGCTTGATCTTCATACATGTTCTTGAGATGTTGAATCATCTCAATGACACCCATGTTTTCATGTTGTCTCTGCAACTCGTGGTTCATGGAGCACAACATCAAGCACTTCGCATTAATGGAATCTTCAAAATGCTTCTTATAAGCATCCCTTTCTGTCTTTGGTGTGGTAGGAGCAGGTTTCTCTGGAGTTGGAGTATCTAGGACATAGATCTTTCACTCTTGAGTGAGAACAATTCTCAATGTCCTAAACCAGTTGTGGAAGTTAGTCCCATTCATCTTGTCCTTTTTAAGGACCGATCACAATGAAAAGTGATTGTTGTTTGTTGTCATTTGTACTACAAAAGGAAATATATGCAATTTAGTCCAAAACTCAATTTGACTTATTTGATTGATTTGAAAGATTGGCGATATAATTAGGACTTTAATTAATTATCGCTCCCACTATTTTTGTTCAAATTGATAGCCCTCACCATCAATTTGGAAGATTGCAGCGTACAATCTTCTAGTGGGTCAAGATTCTAAAATCCTCTGAGTCATGGACCAGCTAGGGCTGTCACCCACAACTTAGATCTTCCAGATAGGAAACTTTTGCCATTTGCATCATATGCAACTCTTGAAAGATGTCATGCGCAACTCCTTTCCATGATCACCTCCATGCCTCAAGGTGCTAGATCCTGTCTAGGTCACCTTGTTAAGTCTGACCCAAAGCCAACACGATGAATATGCACCCTGCTAGGGCAGACCCACATACTCATCCTTCACGCTTCCACGAGATAGACGGTGTACCACGCTAGGGCCTACCCACACTTGGACGATCAAGCTTTTCACGTGTGTTGCATTTGGAAGGTATCTAAAACTTTAATATCTAATGAGGGATTTGGTTTTTATAGGTACATATACATATCCAATCACCACAATACATAGTATGTATCATATACATGCTATATCCCACAGAAAACATGTGAAATGATAAAAGTGATGATTATGGCCATCCTAATGTGATTCCTCGAGCCAAGACGGATCACGGTCATCTAGGTCTATATCACATGAAACATGTCCATGATGAAGTGCTATAGCCATCTGAGTTGATCAACTCATCACAAGTTCGCCTGGTCGTCATGCATCTCCTCATGGCCGCCACCCGATCGTCTCACTCCTCAAACCGGTCATCAACCGATCATTTCAGTCCTTGAACCAATCATCTAGAATGACAACTGATCGGTTCACGCCTTGAACCGATCGTCTCAGTCGTCGTCTGGTTGTTCGTCGTTCTTTGACATAACATGAAATAAAAGATCTATCCTATTTAATATTTGAATTGGGAAACCCTAAGTTACATTTGGGGGGAGCAAAGGTAGGAAAGAAATCTCGAGTTATCTCAAGTTACATCAGGAATAAGAGTTTGGGAATCGGTGCATAGACTGAGATGCAAGCAACCATATTCAACCAAGCACACATACATAGGGTTTATTGGCCATAACCACACTATACATCCACCAAAAAACTCGTTTAAGAGCGACGCATATCAAGTGCATTCATTTTACATATCATATATGTATATTGGAATTTGTGGATTTAGGATTGGACATGCATAAAGCCAATTTTATTCGCATCGTATGCAATAAAAAAAGGAGACAAACCAAAACCGATCACATCGATAATCCTAAAGCATAGATCAGTTGATGTGGCTCTAATAGCACTATTGGGTTTTATGGGAGACATAGAAGGCAGCGCAAACAAAAATTTTCTTCTCCCCGAACCCAGAACGAAGGAATCACATCAACGTCTATACAGTAGGAAGGTTGGTTTGTAGAGACATACCTTGTCCCGAGGCTTGCTCGACGACATTACCTCGAGGCTTGTGCGGTCTTCACCTAGGGTCTTGGATGGTGTCTGTGTAGCTCCTGGTCTCATCGGGACTATCGGGATTGACAGTTGTCCTCCGAGCGACAGAAGTCTCCCGCCTCTGTAGTAGTCCACACAGACCACCTCGATCTTCGATCTCCTTGTCCCACAAGGAATCGGAAGGAGTCACACCCTCCTGTCGGCGTACTAGTCATTGACACACTCTCCTACAACCATTTGCCTTTTTGCAGTTGTCTTTCCCTTATCGTGCCTCCCTTATCAGGTAGCACTTGCTCTGGCTCTCTCGGTTACCACAACCAGAGAGAACGACAACTTTGTAGAACAATTGGTGTTCGGAGTTGTACTTTGAGAAGCCCCCAATACCCCTATATATAGGAGGGTCATGGGATAGGGTTCTCTACCCCGGGCAATGCGAGATTAAAGTAGGAGTAGAAGGGTTTGATATTTTCCACAAAACAACCAACTGCGCCACCTGAACCGATCGTTTCAAGCATGAAATGGTCAGTTGGGGACCTGAGCTGATCGGTTCACACCTGAACTGGTCGGTTGGGACACCTCAGCCGATCGGTTCACTTCTGAGCCGATCGATTCGTGGTCTTGGTCCAACTCAAATTGACTTTCATATTTGTTTCCAACTAATCAAATATTAATCCTTGTCCAAATCGAATTTGTACAAGTGAAACAAATTGTATTTGCAAAATAGTCTTCTGATTTTCCAAACAATCTCGGTTGGTCACATGAATCAACCAGTTCAACAATTGAGCCAATCATTTCATGACACATGAGCCGATCGACTCACAACTTGAGCCGACCAGTTCACCAACCTGATCCGATCAGTTCATCCCTATGAGCCAATTGGTTGGGGCAGCAGACTGTGCAAATCAGTCAATTGTAGTTTCAATCAATCCAATACTCTAATCAATCGGTCCAACACCTTGAACACTATGATATTGAGCCATCAATTGATTGAGTGTTTAATTGAACTACCAAACTCCTTTAGTAATCAATCTAAACATCATTTGTGGATAAACTCCGCTTCCATGTTAAATCCTATGTGTGTGACCGTGCAGGTCCATTTCACGTTGGTAGTGAAAGTCCATAACACTTATGACTTCACAAGCAAAGAGCGGTGCCTAGTCACACATCAGTACTACCAAAGTGAAAAGGAAAGTTGGAGAACAACTTTCAATCCTACAATCCGTGAATGGTGTTACAGTGAATGTATAATTCCTTTTTCACTGATATCTCGAATGAACTCGAGGCATGGAACAGTCATCCTGTCAATGTTCATTCACTTTCTTGATCTCAGAGTAGATTGGAGGAGATGCGTATGACATCAATATCACATACTGATTCACACATGTGTGCACACCTATCTCAATCCTACTCATCAAGTGGCCATGGATATCAAACTCCCTCAGGAGGGACAAATCCCATATCTATCACTCACCCCTCAAAATCCCCATGTATCAAAGCCACCCAATCATCACCTTTATAACAACCCATGTTTCAGGACTGCGTTTGATGTCAAAGTTTACCCAACGACATGTGTTGAGTGTAGTGATTTCAGGTCAAAGAATCACACTCACCACCATCACTGTGATAACTGACTGTGACTACCATGTCATGGTTCCATGTGTCAAACTCACGGTGGGTCTGTCCAGTACACTTGTTCTCTAACAAGTACCTATGTGTTTGGTTTGATATCTCCATATCATGACTAATGAGATTCTTTCATCAACCAACACCACAATCTAGTCTTGTGTGTCATTGTTGTTTATCTACCTTCCACAATGACATATGACTAGGGACATAATAAGAATGTACAAACTCTTAGCATCCATATGATCTCACCGTTCAGATCCTCAACCTGAAAGCATACGTCATTGAGTACTGTCATTCTCTAGACATTCAATATGTTCTATCATTATCTCATATGACTGAACCAAAAAGAATTGGAAGCTTGCCTTTGGTGTTTATCAAATCAATCTTAATGTATCCCACCAATCATCCCATGATTGGATCTCAGGGCATGCATACCAATACTAACAACCTATGATGACTTAATGGTCACTAATGATGGTGGATCAGGTCTCCAAAAACTATGGTGAGTTAATCATATAGTTGTATCATCAAATAATCCTTAAACCAATGGATTCTTTGGTCACTGGATTTAATGGTCGGATCTATACTGTAATTGATGGTTTTAACATATGAACTTGACCCAATGGTCACGATCTAATGTTTATTCCTCCAATAAAGTGGAATGATGGCTATGTAATATGTTGGTCCTAATAATGTGATTTATGTGGTTTCTTTTATATGATCAACTGAATGAGCTTACTTGTTGATGATGGATGGTTTGTTTTAAATGAACAGTCGATTGTGGGTTTTATCCTACACTCAATGGAACTTTTTGTGTTGTTAATCAAGGGATGTCCAGGGTTAGATGGTGACTCTTTATATATCACAAATCAAGGACTTCATAGGTGGTTTATCCAAGGTGTTTACTTATGTAAACAACCAATGGTCTTACCTTTTAAACATGCAATTGTTCTAGGTGACATTGTGGTATAGTGATATGGGTTGAATAATAATGGAACAAATGGAGGGTTACCCTTAATAAGGTAGTCTTACCTATTCACTCATATGAATAGAAGGGATGATAACCATATCATGTTGATATGTAACCCTAATGAGGTATATCTTATTATACCTAGCTTTAATATAACTAAATGATGATAATTGGGTATGAATAGTCCTTGAATGATTAATACAATCATGGAGTACTTGTTTATAGTTGTTGAAACCCTAGTATGTGATAACTTGATGGTTACAATTTGATTTATGTGTGGGTTCATACTTGAGAATAGTATGAAGTGTGATGGTGATGCTTCACCTTATGCATCCATGATCCAATGGGGGAGCCATGAGTTAGGGTTTGGGTATATGTGCTGCTTAGTAACATTGATATAATTTATCATGTTGAACCTTACTCTAATGCAAATAGATAAAGATGATTATTCATGTTTAACATTCTTATATGATGGCATGATGGTGCAATAACCTCCTTAACATGATCATAACCTTAATTTGTTAATTGGTGGTTAACATAGCCACATGGTTGATACTTTCTTATACTAAACATGTGCATTATGAATATGATGAGGGTTAATCATATCTAGATTCCTTGCATGTTGATGTAATAAAAGAATGTTCTTAATGTTATTATAACCCTGCTATGATTGTTTATGAATATCTCCTAGCTCATTAATGCAATATTGTGTTGATCTGGTGTATTGTATGTAAGTGATGTTGTTGAGCCTTGTTATAAGGCATCGAAAGATAATGATGATCTTGCAGGGAATAGTATGATAGTCTTAATGACCTATGGGCGTGGTTGATCCCTGAATGAGGTGTAATCCTCTTATGTTGATATGGGTTGATACCCTATGATATTGTCAAAAGGATTTATATTCTATGATAGTATGATGGTCTTAATGACCTTTGGGCATGGTTGAGCTCTGAATGAGGTGTAATCCTCTTCTGTTGATAAGGGTTGATACCCTGTGATATTGTGAAAAAGATTTATATCTTGTGATAGTATGATGACTAATGTGGTCTCATGAATGGAAAGGGAATAGTACCATGTGATGATGAGATGAGAAATTATGTTTCAAACGTTTAATATCTTTTGAAGTTGTGATATTTATATGCTTACTAGAAGTGAATTAGGGCTTGTATGTCCACTTGTTTGATACATCCTTATTTCAGCCAATTGGCTAACTAATCAAGTGAAACTCTAATCATGTAGTGCCATGTGCCATAGATCCATCTGAGTGTCAGAACTTAACAGATGGTGAAATGAGTATTCCTAAGGGAAACTCAGAGCGCATATTGTTGAGTATGTGGGGTTGGAAAGTTGAGGATATATCCTTGTCATCCACAATGCATGTTGTGGAGGATGGCTATGGTCATGCCTCATACATCTGATATGATTGAGAGCGGCATCAGTCATGTTTCAGTGATTATATAAGTGACAATATTGGAGGAAAACTACGGTTGTACCTCAGATGGTAGGGTATGCGTACCCACCTCCTTTCACTAGTACCGTGACCTATACCAAGGATGGACTAGGATGTAGCAACTTGACCTTATGTGTCGCTATGGCAGACCCGTATTGACCGGGGCGGAGAAGATCTTAGGAGTCCGACTCATCCTAGATCTTATTTGGTATTGATTTTGACTTAGCAGTGGTCAGTTGGATTTTAAGTTGTATCCTCAAATTCCTCATGACGTAATAAAAGATGTAAGACAACCGTCTAGCATATCTGTTTAGGGTTATACACAACACTTCATATTGGATGATAACCCTTGTTTACTTTCTTTTCATTGAGATCATGTATAGTACAATAAGAGATAATAGATATGCTTATGATGTAGTTGTGCTCATGTTGTAAACATGCTAATGTTTTCAAATATATTGACACTGATGGTTAAGATGATGCTACTAGCTATGTTTAATATTACTAGCCATACCTATGTAATTATAAATGCTTAAACTATTAATTATGCCTATGCAGTTAATTGTTCTATGATGTTAGTTCTACTTATGATATAAATCTGTTCACTGTATTTGAGATGCCAATATTGATAGCCATGTTATGTTACTAGACATATTCATGATGTCAGGGATGCTTATGCTACTAGATTGCTTGTACTGTTAGAAAGGAATATGATGATAGTCAGATTAATGATATGATTGTTATTAGATGCAATTTGATGATATTTGAGTAGATATCTATTCCGGATTTATTTGTTATCTTTATAGGCATTGATGATCATACTTGTTGCTAAGATGATTTTCTTAATCTGTTTAGTATACTTGAACTATTCAATCTATTCAATTGATTATTAACACTGCTTAGTTATCTACTATTTAAAATGTTGTAATCAATAAGCATTGTTGGAGATTATATCTCTTGCTGGGACATGGGTCTCACCCTTGTGGTTTGCCACATCTTTTTAGGTAATCAGAAGTGACAAAAACAAACATGTGTCAGTAAAGAGGATATATAGTAATGAATCTTTGAGAAAGTTGAATACATGTCTAGTGTATCCTAGAGTCATCCCTGTACTCTCAGGTCTGGGCAGGAAAAGTTTGTATATGGTGTTTCAAACAAATTGGAATTTTGTTAGCATGTTAATGCTTGCTTGTGTGGCATATAAAAACATTGTTATCTTGTGTATATATGTTGTGGGTAAGGTGATAGAACAATTTGTATGAAATTCTTGTCATAGTATGGATAAAATAAAGATGTTGGGCTCTTATGTAACTTTTTCTGAGCAGGTTTTGATGTTGAAATCAGTTTTAATTTACCCATATTTTTGGGTATGTGGTAAATTGGTGATTGATTTTGTTTTATGTTTTGAGTAATCTCATTTAGTGTAACGAGTTTTCACAAAGTCGGTATCAAAGCTTTAGGTTCACTGAGTCTATAGGGACACTAGGACTTAGGAATAGGATGATGTCAAAATTAGGAATATGACATAAAAATATGGTGCATACTGCCTAATCTCAGTATTTGGGTGCCCTAGCTAGGTACTCAATTATTGAAGAAAAGGTAAGTATGAAACTCTTAGATTGTTATCTTTCTAATTACTCTGATCAAGTAGTCATTTTGAGGCAATCTAAAGAGCATAATGAATAAGAAATCATAGTATGAATATCTCAATCCTACCTTAAAGAAGATGAGAATTGCTTCATAATCTATCAAAACTTGAATGTTTGGTAACTATAAGAGAAAGATATAACACCCTGAAATCTAAATCCGAATACAAATTAGAAAAAGAGGAGTTCTTGAAGATTTGATTAAAGAAGACAATAAAGTAAAAGATAAATAAGCATATGCTTATAAAGTGAATCAAGGTATGAAATGCACACAAGATGGGAAGAACTCCTATAACAAGTACAAAATGAGAAGATAAATGGGAACAATGACAAAGGAATAAGGTGGAACTTGAGTTAATCGCAGACCAACCTATGTGTGTAAGAAAGTATTAATGTAAAATCAGCATATCATGTGAAAGAAATTAAGGTAGATGATCCATGTTTAATAAATAAAATGTGGAATATGATGATTTACCTATTGATAAGTGGTTGAAAAACATCATAAAATAAGAGAACATACCCTAGTGGGATAAATAGTCATCAAAGAAAGAGTAATGAGATATGTTAATCATGATGATTCCTATGCTAATGGCAAGGAACCCAAAATGAAAAGGGTAAAATGATACATAAGAAGATGTAACTTGCATAATGAAAATAGAATTGGTTACCTTTTTGCTAGTGACCCTTGAACAATGTTTCTATGATGTGGGAAGTGAGTTTCCCTTTGTGTCTTTCCTTTCTAGGGCACAACTTTCAAGTGGATCATTTCCACTTGGTATGTGTGGATTCTGTGGCGAAGCGTTCAAAACATACGTCATTAACTAAGCGGAAGCAATTACTAACAGCAGATTAGTGAAAATCACTAAAAATTAAAACCTTTTTCAAAGAGATCCAATCATAGGAAAACTCTTTCAACAAGAACCAATGTATTACATTTACATCTTGGTTCATAAGTACATATCTTGTATGATCTCTTCTCGAGGGTTACAACATCAACTGCCTTGTTAAAAGCTAAACACAGACATCATAAGAACCTCGAGGCATCAAGCCAAAATCTCAAAACGATTCATTAAAAGCACTAACTAATAACTCTGAGGACCTAAGAGTATAGAGACGACACATAGGACATCTATCTACAAGACATGACAGACAATACACTCAACTTGAGATGTCATTGTTGTCCCTGCTGCTGCCGAAGTTCTTCCTCTGTAAGATGTTCTCAATATCCTCCGTGCTCATCCAACTAAAAATGTTGGATCCCGCGGGGGTGAGACAATTGAAAATTGCCCCAGCGAGAGATATAACTCTCCGCCAAAAACATTATTATTGTAGTTTATAATATAAATCTGGGCAGAGGATAAGCAGTTTAGATCATTCTCATCTTTAAATATTGCAACTATCTATGATAGATCATTAAATCATCTATTCTCTTTATAAGGAATAGGAAGAACATGTATATCATTTACCTGTTATATTAACTCAACATCCCATGTTTTTCTCATGATACTCATTACTCTGATATGTCAACCATGAGTCTTTCTTGTTTCTATCGGTTGGCCTTAGCCAATCTGCTAACAGATTTTGGTTTATACTGGACATGAGAGTGTACATCATCATGTCTTGTTCAGGCATTGGTCTATACCAATCCTGTACAAATATTCCAGGCATTGGATTATACCAATCCTGTGCAACTAGTACAAGCATTAGACTTATATTATTCCTATGTATCCATTCCATGTGTTAGACTATGCCAAACCTGTGCATCCATTCCAAGTATTAGACTATGCCAAACCTGTGCATCCATTCCAGGTATTGGACTATGCCAATCCTATGCATCCATTCCAAGTATTGGACTATGCCGATCCTTTGCAACTATTCCAGGTATTGGACTATGCCAATCTAGTGCAACTATTCCAGGTATTGAACTATGCCAATCATGTGCAATTATTCCAGGTATTTAACTATGTCAATCCTGTGCAACTATTCTAGGTATTGAACTATGCCAATCCTGTGCAACTATTCCAGGTATTGAACTATGCCAATCCTGTGACATTATTCCAGGTATTGGGTTGTGACCAATCCTGTGACATTATTCCAAGCATTGGGTTGTGACCAATCATGTGACATTATTCCAGGTATTGGGTTATTACCAATCTTGTGACATTATTCCAGGTATTGGGTTGTTACCAATCCTGTGACATTATTCCAGGTATTGGGTTATTACCAATCCTGTGACATTATTCCAGGCATTGGGTTGTTACCAATCTTGTGACATTATTCCAGGTATTGAACTATGTCAATCATGTGATATAATTCGAGGTATTGGGTTATTACCAATCATGTGACATTATTCCAGGTATTGGGTTATTACCAATCATGTGACATTATTCCAGGTATTGGGTTGTTACAAATCCTGTGACATTATTCCAGGTATTGAACTATGTCAATCCTGTGATATTATTCCAAGTATTGGATTATACCAATCCTGTGCATCTATTCCAGGTATTGAACTATGTCAATCCTGTGCAACTATTCCAGTTATTGGCCTATGCCAATCCTGTGCAACTATTCCAGGTATTGAACTATGTCAATCATGTGCAACTATTCCAGGTATTGGATTATACCAACCCTATGCAACTCATCACATATTATCACATCTTGTCACCTCTCATTAGGCAATCACCATTCTCGTGGATTAAAAAGCACACTCAACATCTTGGCACCTCTCACTAGGTAACAATTAACATCACTCTTTAGGAGCTGGATGTGACATCTTTCTATGATGTCTTGAAGCATTACCTTCCTTATTACTTTTAACTTACTTAAGTTTATCAACTTATGTTGTATTCAGGTATTTCCCATGTTAATACTTTTATTCACTAACCTATCACCTTTATCATAAAGTGCACAGGTCATAGAACACTCATTAGAATTATCCAACTATCTTCAATGATATGGACTCATCTCAAGTTAAGGCATTGCTTGCTACAAGGTTACCTATAATCAATCACTTTAGGTATTTCCCTTATTAGTGTAATAATCACTATTCCATTATTAGGATTAGGTCTCCCATACCATCACCCTTTATTAGGGTTTAGGATTTCACATACTATCATACTTCATTAGGGTTAGGATTTCACATACCATCACCCTTCATTAAGGTTAAGATTTCACATACCATCTCCCTTCATTAGGGTTAGGATTTCACATACCATCACCCTTCATTAGGGTTAAGATTTCACATACCATCTCCCTTCATTAGGGTTAGGATTTCACATACCATCACCCTTCATTAGGGTTAAGATTTCACATACCATCTCCCTTCATTAGGGTTAGAACTGCATATAGCATCACCCTTCGTTAGGCTTTCACATCACATTGCCCATAATTAGGGTTTACTATTCATCCCAACTAGGGTTTTCTCATGGAATCACCCTCAATTAGGGTTTCTCATAGAATCAACCTCAATTAGGGTTTCTCATGGGATCAACCTCAATTAGGGTTTCTCATGGAATCAACCTCAATTAGGGTTTCTCATGGAATCACCCTCAATAAGGGTTTCTCATGGAATCACCCTCAATAAGGGTTTCTCATGGAATCACCCTCAATTAGGGTTTCTCATGGAATCACCCTCAATTAGGGTTTCTCAATTCATGTCAATTGGGGATACTCATCCCATTACCCAAATCAGGATTATAATTTATCACAATATTGTCCAAGATTAAGGTTTCATATAGCATTACATAGCATCACCCTGGATTTGAGTTCTACATCATATCAATACATCAGGGTTTTACATCACATTACCCTAGTTTAGGGTTTCATGCACTTTACCCTAAAATTAGGGTTTCTTATTCAACTATCCATAAATAGGATTTACTATTCATCCCAATTAGGGTTTCATATTCCATTACCCATAATTAGGGTTTTACATTATGTTACCCTGAATTAGGGTTAGGGTTCATTAACCTTCTTGATTAGGGTTTCATGATCTCTTTACTTAGGATTATACCCTAATCACCACATGATTAATACTCATGTATGAATTCCTTTCTATCATCCTTCAACTTGATTAGGTTACATCAACCCTCCAATCAAGTACATACAACTATGATGACATAGTGTACTGAGTTATTACTTACTTAAGCTTCAAGGATTAACTCATCTAAGGATTATCAATAACTTAGTATCCTAAAGGTACAACCCTAGTGATTAACTTTGAGATAGATCAGTAATAACCATATGGTCATTTGATCTTTCATCAACTTGGGTTTCCAAATTATTTAATCATATAGAATCATCCAAACGATCTTGATCATTGATGCTCCAAACGGTTTGAAACTATTTGAATCCAAACGGTTCTGAGACTGTTTGATCCCAAATGGTTTCAAGACCATTTGGACTCAAACGGTCTCAAGACCATTTGGTCCAAACTACCCTTGAAACTAAAAGTCTAAAAGAGGTACTTCTTCAACTAACCGATTAGGGTTTTGCATCAACAAATTCCTTCATCAATTAGATCATTGAAGTCCATCAATCAACACCATTAGATCTTCACCATCAATCAAGATCAACCTTTGACCTCCAAACGGTCCTGAGACCATTTGATCCCAAACGGTCCGTTTGGACTCAAACGGTCTCAAGACTGTTTGGTCCAATTTGTCTTGAAATTGAATGGATCACTTATGAATTATTCAATAAATCAATTAGGGTATGCAATTGGTGGATTATCTATTCATTGAACCACTCAATTGGATCCATTGGATCATCATCCAACATGTCCTATGGTCCTAACCTCAAACGGTCAACCCATCCATTCGGTCAACCATCCCAAATAGTTTGGGACCAAATCCCCAAACGGTTTGCAAACAGTTTGGTCTTCAAATAGTTTGGTGAAACTATTTGGACCAAAAGTGTTGAAACCATTTGAAACTAAAACTTGTTAAGATGTGTGCTTAAGATGATGTCATCATCATCAAGCTTGAACCCCTCAAAATCTACTGCCATTTCCCTGGTAGTTTCATCAATTAATCAAAGGAATTTCAAGAAGAACAATTGAACATATCTAATTGAGGAATTGAATTCAATAACAATGAATAAGGGTTCAAGTTATATAACCCACCTCCAATTGAGCTTCAAAGCTTCAACCTCCACATCTTTAATGGTGAAAGAAACACCTTCAACTATCCCAAGCTCATCCTCAAGCTTTGAGTGAAAAGGAATGGCTAGAATTGAAGATCGGGTGAAGATAAGAAGAAATCAAGCATTGATTTGTGATTTCCACAATGGAATCAAGGTGAAAGAGGGCCATGGAGCTTACCTACAGGTTGGGAGTCGTCCTCCTTTTGCTCCTAAGATCCCTTGGTCGTTTTTCAAGCATGAAGTGAAAGTGGCTTCAAAATTACCCATTCAAGCTATGGATAAATGAGTATATACGAATCTTATTGAAAATTCATTTAACAGAGAGAAAGTAGGGGATAAATCTTCCATTTCCTTGCCACCATCCCCTTCTCTTCCTTAGATATGAGTGGAGAAGGTCCTCTTGCTGGATGCGGCAGAGTTCTGAGGGGAGAAGATTGTTGGAAGTGGTCAGAGTTCCGAAGGGAGAAGGTCACCATCATCTGATGCGGGGAATCAAGGATGGAGGTCAGCCTCAACCTATTCAGGAAGATGGCGGAATCAAAGGAAGTGTGAAATAGGTCACACACTTTTCAATATTTACTAAAATGCCACTGCATTTTAAAAGACTGGTAACATTACTACGGTACTGGTGTGGTTATTAAATGGACAACCTATATATATATATATATATATATATATATATATATATATATATATATATATATATATATATATATATATATATATATATATATATATATATATATATATATATATATATATATATATACGTATATATATATATATATATATATATATATATATATATATATACGTATATATATATATATATATATATATATATATATATATATATATATATATATACGTATATATATATATATATATATATATATATATATATATATATATATACGTATATATATATATATATATATATATATATATATATATATATATATATATATATATATATATATATATACGTATATATATATATATATATATACGTATATATATATATATACGTATATATATATATATACGTATATATATATATATATATATATATATATATATATATACGTATATATATATATACGTATATATATATATATATATACATATATATATATATATATATATATATATATATATATATACATATATATACATATATATACGTATACATACATACATATATATATATACATACATATATATATATATATATACATATACATACATACATATATATATACATATATATACATACATATATATATATATACATATACATACATACATATATATATACATATATATACATACATATATATATACGTATACATACATATATATATATATATTCTCTTCATTTTCTACCCATATGGGTAATTAAGTTTTTTCTATATGTGGTCTGAGAAGTATCTATTTTGTCATAAAAGTAACTAGTGAGATAAAAAATAACTATGTTGTCAAAAAAAATATTATTCAACTAAAAAGATAAAATCAAGTAAAATACACACAAAAAAATTAGAACGAATATATAGTAGTACATCCATTATAGATGTAACTATTATGCATGTAATGTAACTATTTGGAAGGTATTGTCAGCCTATACACATGTAAAGTAAGAAATTCTAAAACAATAAGTATTTCAAGAGCAGATAGCTACATGCACGGGTATTAAAGATGAACTCTATATATACATATATATATTTTTGTGTGTATATATATTTTTTTTTCTATATATATATATATATATATATATATATATATATATATATATATATAAACCCTCTTCTCTTAATGTAAGTGGTTCTTTTCAGTTATCTTCTTCATCCTTTCTCTTGTGATCATCCTTAGAGCTTGGTGGAGCAAGAAGGAGTGTTGTTGGTGCCTTGGAGGTGGTTCATCCCTTGCATGTGGTGCTTGTGGTGATCCTTGGGTATCTCTAACTCTGGTCAGTGTTTTATCTTCATTCTTTGGTGTTCCTTTGGATCTTCTTCCCTATCTTCTTCCTTCTTCTTGGCCTTGTTCCATGTTTTGCCAAGGTGACACTCAAGTGAGTGAGATATAGAGAGAGTTCCTTCTCTCTTTTCTCCCTTATTTCTTTGGTTCGGTTTTGGGGTTTTGCTCTCTCTTCTTGAGCTATCCTTTAACCTTGTTGTTTCTCCCTTCTTGAGGTGCTCTTATGGAAGAGAGTGGAGCTTTTGGTGGAGTTTCTTCTACCCATGGATCGTGTGATTGGATGTCTTGATCTTGGAGCTTTGAGCTTAGGTGGCGTTATTCTTAAAGTGGTTTATATAACACTAAACCCTCTCTATTATTTCACTTTTTGTTATGTTGTGTTGATGTTTTTCCTCTTTAAGATGTTCCTACATCATGCTAGAATATGAAGTCAAACCATAGAATTCGTTTGGGAGAGTTATCATGCTTGGTTGGGAGTAAACTGAAACCTCGTCCCCACATTTGACCCTTGATCTAGACCCCATGCTTGGTGTTTGTACACTTAGAAGTAAGTGAGAGGTTATTTTTGATTTTGGTCATCTTGGATATGGTTTTTGATGAGTCTCTATTCATCATGATTTTCAGTTGCGTTTTTGGGACCAATTCGATTCAATACTTTCAATTTCATCTCTTAAACCTCACAAAATGCAATTTTTCCTAACTGATTCAATTATTGAGATTATTAACTAGATTTATATTGATTTTGTGCAGGTCTTGATGAGGTTCAACCATCATATGGAACTCAATCAAGATCCTTTCAACTTTAGTCTTGACCAATCGGTCTTGACCAAACAGTTTGCCCTAACGGTCTACCCATATGGTTTTTACCCCTCGGTCTTAGACATTCACCCACACGGTCCTCCTCTCATCGCTCTACGTTAACGGTCTAAGACCACTTGAGGCTAAATGGTCTCAAGACCATGTGACGCCTTACGGTTTCAAGACTGTTTGGAACTCAAGACCATTTGGACCAAAGAACATTTGGACGATGAAGACCGTTTGGATTCAAGACCGTTTGGACAATGAAGACCGTTTGGATTCAAGATCGTTTGGACCCAAGACCATTTGGAGTCCATAGGTCCTCAAGACCATTTGGACACTTAAGCGAAGACTGACCAAGAGCAAGATCGTTTGCCAAAGATCGTTTGGAGCCAGGGTAAAGACCGATAGGAGTGCAAGACCGTTTGGCCCTCAAACGGTCTCTAAAACCAGTTGGAGGATTCTAATCAAGACTATTTGGACGAGAATACCCAAATTGTTTAAAGAGTTCACAGTAAAAATGTGAGGACTGAACCCAAGCCTATAAATAGGGCCACAAGGGTCCTCATTTGGGCATTGATCTGGGGATGCCACCAGGCTTCCCAAACGCAAGGCTCGATCCAACTCCATCCACGTACAGCCACGCCATAGCCACTTCACCTGCTCCTCTTGATGTAAGCAAGGAGGTCGAGTAGATAATGAGGGTGGAGAAGAATCTCCATGCGATTTGCCTTGTTGATTCTTCCACCTCGTCCAAGATCTGCCCCGACACGACATAGAAGACCGCATCATCTTCACTGAGCTGCGACTACCTTCTGCATCATGCTCATGGAGGAATCTTCCCTCTCTCTTGTTCTTCTTGTTTCTTGCATCATGAGTGAGTAGTTCCTTTTTTCTGGGGTGTGGGGACTAGCCCCGCTGCCCATGCAAGCATGTACTCATGTTAAACATTCCATGGCAATGTACATAGCTTTCTATTTCATTCCTAATCGTTCATGCTTGTAGTTTGATTACCTTCTTTCTTTTCTCTGGTTCTTCCCTACATTGTGAGTTCTTCTATATGTAGGGTAGGATGTCGTTTAACAAGGTTGACTCCCAAACTAGAAATAGAATGGGATTCCTTGAGGTCATAAGTGTATGGTCCATGAGGGGACGAGCCATCTAGCCTATGGTGATGCTTCTATGGCTTAAACATCCCTCAGGGAAGGCCACAACCGTAGTTGGATTTTGAATCTTCTTTATTAATTGTCAATGTTTGCTTGTAGATTAATCACCTGCTCACTTGTTGATTAGCACGGTTGACTCCTTGACGAGAACTTCTGATAGGATTGCTTGAAGTCGTAAGTGTATGATCCGTGAGGGGATGAGCTATCTAGCCCAAAGTGATGCTTTTGTGTGCCTAATGCCTATATAGAGGGCCCACAACTTCATTTGGATTTCTGTATCTTCAGAGCCGTAGGTGAGTGATCCGGATGGTGACGAGATATCTCATACCTTAGGTGATGCTTACGCAAGCCTAACGCCCGTATGGGGGGTTTTGTAGCAACTCCATTTGGATGGTTATATCTTGCCTGGATGTTTGATATTTGGATGTGTTTGCATGTGTAGCGATAGTGAAACCCGAGACCATCCCAGTGATTCCATATCATTAATCTAGATACAAATTTAATTTTGCTCTTTACTTTGTTGCAATTAGTTTAATTAACCTCTAATCAACCCATCGTTCTAAATATTAGTCTCACTTGAGCTAGATTCGACTAACAAAGATTCTTAAAAATGTTGCCTCTTGGGATTTCGACCTTAACTATACTACGATAAGACCCATCTGCTTGTAGGTGGTATTATTGCACATGTTTTTGGTAAAGCTCGGGGATTTCAACCCCGAGTGAATTTGTTAGTGCGATAATATTCCACGTCAAATTCTGGCGCCGTTGTCGGGGACAACGGAATCAGTTAGTCGAAGTGTAGTTCTTTTAAGGCTAATCTAGTATTTTGATTTTTCTTTTGATAACTATTAATCATCCACTTGAATTCATTTCTACTCTATCAATCTCACTTTTGAAAGATCTTTTCATCTCAGGTACCCCCAAAGCATAGTGTATGCACCGTTCGAGCAGCCCCAGACTCACTGCGAACTTTGATCATGAAATAGATTGAACTTTTCATCAACAAAACAGAGAGAACCAGGCAAGAATGGCTCAAGAGTCGGAAATAGCCTGAAGGGTAGCTCAAGCCATTGCTGCACAAAGAGATAGGCTTATGCTAGAAGCCAGAGCTGCGGTTGAAACAAAGATCTTAGCAGCTCAAGCAGCAGCACAAGTGGAAGAACTACAGAAGGACCTTAGAGAATTCTCCATTCCTAAAGTTGTTGACGTTCATCACCCAGTACAACCTCCTCCCATCAATTCTCCCAATTTTGAGATTAGGGCACACTGGATCACCTTGCTTCAAAACAGCCCATTCTATGGTAAACAAGGAGAAGATATTCAGGAACATCTTCTAAGGTTTATCGATCTATATGATATGACAAAGCAAAATGGAGTCTCAGACGATGCCATTCGACTTCATCTTTTCAAATATTCTCTTTCTTATAGAGCTATAAGCTAGTACAACTCCTTGCAATGTGAACCTATCACCACTTGGGAACAACTTCAAAATGTTTTTTTGGAAAAATTCTACCCTCCTTCCCTCACCTATGAAATTATGGGTCGAATAAAAATGTTCACTCAAGCCCCTAGAGAAACCCTTACTGTAGCATGGGAAAGATACAAAGATCTTCTACACAAATGTCCACACCATGGAATCCCTAAGAATCAGCTTATTGAAATCTTCTATAGGGGTGTGGATGATGATATCAAAAGGATTTTAGACTCCTCGTCTGGAGGAAACTTCATGCATCAGAGCTATGACAGCGCATGGAAGGTTGTCACCCTTGGAGCTGAAAACCAAGCTAATTGGGGTAGAGATCTATAGGTAAAGGAGTGTTGAAGGTAGATATGGCTGAAGTTATTCCCAAATACAAGTCAATCGCTGAAACCCTCAACTCCTAGTTGCCAAGAAAGACCATATTGAATCATCCCTTGCTGCTTATGAAAGAAGACACTCACCCCCTCAAAAACAAGAACAAATTAAATCATCCTCACTGATATGTGAAGCATGTAAAGGCACTGATCACTCTACTTTGTCTTGTAAAGTTCTCTATGATGTTGTTCTAAGGAATGCTTACGGTCAAGGAGATAATGGAGAGATGGAAAGTCTGAATGATGTCAACACTATCCCTGGTCAAGGATACTATAACTCAAATTAGAATAGGAGCCATCCTAGTTTTTAGTATGGAAATCCTTTGGGAGCAGTAAACTCACATCAACTTGGTTCATATAACCAACAAAAAAATTTTGGGAATCAAGGGAACTATAGGGGTAACTTCCAGAATAGGAACTACAACAATTACTAGAACAACCCTCAGTTCCAGGATCCCAGCCAAGTCCCATACCAGAACCCACAACAAGGGCAATAAGTCAGTCCCATCTCTCCAGATGACAAACAATCATCCATTGAAAAGATGCTACAGTCACAACAGATGATGATAGCTAACCAGCAAGCCCATCATAAGGCTATTGAATCTCAACTAGCTCAACTTCCAGCTAGTATGAAACCACCTGCTAGAGCCTTTGCTGCCGAACCAGAGAATAACCCTAAACACCTTGAGCAACTAAAGGTTGTCACCACTAGGTCTAGAAAAGACTATTCTGATCCTCCTGTCAAGACACCTCTGGCTATTATGGATGAGGATGAACCGATGATCGTTCAAGACTCTAAAACACCTGAGTCTCAACCAAAAGGGCCAACAACTACTGATAAGACAGACAAGGGAAGTTCTAAAAAATCTGATGTTGAAGAAATAGAAACACCAGAACCAGAGGTGCCTGTATATAAGCCTCATATACCTTTTCCAGCTAGTCTAAAGCAAACCAAGCTTGATACTCATTTCAATAAGTTGAAAGCAGCTATGAAGAAGCTTCATGTTGATATACCCTTTTTGGATGCACTGGCTGAGATACCAGCTTGGATGAAGTACTTGAAGTCACTCCTCATAAGGAAATATATAACTGAAGAGTACGAGACAGTCAAGTTAGCAACGACCACTTCAGACATCATCCAGAGTAAGATGCCCAAGAAGCAGAAAGATCTAGGATCTTTTGGTATGTCATGCCATATTGGTGATTCTACATATAAGAAGGGACTATTTGATCTTGGTGCTAGCATTTCGATCATGCCTCTTAGCCTTTGCAAGAGGCTAGGATTTTTAGAATTTCTTCCGACTAGCATGACTATACAGCTTGCAGACAATTCGATAAAACGTCTGTTAGGAATTCTCAAAGATGTCCCAGTCAAGGTTGGAAAGGACGCATATGTTTCATGTGACTTTGTCATTATGGACATAAAAGAAGACACCAGATATCTTCTCATCTATGGACATTTGTTCCTCACCACTACAAGAGATCTAATTGATGTTGAAGCAGGTACCTTGCTTCTCAGACTTGGTAAAGAAACTCTCGAATTCAAAGTTTTTGAAAGTATCTGAAGACCAAGCATGCAAGAAGAAGTCTACTTGATTGAGTGTATAGAGCATATGTCACTCCTTACACAAGAGGATTATAAACAAGAAGATCCTTTAGGAGTGGCCCTTACTAATCCTAATTTAGAAAGTTCAGTTGATGAACAAGTAAAGGATTACATCAAATTTCTCGACTTTGTAGAAGAAGATATTGAAGATACATTTGAAGAACTCAAGCCCATAGAAATAGTTGAAGACATTTGTGAAAAGGAGGAGACACCTCTCAACCCTGTCATGACACATACCAAACCATTTGCAGGTGTCTATGAGCCTCCTCATCCAGAAACAACTATCCTCTGGAATGCACCGGTATCCCCACACATAGAGATTATTGATTTCATCTTCTCTCTGTAACAAGATTTGGATTGTTGTTTCTACAAGGAACATCCCTCAGATCCATATATGATAGATGTTAATAACCAGCATTGCTACGATGAAGGGATAGTGCATTAACAAATGAATTTTTCTTCCAAGCCTCAACAACACTACATTATCAATGATGTCGTTCAGATTCCCTACAACTATTTTCCACCTCAAATTGAGCAACAAAGAATAAGTCAATGTAACTCAGGTCATTTCCCTATATGCTCTAACATTGCTCATTTTATATGGGGAAGGAAACAAGAAGCTAAAATTAAAGTGAAGATTAATGAATGGTTGAGAAAGAAACCACCAAAAGAATATGTCAATCAAGTTCCACCTAGAGCCCCACCATGGTGATAGTATTCACGTTGAGCCATCGACATAAAACAAAAGCGCTTGTCGAGAGGCAACCCGATCAATAAATTTGTCTTTACTTTTAATTTCAAATTAGAATGTTTCTATAGTTTTGTTTTTACCTTTTAGATAATTTTGCACTAAATTAAAAATTGCATCGTGAGATTCTATCTTTAGTTTTGATTGGTTTTCATTCTTGAAATTTTCAAATGAAGGACGCACGCTGATTGGAATGCAACCACATCTCGTGGTCCAACCGGCATGAATTTTCCCCTCCATCTCAGATTTAGAGTTTGCTCGGGACAAGCAAATTTCTATGTTCAGGGTGGAGGGTGGGTGGTATGTACTTTACCTTCCACCCACACCTATCTATCTCAAAGAAATTGAACATATACTTGATGAAGTTTTGATGCTTGTGAATCATTATACCATCCTTATTCGAAGCAAATCTTCAAAAGGGCCACTTTTTGAAACTAGCCTTCTGATTCAAATCACCATGTGAAGCTTATGAATCCTAACATCATGATCTTTATGAAAAAATGACAAGTGTATGTCAAACTGATACGGATCAAACACTTCGTGCTTCCTAACTGACTAGTGGAACAATAACATTGAATCTTCACTAGATCCTCATCAAGTCATTATTTGAGAAGAGTACAATAAAGAGAATGACCCGATGCACTGAATTGTAAATCAAGTTGCATTCTGATCTGAACTCTCTTCTACACTTCTTCTATCATCTCCGTACCCCTCCATTCATAAAAAAGAAACAAAAATAGCCAAATTAGTTCCAAACCCTAAGTTTGGGGTGGCACACCACTTCCATCTACATTCACTTCTTCCATACCCCTCACAAATTAGTAGGGGCGTACCACCAAGAAAAGATGCCAATGTGCACACAAAAAGAAAATGCAATCTCGAGTCGAATAGAGGACAGATTCACACAAAAAATGCAATCAATGAAATTGCAAATAATAGAATAAAAATCTCGAGTCAAATAGAGGAGAGATTTATTTCTTCCATCCATACTACCCTTCACTCCCTTTTCTACCTAAAGGCACAATAAATGCCTCCACTACCCTGAAATAAACCAGTGTCAGATCAGTTGCACACTTGTTGTTCTGCGGGTATCTCTGGACTCATACAAAACTCTTTGACATGCTTGTTGTTGGAAAAGGTGCAGAGCAAGTGATGTTGGAAAACAAACCCAGGAATAACAATATAGTAAGATGTGTCCAGTGGTCTTAGGAAGTTGAGATGCATAGTCATACTGAGTATAAAGGAAACAAATATGATGTGAAGAGGAGGCAATCACATCATAAAAAAGTATTCATTTGGTGACTGTTTCAGATTTTGTGTTACTCGAGGATGAGCAACGTTTAAGTTCGGGGTATTCTGATGAATCTCTATTCATCATGGTTTTCCGTTGCCTTTTTGGGACCAATTTGATTTAATACTTTTGATTTCATCTCCTAAACCTCACAAAATGCAATTTTTCTTAACTGATTAAATTATCGATATTATTAACTAGATTTATATTGATTTTGTGTAGGTCTTGATGAGGTTCAACCATCATATGGAATTCACTCAAGATCCTCTCAACTTTGGCCTTGACCAATCGGTCTTGACCAAACAGTTTCCCTAACGGTCTACCCATACGATTTTGACCCCTCGGTCTTAGACATTCACCCACACGGTCCTCCTCTCATAGCTCTACCTTAACGGTCTCAAGACCTCTTGAGGCCAAATGGTCTCAAGACCGTGTGATGCCTCACAGTTTCAAGACCGTTTTGAACTCAAGACTGTTTGGACTGAAGAACGTTTGGACGACGAAGACCGTTTGGATTCAAGATCGTTTGGATGACGAAGACCATTTGGATTCAAGACGGTTTGGTCCCAAGACCATTTGGAGTCCATCGGTCCTCAAGACCATTTGGACACTTAAGTGAAGACCGACCAAGAGAAAGATCATTTTCCGAAGACCGTTTGGAGCCAGGATGAAGACTGATAGGAGCACAAGACCGTTTGGCCATCAAACAGTCTCCAAAACCGGTTACATGATTTTAATCAAGAACGTTTAGATGAGAATACTCAAACCTTTTAAAGAGTTCACAGCAAAAATGTGAGGACCGAACCCAAGCCTATAAATAGGACCACAAGGGTCCTCATTTGGGCATTGATCCGAGGATGCCACCAGGCTGCCCAAATGCAAGGTTCGAGCAAGGAGGTCGAGTAGCCACTTCATAGCCACACCATAGCCACTTCACCTGCTCCTCTTGCTGTGAGCAAGGAGGTCGAGTAGAGAAGGAAGGTGGAGAAGAAGCTCCGCTCGGTCTTCCTTGGTGGTTCTTCCTCCTCATCCAAGATCTGCCTCGACATGACAAAGAAGACTGCATGATCTTCACTGAGTTGTGACTACCTTCTATATCATGCTCATGGTAGAGTCTTTCCTCTCTCTTATTCTTCTTATTTCTTGCATGATGAGTGAGTAGTTCCTTTTCGCTGGGGTGCGGGGACTAGCCCCACTGCCCATGCAAGCATGAACTCATGTTAAACATTCCATGGCAATGTACATAACTTTCCATTTCATTGCTAATCATTCATGCTTGTAGTTTGATTACCTGCTTACTTTTATCTGGTTATTCCCTACGTTGCGAGTTCTTCTATATGTAGGGTAGGATGTCGTTTAACGAGATTGACTCCCAAAATAGAAATAGAATGTGATTCCTTGAGGTCCTAAGTGTATGATCCGTGAGGGGATGAGCCATCTAGCCTACGGTGATGCTTCTGTGGCCTAAACATCACTTAGGGAGGGCCACGACCATCATTGGATTTTGTATCTTCTTTGTTAATCATCGATGTTTGCTTGTAATCACTATATGTGATATGTTTACTGGGTTGTCTGCGACCATAACATGGAAGGAGAACGGTTGTGGTCATATCTTAGTTCACTAGCATCGTGACCTATATACCAAGGCGGGCTAGGTTGTTTTGCGGTTGGTCTTGATATGTCACTGCGGCGGACTCAGATTGACCAAGGGTGTGAACAGATCACGGATTCTAACTCGTCCATTGATTTTGTATGGCACTAATTTTGACTTAGCAGTGGTTAGTTGGAGCATGAGTGATATACCTCATCTCCTCAGGGCATAATAAAAGATGTAATACAACCATCTTGTATATTTTCTTAGGGTCAAATGTGATTCACATTGGATGACCCCTTTTCCTTGTCTTTGTACTAATTTCTTGAATTATAATGTAGTAAGAGAAATCAACTGTTATACATGTTATTTGTACTCCTTCTTGAAGTTTAAATTGTTCTACTACTCAGTGGTAATTACCTAACTTACTTGATCTATATTTTCAATTTAATATAAATGATTTAGTTGAATATGCTCAACCTGGTGATAATGTTGTCAATCTGCTTTAATCTACATGTGCTTATAATAGACATTGGCGGAGAGTTATATCTCTCACTGGGATGTTTGGTCTCACCTCATGGGTTACCACATCTTTTAGTTGGTCTTGCATGAAGAGGTAGAAATAGTGTTGTTGAGGCTGAGTAGCAAGAGGAGCAATACCTTTTGAAAGGTTTGATATGTTTCTAGTTATTTTTAGTAGAGTCCTACATGTCGTCCTCGTACTCTCAGGTCCTTAGGGGTGTTTTGTACATGTTGTATATCAAGATGACGTTTTGGAAGTACTCCTTTGTTGTACACATATGGCATATATGTACGTGAACACATTATCATGTGTAATAGGTTGTAGCCAGTGAGCCAGAAAATAATATCTTGTAATAATCTTTTGATAGGTGATATGTCACATGTGGCTTTTTTGGACTTAGATGTGATAAGATCCATCTATTGTGCTTATGGGAAAATGGTTTTAATTTATCGTGTTTTCTGGTAATCTAGTTGTTAGTGATAATTTCACTCTTTTCTTTGAGTGGTCTTGCTTTGTGGCATGTTCAGATATCACACTATTAGTCCCAGATCTCCCCTTACTTCAACAAAATATTTATCTATTTTTTCTCTTTCAAATTCTTTGTGGATGCTTTCTTCAATTTGTTTAACATAATTTTGGGATGAAACACCTATTTGAAAGTAGTGAATTGGGTTAAACTTTTTCTAACTTCTCCCAATCTTCGTCTGTTGAGAATATTTTAATGTAAATTTCACTGGTAGGTTTCACTTGTAGACTATTATCTTTGAATTCTCTTGTTGCTTTAATGGATTCTTGGGGAAGTCCTTGAATTCTTCAAGATCAGAGCTTAAATATATTAAATTTGTAGCTCCAATTTTGAAGTACCCTCTGATAGTTCTGGGGTCTGCACCTTGAAGGAAGTTGATTTTGGGATATACCCATGTATAATCTGGAACACATGTCTCTATTATTTGAAGATTAAACAATTTCAAGCAGAGATTTGTATTCGGTGTCACATTTTGATGAAAACTCCTTGAGGCTTATTTACATTTCATGTTCCTTCTCAATCTGAGATACCTTGAATTTAAAAAATCTTTTCAGACATCAATTTAATATTGTCCTCTATGGAGCGGGAATCTCTCTCTGAATATATAATATTATCTATTGTGAGGCGGGAGTTTCTCTCTAAAAGATTATTTCTTCAGTAGTTAAGATAGTTTTTATAGTTTGATCACTTATTCTGGCCTTTAGGATATAATATCTCCAATTGTGAGGTTGGGGTTTATATATTTAAAACTATTTTCTCTTACACTTATTCTAGTATTAATATCAGTAGTTTTTAAGCTACTGATTCAATTAGAAATTTGAAGTGATATATCAATTGGTCATTTACCAACCATTTTATCTTTACTTACTAATTCTGATACATTTTGTTGTATTTCTCGTCTGAAGGAATCTAGATCATCTATAATAAAAGCAATGTTTTGTTGATTTTCTTCAACACTATTTATGATGTTGTTTTTTTTATTAATTAACTCTATTAGTTCCTCATAGTTTTCATTGTGTATCCTTTTTTTTAGTTTAAGCCAGAGGATCTTCTATTCATCCCACTCCTCTCTTTGTGGGCTAAAAACGAGCAAAAAGGTTACAACTCCTGCTTACTAAGCAGGTGAACATCCATCAAGAAAACAGACCAAAGGCAGAAGCCATCCATACACGGGCCACCCACGAAAGAAAAAGAAAGACTAGCTATGCTCCCATCTAAAGAAGATATAAGGTGTGCCATCTCTCTCTAAGATGTTCATTCCTCTTATCCGCATGGGAAGAGAAGAAGGATCAGAAATGATGTAGGTATGCTCGAAATGAGCACCCCAAAGCCCAAGCTCGTGAGGAATAGAGTTAATGATCTTCGGGACCAAGGAACCAGAAATGGCTTCTGTATCAAGCAACTCCTGAATCTCTCTGGTGGTATGAGTAATGTGCCAGGGACCATGGTCATCCTGCCAAAGGATCTTCATCACATGAGGGTCGTCTATCTCAATAGTAGAAATAGTTAGGTTCTTATCGTCAGCAATCTTGAGAGAAACCATGATTCCACAGATGTAAGCCGATATATAATCATTGGCTTTCAGCCAGGCTCTGAATGCAAGGCGAATGTTACATCGCCTATCTCTAATGACGCCTGCAACCCATCTTCTAGAAATGTTGTCTTCAGTGATGTACTTGCCGGTGGTGATATTCATCTTAAGATTGTTGATGTCGGGCTTGTTCCATTTAATACAGTGTATCCTTCTCATCTTCATAATAGGCTGGATGATATGAGCATCGTTTAGCCTAGAAAAATGATCGATGTCCTCAGTGCTAATAAAGAAGTGATGACGACTGTTGAACCGGATGATGTGCAGAATATCGGCCCAAGATCGCTCAGGATTGAACACCTTGCTATCATATCTAGCAGAACATCTCGCTTTCCATATAGACCAGCATATGAGGGTAATCAACTCAATGGTTAACCATCCGCGCAAGGAGCGTTTCAGCTGCTGGCCGCCCAAGCTGAGAAGGCCATCAATGGAGGTGGGCGGGAACTGATCATCAAGCAAAAGATTAGCAGCCTTGGTCCAGAGCTCAGTAGCCATGTCACTAAAGATGAATAAGTGAGTGTCATCCTCGCACGTATGATTGATACAGCAGACACAACGAGACGCCAAAGGAATATGACACTGTCTAATATGGTCGTCAGTAGGTAAAATTCTTTTACCGAGCTTCCAAGTCGTCGCACTGGCCCTCGGGTTAGAAGCACTCCATATCCAGTTCCATTTGTTGTTGTCATCAGGAAGATGATGACGGGTTGAAAGCATCTTTGCAGATTTAAGACTGAAGCGCCCATAAGGATTAGGCGTCCAAACCAGCTGATCCGGCTGCTGGTTGATGAAGGAGTGCGAATTGCGGATGAGTTGGCAGCCATCGTTATCAACAATTTGCTCCAAGGAAGTCCAATCCCAGCCGTTGTTGGGTGTCCAAAAATCTTTGATGAGAAAATCTCTATCAATGTCTCCTCGATGAATGGCATAAGGATAGAGAGGTTGATCGCACCACCGACTGTCCCAGAAAGAGATGTTCCCGCAACCAACAATCCATCTAGTAAGAGGGAGGACCTTAGGAAAGAGACTCCAGATCTTCTTCCATCTCGGAGACGAGTTAGTACCCAGCTTGAGATAAGGCGGATAACAACCCTGTATGTGATTGTATGGCGAGGAATACTTATTGCGGCAGAAGAGAGCCCATAGCGAGTCACCATTCGTAATCTCCCAACAATCTTTAATGATATAAGCATTCTCGATGTGTTTGATAGAGGTAAAACCCAGGCCACCTTGCCGGATTGATTGAGCAAGAAGATCCCAAGCAATCAACGCTCTGCGTCTTTCATTGCTTCTGTTCGCCCAAAGAAACCTGGAACACATTGCTTCAATGCTTTTCATTGTGTATCTTACAACTAAATTGTAATCTTTCTTGGAATAATGCAAGTTTCTTTTCTACTTGTTCCATTGTATTCTCTAGAGAGGAGATCTACAAGAAAGTTAGTCTCTGCTTGGATGACTTCAATATCAAAAATATATTTAGAAAAAAAATTCCTGCCACCTTCTTAATCTTTTATATTTTGGAGAAGATGGTGGATTGTTTTTATGAACGCTTTTAGCTGAGTGTTATCAACCTTTTTTAATTCCATTTTTAAGTGCTAACAAATCTTTTTCACTCGAGTGGTATCATTTTTCTATATCTGTAAATGTTCCAGAAGTGTTTATGCACATTTTTTTATTATCTATTTTTTCCTTTGGTTTGCTCCCCAAAATTATTAAGGATCATCAATTTCAATTATTAAATCATGTCCTTTTAAAGGGATATCTAGTGTTGGTAGGTTTTTACATTTTTGTTTTAAAAATTGGACATGATTAATAAGTTCTTCTATCATAAAGAAGATTGTATTTTTCTTTAACAATTTTGTTAGCAGGTTTCTTAGATTTCTCTGCATAATTTAGACATCCTAAATAACTTTGAAGTTGTTTTTTATCTTCTAATTTATCTGGGAACATAAAATTTTTCTCTATGATATGTTCTTGCAATTATATTCCACTTGAGATTAATAGTAGTCCTACAAATTCTATTGTATGTTTATAGAGTTATGTTTTCTTTTTAGAAATCATGCAGACATTTACACAAATTCGATTAGAAGGACTGTTATAAAACATCGGTGAATGATAGCTACTTATAAAACTAATTCATTCATGTTGTTTAAATATATTATGTGCATACACGCTTGAAACATTTTAGCAATTAATGGAAAAAATTGTGGTTTATATTCAATTATTAGATTCTACACGTAGGACCAATCCTATCATCATACATTTAGTCACTAACAATGAAAGGAAGTGCATAAGAAAAGGAATATATTCACATATTTGTGATACTTAAGATACTTTTTATGATGGATGAGATATGCGATATACCAACATATATAAAAAACACACACATTCTCTAATCTATACTACTATAAAAAGAGCGAGTTCACGCTGTGCTCTCCTTGATTATCTCTCTTCTCACAAAATTTTTCAACTTTTTTATATTTGTTTAATTTTATATTTTCTCTTTCATGATAAAAGAACAAAAAGATTATCATTATCTTTTTGGGCAGTTATGAGGATTATCATTATCTTTTTAGAAAGTTTTATTTTTCAAATGTTTAATGTAAGATAAACATGTTCAATGGGGCACGATTACCATAATCCTTTTGGAAATTTTATTTTTTAAATATTTAAAATAAACATGTTCATTGGGGCACAGCTTGTTTTCAAAACTTTTGAGCTTTCCTACAAGATTGATATATAGATACATTTATATAGATATATTTATATAGATATATTTATACATCCGCACTATAACATGTTAATATGGTGAATGTGATGTTTTCGTTCACTTTAGAAATTATGCATTCAAGAAAACTCTCTTTGAATCATTATTAGATCAATATCTCATATACAGATTTAAAGGATGAAAGAAATTCTATTATTAGAAATCCTAACATATAATACTTTCACAAAAACCAAAACTAAAAATGGGTTTTAATTTATGAATCAATATATTAGTAGGAAAATATAAATCTTAAGAAAAAGAGGATCAATGTCATTGATATTATCCATGAAGGCATATTAAGTAGGAAATGGAACTAGTGAAAGAGTAATTTATCAAAGTGAACATTTTAATTATTATCCTTCAAAGACTGTACCTCTCATTGGATGAAAGTCCTAAATCATTCAATATATAACACAAAATATTAAAACATGTCTTGGTAAAATAAAATACAAATTTAGTATATCACATAATAATACTTCTCATTCCATATCTATTTTATCATGTCAGTTAATTCTACAGAAAATAAGCTATGCCTTAGGTGGTCGCAACATGGGGCCCCTCACAAAGGGACTCGGGTTCGAATCCCCCTGGTGGTGCTGTTCGGAATTGTTTCTCCTGTAGAGCAACCGACCTCTGTGTGAATTAATGGGCTATGCTCCTTAAGGGATGGGGCTGAGCTCCCCAGTTTGGGCTCGGCGAAAGCCTTACGGGTCTCCTGGGTTACCAAAAAAAGCTATGCCTCCCAAGAAAATGAGTGATATGTCAAAGGTAGTGGTTAATTTCCAAAGGGTTCCTTGGTCCAAAAAAAAGCTAAGATAAAGATTAGAAAATCATGTGAGCCATATTACATATGGATATGAACCCAAGTGCACAAAATTAGAAAATTATGGGGTGTCCCTATAGTTGTTTCTTTAAAATATCTTTGTATCTTGCAAAGTGCAAAGGTGAAAGGTAATTTGATCCCAAGAAATGTTGGGCCATTTGAAGTCTTGGATAAGATTGGCGAGTGTTCCTATCATCTAGTCCTTCCTACCACTTATGATAAGATTCACACATGTTCCACATATTGGTTTAGAAAAAGTACGTGAAGGACCCCTGGCATGTTCTATCTATAGAAGCACTAGAATTGTGAGAGGATCTATCATATGAAGAATGTCCTATGAAGATCCTAGATTTGAGAGTGAAACAACTAAAGAATAAAGACATCGAGCTGGTGAAGGTCCTCTAAAAGCATCATCGACTACAAGAAAGTACTTGGGATCTAAGGGAAAAAATATTGTATATCCCTCCCTCCCTATTTACTTGAGATTTTGAGGACAATTTTTTTTAAGGGGTGATATGAGGTCACATACTGAATTCTATGTACTGACCTAATTTTAATACCTTTTTTTCAATAAAATATTATTCTGTACCTTCCCTTCAAATTTGAGAAACTTTAGGCTTAAACTAACATATATAGATAATGTCAATCTTCTTTAAGGGTCTATAAGAACAACCACCATAACAAGGTTAGAATCATTACCTTATTTTTTTAGATCTAAATCTTTGGAATAATCATATGAGTGAAGGGAGGTAGAAATAATGCTAACACATTCATTGGAATTAGAAATATCAACATAGAGGAAGTAATAAACTAAAATTATACTTAAACATGTAAATGGATAATTGAGCCATTAAACATTTTCAAAATGCAAAATAAGTTTGTAAGAGTATCTATTTACTTAAGTGTTTTAGTCTTTTACTTAATTTTTGTTTAGTCTATTTGTAATATGGGCCAAATTGTGTATTGGCCCATTAGGGTTTGTCTAAGTGTTTGTATGCCTCCCCCTTATCCTATTTATAAGAAAAGGTGGTTGCCTCCTATCTATCAAGCAACAATAAAAACCAACATGTGTGGGGTAGTCTCCCCACTCATATTGTTTTCGACAATGTCAAAATCATACCACATGGTCCAATTTGGTAACCTACCAAATTTGAGGTCAAAAGAACATAAAATACACCCTTTAATCAATTAAAGATGGAGAGATATAAAGTGAGTGTGCTAATAAAGGATATTAATGTGTCACACAATCATTTGAAAAAAATCATAGAGAATTCTCTATGAAGAGAACTGGATGTAGTGGGTGTGATCCAATGACGTTGAGTTGACTAACGTCAACATCATACAACTACTGGGCATCTTTTGCCTCGACTCATAGATACAACAATGAATAATTTATTATGTTATCTAAGGAATGTGTGCCTGCTCATCTCTTGACAAATGTACTTCATTTTTCCTCCATTGAACTAGGTTTTATCAGACATTCCTTGGAATCAGTATGTGTGTGCTTTATGGTCAATTTTAATGAAACCTCCAATTGTACCCTAATCACCTCACCATTGTGGTTATAAATACCCAATGCTATACCATAGTTCACTCATAATTTGATTGAGGAACGAATAATGTGCCCCAAACTCTTTTACCCTCACCCAATTTTGCCAAGACTTCATAGAAGCACTCTTTGGGTTGGGTTCTTCCTTGCTAGTTACTTTTGATCGAAGACAAGTAACCCTACATCCTTTTGCCAATTGGCCATAAGGCAATGACCATTGATCCTTTCCCGACATCTCCCTTATCTTCATTCGAAGTGCATTTTTTTAGTCAAACTCCTAACCACCTCCCTCCTTGCAACCTTGCCAGAATGCTATGTTTTAATCTGAGAAGTTTCATAAATTGTTCTTCACCTTGTTCACTCTAATTTATCACAACAAACCTACTAAGTTTGGTCCCAGCTTGCGAGAGGTATGAAATAATGAGATTCATCATTATAGTTGAATCTCCAATTCCCCTAGTTTGTTAAGAGAGGTAAGGTATGAATCCCCATGAGAAAATACACATTTTACTCCTTGATCAGATTCCCTCTTTATCATGTTCATCAAGGGCAAAGTTGGCATTTGTCTATTTCATTTCAATCATCAACCACGTGATGCTTTCATAAGATTATTTTCAATTTGCCTTATCTTACTGGCTAATCAATAATCAAGAGAATGGGACAAATTGACCAATCACATTTAATTTATATAAAAATAAATAAACTTCCAAAAATCATAGTAGATAATTTGAGCTCAACAAATTATAAAAATATATGGTCCTAACATTAGAATATTCATCTTTATTTAATGATGTCATTTTCAGAATAAAAATAAGAGTTTGTGGGTAAGGTCATTTAAAGTTGATGAATTAGAATACACATCTAAAAAACATTATGCACCTTTAGGATGGAATTAAGTATTGGGGATCTCAAATCTGAACCTTAGGAAGACATTGGTGGATTTAAACTTGTTAGAAAGGTATGTGCAATCCATAATTATAGTTGAGCATTAAATTTACTATAAACTCCTTTCTATAATTAGGCTTCTTTAAATGTTCCCCCATCTTTAAGACATTTCTATATTCTATGAGATATATTTCTATTATTGCTTATAAAATGTGGAACTATCCTTGAATGTTGGGTTCAATACCCATTTTTCTATCTTTACATTGTTTAAAATTTTATTCATGGAATCATTTCATCTTATCAAATTATATTCCATTTTAATTAGACTAGTAATCTAGAGTAGTGGTACTTATGTACTACCATAAACATTATATATATATATATATATATATATATATATATGTATGTATGTATGTATGTATGTATGTATGTATGTATGTATGTATGTATGTATGTATGTATGTATGTATGTATGAATATGGATATGTATATGTATATATAGGGTTTTACTCCCCCTTGCCCATGGAATATTGAGTTATTATTTACCCTTATCCTTCTAAGATTGAGTTTTTACTCCCCTTTGCTCCCTGGATTAAGATCCTATTGTGTCTCAGCCTGACAATAGATTCACTTAGTAAAACCTATATTGACACTTTTATTGTTATTGTGATTTATTTTGGCTAGATCTTGGAAATGATTACGTATTCTTATTTAAATTGAATGCCTCATTTTCATGTTATATTCAATTGAACTAATCTACTTAATGTAAACCCTACTCCATTTGAAGCATCCTCTTTTCTCTTACATCTCTAATAATGCTCAATTATGTTATCTAGCACATACTAAATGTTATTGGCACAAACTTTTTGTCTCTTTTTCCTTTTTGGGTTCTCTTACACCACCCAAAATCTATAGCTTTAGGTGGATCAAGAAGTTGGAGATCAAGTTAAAGAACAATCTAAGCATATTTACAAGAACACCCTGAGATGTTAGGTGGCCCTCCGCCCCTTCTTCATTAGTTATAGTTTATTTAGACTTTCATTTGTCCAACATGGGCCATTATGTTTAAAGATTTATATACCCATGAAATAACTTTAGTTTCCTTCCACTGCAGAACTCTTTAACACTATTATATATTCCATACTATGTTGGATAATACTATGCACTCCCTCCCTTTAAATATGATGATTATATTTGGGACTGCATCATATATTTAAAAAATAAAAGTAAAGAATAGTCCCATCATTGAGACCAACTCCTTACACTTGTTGTTATTACATTATTCTTACATTTTTTCTATATACACTTATAATAAATTTAACATTAAATTGGAAAATTTTATCTTGCAAATTGTTGTTGTAAGCGAAAAATCTTCTACTAGATTCATTATCATTACACCTTGACTACAACTTTTGTTCACAATGATATATGTCCACATCATTCCAAACTCTTTAGTGTCTCTTCACCTTATGCATTAATTGATGACTTGAATGTCCTTTATACAAAATAAATTAGTTTTATATATTCTTCTCTAGCCTATTTTTCCCAAAGTTTCCATCTTTAATATTTTTTGCATGTTTTTGCATGACTATGCTTTTTCTTTGTGATTATGATATATTGGAACTTTTTATTAGTTAGATATATACGTGAAATTTCCTGATTTGCTTCAAATGAGTCAATCTTTATGGAAAAAAGATTATCACAAGTTTTATGGAGAACTTTGAATTTTTTCTAGCGTTCCACATCAATTTCTACATAATATAATCCAATTACTTATTTTATTTGGAGGGGAAAAGGTTACATCAATGGTACAAGTAAGGGTTCCTTTTTTTACCAGCATTATTTCCTATTTTAACAAAGAGAATAAAGGAGCATAGGTAGAACATAATTGAGGTTGTAAACTTGATTTTATTTAAAGATTGACTATATATATGAATATTGATATTTGAGTTCAATATTAATGCATGTGTTCCTCATTTTTTGTATTATTAATAATGTTCCACTGATAGTTTCTCAACTTGAGGAATGGAATTACATTTCAGTAGCAACTCTCTTACATTTCATTAAATTCTACTTCTACCAAAATGTACATACCAAATCACAATGATATGGTATTATTGCTAAACTTTATTTATTTACATTTCAATTTAACATTTTATAATTTATATATAAATTTGTATAAAAAGGGACCCTATAGAAATTTCACACACCTATTATGGTGACTAAAACTTTAATTATAACAATGTTATCAAGTGCTTCAATTATCCTTTAGTTTTTGACATATAGAGCAAATTACCAATGCTTTTATCTTAGGCATACATAACAATAATGTGACATCTCTATTCAACTTATTATTATAATATGACTTAGTCTTGTTGAGAACATGACCTTAACTACCATGGTTAATGGTATAAGAATCCTATGGGGTCATTACTCATTTAAAGTTAAAAATGACATTTTGGCGATCAAACGAAAAATGTGCTTCTAGTTGCATTCAAGCGCCACCTGAATGGGTAATACCTAGAGGGTGAAATAATATCTTATGGAAAAGATCTACATGGACAACATAAAAGGATAGATTGGTTGAATAGGTTTTCAAATCAGTTCAAGTTGTTGAACATGATAGAAATTCCTTTACCAATTGTTAAGTTGTTATTGTAGTTAAAATAGACTAAGATATTTGTCATATGAAGATTAAAATAAGTTTCCTTAAGGAAATACATCACAAGATGTGTATGTGACACAACCTAAAAGGTTTTATAACTTCAAGAATGCAAATAAAGTCTATGATCTACAAAGTTCAATTTGGGATTAAAACAATCCTCTCAGAAATGGGATCTTTTGAACTGACAAGATAGTTAAATAGCTTGACTTCAATCAAGATAAAAGATAGAATCTGTGATTACAAAAGATTTAGTCGGAGCATATATGAATATTCCACACGTGATGTAGAATCACAACTCAATATTGTGAATATTGAGATCTGGAATGGAAAACCCCTTCACTAATGGAGGATTAGGTGATACATCTTATGAACTAAGGATTAAGACCGATGAGATAGTTCTTGAATGTTTCACAATGGAAGTTTGAACACATAAAATAGCAATGTGTTGACCGAATTCAACGCGGAAAGGATTGATAGAGAATCTAGATTAGTCTCTCATGAACCATGAATTCCAAATCTTGTGAAGAATGGAAATGAGAAAATTATATGCCATAGGCTGTAGCAATGGATCTATCACGAATGATATAAGTGTATGTATCCCGTATAATTTTGTATGTATTGGACATGCTAAGATAATAGTAAATTCCAATAAGGGTTATTGGAATGCCATTAAAGACATCAATTAGTACTTGAGAAGTACTTAAGGATAGATTGGTAGTTAATAAGGATAACAATAAAAGGAAGAGTTGGATGTAAAGGGTTACATCACTACAAGAATCCATAATGACAAAATGATCACAATAAAATGTATTTGATTTAAAGAGGAAGAGTTGTTAGTTGGAAGGGTTTCAAACTAATAACTATTAATTCTATTTTATAATAGAAGCCGACTATACTTGTGTTATGAAAACAGAGTGGTACTATATAGATCTAGAAGTTCATACGATGAACTTATAGATGTTCCAACCATTTAGTAGTGATACTATGACAACAAAGGAGCTACTTGTTAGTGAAGGAATATATAATACCATATTATGATGGTTTCATCTCAGAGCGAAGAGATAAGAAACATGCAATATACTAACTAAATAGAAAAGCATTACTAAACCCACTGGATTAAGCACTTGTACTGCAGAAACATGGTGGAAATGTTTGGATCACTAAGAATATGATTCATGGGTGATTGGCTATAAGAGAAAGTGGGACTCTATTGGTAAGGTATACCTATAGATCCAATCATGTGATGATTGCCATGGAACATACCATAAAGGATTTGACTAATACTCATAAAGGAAAACTTCTAGTTCGTTTCTATTTCACTCAGTTATGAGATAATGAGGAAACATTATGAATGTCTAGAGAATAATACTAATCTATGATGTATGTATTCAAATATAGGACTTGGGGAATTGAGATCATACAAATGTTAAGAGTACATATACATATTCTCATTATGTCCCTAGTTGATTGTTATTGTAGAAGGTAGATAGACAATAATAACACATAAGACTAGAGTATGGGTTGGTTGATGACAAAATCTCCTTAATCAAGATATGGGCAATATTAGTGTATTAGACAGACTCACCTTGAGAGTGACACATGGAAACCATCATTGGTGGTCTTAGTCATCTCTCATAGTGAAGGAGGTGATTGTGATTCTTAGACCTAAAATCACTACACTCATCACATGTTGTTGGATACACTTTGACATCATCAAACGTAGTTCTAAAACATGGGTTGTTATAACGGGGATGATTGGGTGACTTTGACACATAGGGATATATTGTGAGTGATAGATATGGGATTTGTCCCTCCTATTGTTGATTGATATCCTGGCCACTTGATAAGCGAGATTGAGAAGTGCATGTGCATGCACATGTGAATAAATATAGGATATTGAGGTTACATTATCCTAGACAGTCTGATCTTGGTTCAAGGAACATGGATTGGACATTGATAGGATGATGATTCCATGTCTCGAGTTCATCCTGGATATCAGTGACAAAGGAATTATACAATCACTACAACACCTTACACATATTGTAGGTTGAAGTTGTTCTTCAACTTTCCATTCACTTGGGTAGCACTAATGTGTGACTAGGAACCGCTCTCTTCTTGTGATACATAAGTTAGTTATGGAGATTCACTGCCAACATGATACATGACCTATAGTGTCACACACATAGGAAATCATCTAGAAGAGGAGTATAATTTTAAATGATGATTGGATTGATTGTTAAAGGATTTAGATATTCAATTTACACAATAGATTGGCTGAATGGACTGGAAAATGATCATATCGAGTGTTAAGATGGTTGTTTGAACATGCCAGATGGGCATCTCAAGTGTTTAGATGGAAATTTGGATCATTAGGCTGATCAGAGTTCAAATTGGCTAAGTTCTACCCTAATTGAGGTGTGAAATGATCGATTCACTCTGATGAACGGACCATCTCAGCTCAACTCACCAGACGGCCTTTTGGGTGAGTGAAACGGGTGTCTCACATGTGTGAGAAATCTTGATTGGGGCCGAACGGACATTTTGGAAGTTTCCCAAACTTGTGTCGATTGCACATACTTGTGATGCAATAAATTAATGTCTAATATTAATTAGAATCAAATTGTCAATTTTATATGTGATTGGGAAACTACCAAACGTCCAATTGGTAATGCAAGACGACCATCTCGTGTGACCAAATGACCGTCTAGGTCACCATACAACCATCTTGTGACTCGCAGGTTGTGAAAAATTCAAGATCATCCAGTCCCTTCCACTTCCACACAGATCCCGAACAGACTGGGAACCCAATCCCTAACCCCACCTATAAATAGAGGGGTACTGGGGGCTTCCTAGAGAACAACACAAACAATCGAGGATCAGATTCTCTTACAATTGTTGTCCTCTCTGGTTGTGGTAACCAAGAGAGCCCAAGCAAGTCCTACCTGACAAGGGAGGGATAGTGACATGAGAGAACAAAATGATCATTGTTGTGGGAGAGCAAGTTGGTGACTAGAACATCAACGCGAGGGACAACTCCTTCCTATCTATTCTATTTGAATGACAAGAGTTCTAGATTTTCTGTGTGGACTACTATAGAGGCAAGATTCCTTTGGTTGTTGCTAGGAGAGAAAAGTCAGACTATAGTCTGTGGTGAGACCACATGTGTCGCTATAGAAGTTGTCGTGTTTGTTGTTCATGGTGAAGACCAAGAGTTGCACAACCACCATCCATGAGCAACTAGTTGATAGTTGCATTGAAGTGAGTTGTTTTCACTAGACTTTCTCCAGGACCAGGTATAACCTGCTAAACCATCCTTCCTATTTCATAGTAGTTGACGTGATCTTGTTGTTATGGGAATATAGATAGATAAAAAATTTTGTTACCGCTGCTATACTGTGTCCTCGTATTTCTCAACTAATTTAAGTTGAACAAACAAATCGTCAATATAAGGAAGAGTATATTTGTTTTTCATAGTGACCTGATTCAACAACATGTAATCAACAAAGAGTCATAAGGATCCATCCTTCTTCTTTTCACAGAGTACTGGAGGTCTCCAAGGGGACACAGTAGGTCATATAAAATCCTCATCCAAAAGTTTTTGCAATTACTACTTTAGCTCTAGCAATTAAGAAGGGGCCATACAAAAAGGTGGTTTTGATATAGAAGGGGTCCCATGAAGGATATAAATAGAGAAATCAACTTCTCATTATGGAGGCAATCTTTGAAGAACCTCAGAAAAAAAAATCAGAAAAATCTAGTTTTGAATAAACAAATGAAACATGGACAATCAACGTACATAAAAATGAAAATGTGAAACCCTCAATTCAACTTCAGGGTTGGTGTCCTGACCTGGGATGGGTCAACCCAAGAATAGGAAAGGACCTATGGAAGAGACAAAACTCTAAACCCATGAGGTCAGGTTGTGGCTAGAATCTAGCATCCTCCTACTAGGAACCCTAAAAGGAAAATGTGTCCCCACACTTGTATGAGTAGGAGGTAGCCATGCACCTATGTGAAAGTGAGTGACATCAGTCTAGAAGAGGGATTAGTTCTAGATTAGATGTCTAGATCCTTGTTGGAATACATGATATTAGGAACAAATGAAATATGTCTAGGTGATATGATATACATTTTATATAATGAGATGGCATGGTTTATGATGATCCCAGTCGGATTTGAGAATTTTATTTTAGGATTTGACATAAGATTTGATGATACAAGTATGTGTTCTTCTCTGGGATGTGAAGATCTAAGTTAATATAAAATGTGAATTATCAATAGCCTCAATGTCATATACAAAGGAGGGCCTCAACTGTTAGGATCTGCTATAGGATTAACTCCAAAGAGAGTGATACCTATAGGGAGAAGGTCAGAACGCTAAGCTCTAAGATTATTAGAAATATTTGTTCAAATATGTTCTAAACTAGAATACTCTTGAGTGAGTCAGTTGAGTTACTTTATGCATGATTCTTATATTCATGTTTTACCCTAGATGTCCTTCTAAGGACCAAACCCTAGAGACATAGAAAGAGGTTGCTTACCTCTATGTGTATATGACATGAGTACCTACCATCTAGGTGAGGGATAGAGAGTCCAAGATCCTGAGGAGGTAAGGAATGTTAGTATGTTGTGAAGCCTCATGCTTGGTTGGGTGGTTCCCTTCAAAGTAATGCTTGTTGTTTATGAAAAAAATAAAGTTAGGTAAGAATATATCATGAATAGAGATCTATGAAGAGGATGCCTTATCATGTTTTGGTTTAGTTTTTTCTTGAGTGTCTATATCTTGCAAATTTGATGATAAATACTAAAGAGGTAGATTTGAGAACTTTAAACTAGAGACAAAAGATAGAGCTTGTCATTATAATACTCATAGCGTTGAGTGAGATCATAGATATTGAGCATGAAACCACCCTCAGGTAATTGTTTAGGGGAACCTCAATTGGACTTTTTGATACATGTTTAACAAGCCATTGATATAATTTTGTTTAGCATAAGCATTATATATATATATATATATATATATATATTTGTGAAAATGATCTAACCTTGAGATGTGATATATAGAAATAACATGATGGAAGACTTTGAAATGATTTAATATCTCTCTATCTATAATTGGATAGAAATATTCATGTATTATGATAATGTGAAATAGTTGGTTAATCTCAAGATGAAATTTTAATAAATTTTACAACCTAATATATAAATGTGAACTGAGATAATATTCATGAAAAGCATTGAATGTGGTTGTAGTTGACATGAGGAATATTTGGTAATTAAATTTGTCTTTTTCAATGTACGCATTACCTCTTACTTGGCCTACTATATAGTATGGTTGTGTTATGTGTGTATAATATACATGGGATATGATATTAGATGAAATAATTGATCTTGTATTCTATCTTTATTGATTTTTTGTATATATAGTCTTGAACACATGTAACATAATATATATGTTTCACTATATCTAAGCACTTCAACTCTTTGGTATTAAAGTGTTGGAAAGTAAATTACTTCTACTTTTTGGTAGTAAAGTATTTGATAGTAGATCATAAGGCCTTATTGCATTCAACACTCGGGTAGTAAATGCATGGATGGTATAGTGGAAACTATACCTAAAAGACATGTTCTTTATTGTTAATATACATCTTTGTTCAAGTATTCTTTTGTTGTCTTTTGTTACTGCCAAGTATTAGTTTTATCTTTTCCTGAGTTCATGAGGCCGAAGGGGACAATGTGAGAGGCAGTCCATAAGTGCTTGAGACCCTTAGGGGTTAAGAAGAGATCACTATAAAAGTACCTATACCCTAGAGATCTTAAGGAAATGACTAAGGCTAATGACACATGAGATGTAAATATAAAGAATATAAGAAATCATATAATAATGTTTGAATAAAATATTAAAGGGAGTTGTTCATAAAATCAAGAATTTTGAAAAAAAAACCTTTCCCCTATGAGTGGATGAAATTTAAGAAAAAAAGGAATTTTGGGATTCAAAAGTATTCATGGATTGGAATCGTGTTGATAATGAATCAATCTAAAATTCTAAATTTGAAGATAATGTCTGGATACACCATATCTTCTCTTGGAATATGACAAACTTTGTATTTTGGCTGACAAATGATTATTTTATCTTATTTTGAGTGACAGAGATTGTGTAGACACATGTTATGCTTAAAAATTGACTTATGAGAAGGAATACCTGAAGTTAAGTTTAATGGAGTAATGTAGGGTTTTGATGTATTACCTCATCCTTATAAGAAAATAAATTGAATAATAGTTTAGAAACCTAGGTGAAAGGGTAAATCCAAGTGAAAAATGAAGTCACAAGTGAAATCATAAACCTAGGTGAAAGGGTATATCCAAGTTAAAAATGAAGTAACAAGTGAAATCATAATCACTAAGTGATAATATCATGTATTTAACAAGGATGTAAAATACCCTAGGTTGAATTTGGGTACCAACCTTAGTAATGTGAGAAATTTGCACATTAATAAAAGTTTTTAAAGATGATCTATATACAAAAATTTCTAAGAAGGTTTTCTAACCCTAAGGTTTGAAGCTAAGTTGACTTATCATTCACCTCAACATTACTAGTTTAGAGATTTTGGTGGCAAAATTCCTTTTAAGGTGGGGTGAATGTAAGATCCTCAAATTTGGTAAATTTGAATTCTACAAATATAAGTCTTGAGTTGGTAAGTAAATTATGTGATCTCATAATTGATGGATTAAAATTTTTATTTTCAATCCATTTTGTTGCATGGGTTCAACCCATGGCCCAAGGGAGGCCCATGAGACTTTTTACATTGCAAATAGGTCCTTGTGAAACAAGATGAAGAAATAAAAGGAATTCGTGCATAAATGAAGGATAAAGGCTTGATGATATGTTATATAACTAAAATATGGAATAGTGAACAAGTTTCTAATGTATTTTAAGATAATTTGTGGTATAGATAACTAGTGGAGTAATTATCTAATTATGTCTTGCTACACAAGTCTTGAGTCATCAAATAAATTTCATTTGATCTAATTTTTGCAAAGCTTAAAGATAATGTAGAAACTAAGATAATTATATAATTTGAGATAGAAAGGACTTACCATATGATGTGGGTAATTGTTTTAAGGAAATACGTAAAGGTAAAGTTTCCCCTACGTTTTCCCCATAAACCCTTGAAAATAGATATAGGTTTAGAATGATATTAATGAGATCCCCTATCACAACAAAAGGAATCCCGTAGAAGATTACAAAAAATCTTGAAGGATGAGATACCTACTTGTGATAATTAAATGTTGTTCCCTTGTTTGAAGAGAGAGAAAAATATATCTAGAAACATCCCAAATATATCTAGAAACATCCCTTTGTCACCAAACTTGGCTCAATACGAGATATGGTACTATGAGAAATATATCCTAATTTGGGACAAATAAGAGTAAATATGAGAGTGAGAAATGATTAATTTTAATTTCCACAATCAAGGTTTACAAAGGGGTCCCTAGCATACCAAATAGGGAAATAAGTATTTTCATTCTCATGAAAAATACTCAAGATAATTTATGAAACAGATAATCCAAATATAGGATTATGGAAGAAAATCCAGGAACTTCTAAGATATTTTGTGGACAAGATAATTTAGTTGGTAATTATGTAGATTTGGATTTGAAACCATGTTTCATTAAATAGGGGAATAATGAAGGAGTTTTCCTTTTCCCAATAGAAGGTATTAGTATGAATAGAGTTTTTCCGAAAATATGGTATGAGGGGAGGTTTCCTTTACTTGACTTTTGGATCTATATAGTAAAAGATATGAGATTGCTAGTATTAAGAGAGGAAGGAATATGGTTATTACTTTTGTATCATTATGTCTTGCCAATTTCTTAGGAAACCTTTTTGGAAACTAGACCCATCGATCTCCAACCCTTGTGCTATATAAGAAGTGCTACAAAGAGAATATGGAGTACCCCAGTCCCCTCTTTTGTAGAGGTGCATCCTTCTATAGTAGTGTGGTAGAAAAACTTTCTACCATTATAATGGAAATGCTCTTCCTTATCCATGGTGGTCTCATTGTATCTCATAACAAGGTTCTTGCCACAATGACATAGAAGTCCAGGATCTTTTGAAGTACTTAACACCTTATCTCTTTCCTTATGAGTCTCCATGGAAGAGGCCGCCACACTGGAAACTGGGGTTGCATCACTAACACCATGGATCCAACATCTGAAGGAGTTGAGTAGTATGGCCTGGCAACCCTAGGAGCTTGTAGGATAGGATTATAGTAGATGAAGCACGGAACACATGTGCATGACAAAGGGAGTTTGGGTGATCAACCCCTCACCAGATATCCCATGGGAAGAGAGTTGTGTGTAGACTATTGTGGAGAAAAGATAATTATATTATGTGGACTAGAGAGTGAGGTTGTGAATCATAGAGAGAGAGACCATGATGGAGAGAGGAAGGTTTGGTGGCAATCATCAATGTGCTATGGTGTTGGGAGTCTAGCTAGTTCCTCAGCCACTGCGGGAGGGGATTCAGAGTGATGTTGATGATAGTTCCATTTGTCTTTGTCCACACGGAGGAGCCCTCATTCGAGTATGAGGGTTCTAGACAATCCTAGAGCCAGGTTGAATCTGGACCAGCCAGCTCAGGAGTAAACTAGCACATGGGAAATGCCCTAACCACTCTTTTAGTGTGGCTTTAAGTTATAGATAGGTGGAACAATGAGGAGCCACCACGTCAACCCATGTTTGAGGTATACATGATTTTTTGTTTAATCATAGAAACTGCTAGGTTTACCCAAATATGGAAAAATTACATATGGAATTGATCAGAAGAATGAATAGATTATCAATAAAATATGTTTGAGACCTAGTTCTGATCATAGTTCCAAAAGTAGGGATAATACCTAATTAAGTTATGATTAAGACATGGAAACCTTAGAATTGATGAATATGATGGTTAAATCAATAAATTTGTTTAATTTGGTAATTAACTTGATGGTCCTGAATATTATGTGAATCCAATATGATGATTATAATGATGATGACTAATTAGGGTTTCTAAAGTGATTAATCATACATATGATGAATTAGGGTTTTGAAACCCAAGATCATAACTTTCTATGTTATTAACACACATAGTTGAATCTAGGTGTTCACAATGAAAGGATACAATAGATATGGTAATTAGGGTTTCCCCTAATGATTAATCAATATTTATAACTTTAATGAATCATGGTGAGATGGAATTAGGGTTTGTACCCTTATTTCTTATCCAACCCGAGACAACCCTAAAGCCTAGTTTAGGACATATGTTAGATTAGTATGTCTTTAATATGATGGGTGACACTTTAGGATATACATGCATTCAGATAATGTTGGTTGACTATGTTGACTGCTTGGATGTTTAGATATATGCTTGAAGTTCATGTTACATTGTTTTAACATAGAAATGAGGTACATGGTTGCATATGGATAATTACTCTTATCAAATTCTAATGTTTTATGAAGTTTCACAAATGTGTTATCATTAACTTGCTTGGTTCTTTATTTACTTCATATAAACTATAAGGCCCTATGTGTATCACTATATATAAAAATAAATTGTTCCATCCCAATATCCTATCTTTGGAGGGTTGAATATACATGTGGGAGAAAGAAAGTCATTGTGATGAGTGGTGACGAAGCTTAGAAAGGAAGGTCCTAATAGGCCAAGTTTGGGAAACGAAGGCTAATATTATACCGAGCCCGAGAGGGGGAAGGTTATGAGAGTGCACTGTAGGGACAAAACCACCACTGAGAGGTTACCCCATAGATATTTCCACCAATGAGAGGGTATGCCGTAAGGATTGATCAATTATGGGTTGAGAAGTTATTCTGAAAATGCAAGTTTGATTATTTAATGATAATTTCTTTTATGGTAGTTTATGTTGTTACACTTACATGCACATGTTTTAGTTTCACCATGTACATAATATAGAAATATGTTGATTGTGTTTTGAATTGTCAATGTTTTAGGTTATTGCCATATATGAAGATATGAGGACATGGTGAGTCAGGTGAACTCAATTCAAGATATCAAAGCTAAGGAAGATTAGTCAGATATTTCTTCACATATGTAATATCTCTCATGTTGAAAGTTTATGTAACTCCTTAGAGGAGCATCATTTTGCTTCTTCTAAATAATATTTGTGAAATAATAAATTTTTTTTGCTATTATTTGTTATTTGCTATATCTGGATGTTGGGAATTTAGGTAATGGCTCTCAACTTTAAGGTCCCTCCTTAATTAGGGGACACTGAAAAGTGAGGTCATCACATAATCTATATCTCTGGATATGCATATGCAGGTTTGTCTAATTCTAATGACTGATGATCCACTTCTGGACATTGTATCATGATTGGCACTCACCCAGTCTCCTAGAGGAGTGAAAAATAGGTGGTGGTAGCTCGATCTAGCATAAAGGTAGAGTGTTAAGTTATGTCTCATACATATTGTGATATATAGTGGGTCCAGTACATCTTGACTAAGTTTAGAATTCCTTTTCAAACTCTAGTTACTTCATATTGTGACAACCAGGTGACTACACACATAAGTAATAATCCAATCTTCCACAAGCGCACTAAACACATTGAAGTTGATTTCCATTTTGTGCAGGACCTTATCAAAGCCAAGCAGGTCATCAATCCTCACAGTAGAACATGTGATAAAGTTGTGAACATCCTTATCAAACATATTCCTCCTCCTTTATTCAAGTGTATGGGCATCAAGTTGGGACATCACAATGTTTGATCTCCAACTTGAGGGGGCATGTTGGTATATTTGATTAGATGGGCTTAGGCCTATTATATTTTTCATTTTTTTATTAGTCCACGTACTTCCTAGTTCATATATATAGGATACCCAGTACTCTTAGTTGACTTACTAAAAGCAACTTATTCTAGAATAGAAATTGAATATTTATGATGATCATGAGCTAGAATTTTGACAGCCTTCATAGATCTGTCATGTGTTTATTATCTTTCTTTCCTTGAATTTACTTATGGGTTTTTTAATATTTTCCTTTCCACATTAATTTTTTATTACATCTTGGAATGTTTTTGGTTTGGCTTCAGACAAGAGGTTAGTTACCTCTAATAAAAATTACTTTAAGTGATACTAAATTGAGTATATTGAGTGGAAATATCACTCCCATTGGATTTGACAACCAACTACTAGCCTGAGTGGTGGTATCCTTGTAGGATTGGACGAAATATGTCACAGTTGTCTAAATCATTCCATATTCTCATTTGATATCATCGTTTAGCTCAAGGAAAACAATAGGAAAAAGGTTAGGGTGTTCACATGTTCTGTAGAGAACTTACATGACATAAAACAACATGTTTGGTGAAATGAACAACATTGTTAACCAATAAAAAAGAATCTCCTTGGTTGATTGGAGGGGACTTAAACTTTGCATGATTTGGGTTTGAATGATTACATATAGAGGACTAAAATATACAACACCAGTCTAATGTGAATAAATTCAATGACCTTATGAACTCTCCAAGGCTTAAGGGTCTTAAGGCTAGCAATTCTAGGCATACATGGTCACTAGGATCCTCATGGGATTCTTTGGACCATTTCTTTTTTGCAATAACCTATGGGCTGGTATTTTCTCTATTAACACAATCTTGGTTGGCCCTAGACTCATTTCTGATCACAAATCAATTATTTTAAATAGTACATACACCATATGCGGCCCTGGGTCGTTCACCAAGAAAAAGTATTGGGTTAACTATAGAATATATAATGATATAATATATTCACAGTTGATTTTGGACAAAACGATAGGAATAAAAATGTAGCTATAACTATTGCTAATTTTCCAAGGAGCCAATCATATGATGATTTTAGTGACACAATGTTTAATTAATTTTATTATTAATAAAGGTAGTTCCAATTAATATGTTTTCTTCAATATGAGATAATGAATAAATATAATAATGTCCCATGAATGTATGTCCCAATGACATGTGATTTTAGGTTGAGGATCAAAACATGAGATCATGTGTATTCTATGAGTATTCATTCTAGTCTAGTTCCCTAGTTAGCTTTTGTTTTGAAAATTAAGATGACATTATTATATTAAGAGTAGTATGTGTGTTGTCTAATAGTTATGTCCCACTAGTCATGATAATGGATAAGTGAAACACATATATAGTTTTATGAACAAATCTATCAGACAAACTCAGCATGAGTATGATACATGAAATCCAGAAATAGTAGTCAGAGTCATATCTCAATGTGACAATGGTGGTTTTAATCCTTAGACCTCAAGTCTCTACAATGGTCACATTTTATATAGTTTATTTTGACACTACTCAACGTGACCTTGAAAATAGGTTACCATACAAGTAGTGTTTGGGTACAAAATGACACATGTAGATCATTGTGATTGATGCATATGAAATTTATCCCTCCCTCTAAAGTGGTATCCTAGACACTTTATGAGTGAGATAATAAAATGCATGGCCATGCTCATGTAATTATATATATGATATTGATCTCACATGTATCTCAAATAGTGTACACCAGATCAATAAACAAAGATTGAACATGAAGAGGATGATATTTCCATGTCTTGGATTAGATATCGATATTAGATACAAAAGGATTATATGATCACTATCTCATTGGAAGTACACTAGGTTGAATTTTTACTCCAACATATCCAATTACTTAGGTGGCGATGAAGTCTTCCTAGATAACAATCATTAATAGTGAGGTCATAATATAATGATATACATCACTACCAACTTAATGTGGATCCTATAGGGTAATATACAAATGATGTACATGGAAGAGAGGAATAATCATGGAAAAAAGATTAACCAGATACTAAAAGATTTAGATAATCAATTAGATAATTGATAGACATATTGAATGTTGAATCAGTCGATAGGAAAGTCCAATAAATAGATTGGGCAAACCCGTCAATCAAATGTAATGTTTAGTCAGCCTATTCGGTTGAGATTAGCCAATCATTCGAATGGCCAGCACAGTCGGGCGACTGGATAAGATCAGCAAATTAGTCAACTAGCCAGTCTTGTTAGCTGGTTGGATTCTAGTCATCAGTTGAATAGTAACAAACTGACGATACAAATATGTGTTGATGGTTTGACTCAATGAAACCAACGACATAGAGAAAATAGTTGTCGCTTTGTCAAAAATAACTAAAATTTTACTTCTTCGTTTGTTAAAAGTTTAACTAATAAGAACTGATGTTGCATCATTTCTTTATGGAAGACCAACGATGCAGATCTACAGTGCGATGTTTCTTATAATAAATGATGTTTCCTTTTTTATATAGCAAGTCAATATGTGTATTACTCAGTTATTCAGCATGATGTAGAATTTGTAGCTCATTAGAACTACAAGTTCCACTCTGTTCTCAACTTAAAAACATGCCAACATACCTGCAAAACCTATAATAGCCAAACACATACAAGAGTCTACATCCACATAGCACACATGCATTTCCATTCTTATCAACACTTAATTTCATTCTCATGCACCTACACAATTCAGAGAATACACTTGCAATTCCATTCTCCAATTCCATTCCCATAATAGGTACTTATGAAATTATCATTGTATTTATTCTTTTTCACATTCATTCTCACACATATGCATATATACACACATCATTCACATATGCACCAAAAATTCACTTGCATCAAATTTAAAGATTCCAAAAGTCAACCATCACATGTATATAGAAATAATGACATTGAAGTTCTGAAAAAACATATTTTATCCCAATCAAATGCAAAGTTGACTTTCTTAACAAAGGAATATGCCCATTCTTATTGTATCTCATCCAACTCTTCTTTTGTATAGGGCTTTCTCATGTCAAACAACTACAAAGACAATGACATAATTCAAGAGTTTGGTTTTTTTTATATAACCAAATGAGACTAGTTACATATGATGATCAAGACTATATAGATTGCATTTTGTATGCAATGGATATCTTCTGACATCTATTTGACAATCATGTCCATCCACAACATCACTTAGTATTCACATTCCCAATTACTACCTTATATACGACATTATAAATTTATAGTTATGTGAAATGATAATAAATAAAAGTAAGCATAGTTTGCATACATATGCATTAGAGCCGGAAAACTACCATAAATTTTTTAAAGTTTATAACTTCTTTTATCTAACATTCCTCCAGCCTATCTAAATTCTTTTATACCCTAATAAGTGAAAGTACAACATATAATTTAATTAGTAAACAGTCATGTAATGATTCATACATTAATATATGTTTATAGAAAAAAATTATGCTACCCAACTCCCTAATATTTACCTGAAGAATATAGATAATACACATAGAATCTCAGGAACAATTTCCAACAACTCCTAATAAAGGAAAATAAAACAAAAACCAAATCCCATAATGAAATATGATTCGTATGTAAATTTATAAGAAAAGTGTCTCAAACATAGTTAACATTGAAAGGAGATATAATCATATTCTATCTTGTAGTACTAAAATATCTAAATGTGGTAGAGAAGTAATAACTAATAAATGTTGGGTCTATATATAAATATCTATCATGATGGAATAAGAAATGTCACATTAGTTTATGTAAACTATACACACACTATATATAAATAGTAGCAAATATATATATATATAGATTAATATATGAGAAACGAAATCAACATATATTTTAGATATATAGAACGAGGTATTAGGCCATAAAATTTCATCATATCCAAAGTTTTATCATGGTTGTATTCAATAAATAATAAGTAAATAGCTCTGCAATATCTGTCAAGAATACACTAGTATCTTAATCTTGACTTGTAGCGTGATCCTGGATATGACCAACATAGTTGATCCGTCTTCTAAATTGGGTAACAATATTCAATCTGGTATGACCTCAATGCGTAAAATTTTGTATATAGTGTTATATATCCTCAAACACAACATATTATGAATTCTTTTGATAGAGTATTATATCATAAAAAAATAGATTGGGTGTTCCTAGTGGGACAATGGGATTACTCCGAACCAACTTTGTGTGAGGAGGGTCCACCTCTTAAGAAGAATGATGTGATTGAGGTACAATCTGATGAGGTTAACATTGAGAAGATTGAAATGGTCTTGTTTCTTTATCTATTCCCTTTGAAGTCATGTCATCTACCTCCTCTTGTGACAATCTACCTTTCTTGACATATATTTCTTTTTCTCTAATGTGCCAAAAAAGGATCTCATACCTACACAAGCCTCATGGGTCCTAACACAGTCAATATGCTCTAGAATACCTAGAAAAACCATCAGTTTATCCCTTTGTCCCTTAGGGATGAACTTTCCTTCTTTTCTTTGCTCATAGAGATACCTTTAATAATCACCAATAGTAATTGGTTACTAAAGCATAACTATCAACATAAAAAATAAATATGCACTCATAGAGTTGAATTTTACTATTTTTGCAGTCATCTCATCAGTTACAAGGTGGGGTAGTGCTCCATAGTAGGGTGTCCTCACATCTATCCATGCCTCATGGCGATATAGAGGTGTAGTAGTAGTAGTAGTAGAAGACTCAGTAGACCAAGAAGTAGGCTGCTCAAAAGAAGACACTTGCTCTCTCTGTTGGCATCGCCAGGCATAACCACCTCAACCCCACTTTTGGTTATGCACATTCTTTGCATGCCTTTGTTTTGGAGCATCATGTAAAGCATGGTTAATCCAAAACATATGTTAATGCAGTAGTACATTCAAGTTAATCTGATTAACCATAAGATGTATTTTATAGGAAGCTTAATACCTTGAATTCATCAGTTTATCTTGAATATATAGATGCTTCCCACACATTCTTATTAAGATAGATCCATTGATATATGGTCGTCTTGTTCTTCATATCTCTCATTATGCATTATCTTGTCATATTTTGCAATAATTTCTCAATATTCTCCCATAATGTTGCATCACATTTATACGATGTATTTTTTCATCAAGTTCAAAGATGCTCTACAAAAAGTTTAGATACTTAATTGTATATTTTTAAAGGTAGAATTGTGAATATATTTAAAAAATAAAATGTCTCAAAAATATATCCTTCCATATGAGGTCTTTAAAGGAAAGATCAAATTTGTGTCAAGATTTTATTATTATATCCACTTTTCTAGGAGTAATAACCTCTATATATTGTAATAAAGAACTATTATTCTTCCTAATAGGATTTCCTATCTCACCAAAGTCAATGTCCAACCTTGAATCTTTACCCCTTTTTGCTACTAGATTGTTCACAAAAGTGATGCCTCTTTTACATGCATGTTCATGATACTCCTCAACTTACACAACAAGATCCTCAAGGTGTATATCCTCAGGGTACTCATCCTAAAATTGTCAAGAAATACACACAAGTGTTAAAAAGTATAACTAATATAACTATGATAGAGAATGTAGAATGCACATATATCTAATAAAATGATACAACTTACACCGGACTCACACTCACAGTGCACATCGTCACGATGCCATCTTGAGGGTGCTCATCTTAATGGTCAAACACCATCTAAAATTTTCATACTAAAAATAGTCTAACTATGAAAGTCAATAGATAAAGAATGTAAAATGCACTTGTATCTTATGAAACATATACAATTGTAACAAAGAAAATACACATCTAGCATATAAAAAGTAAAATACACCTCTTGTAATTCTTAGATCTTTGGTCAAATTATATTCCCTTTATGTGATCTCCACATGTATGTTCATTAGGATAAGCCTTAACTTTTACACTTGGCAAGTAAACTGAGAATGTATTGGAGTCATCATACTTGTCATATTACTCTTCTTCATCTATAGGATCTGCAATAAAACTACCTTTTCCCATGAAGAAGGACAGATCATTTTTTCTTTGCACGATCATCGATATAGGAGAATGTTTTTCATGTGATGCTGTTATGAATGTCTTACCCTTCTCACCAATATTTTGAAAATTCACTACTGTGGAACCCAATTCATCTACTACAAATCAATTTTTATTATCAACACAATTACACCTTAAGACGGGAACTCTAAAATTTGCCAATTGAAACTCCCAAATGTCTTCAACGACATTGTAATAAGACATTTTATCTTCATGTAGACTCTTATGCCTCACACTAGAGAAAATTAAAGGACACACTTGAAGGGTAACCCCACTATTTTGGATGACACTCTTATTATCCTAATATTTATGTAATATTAAAATCTATTTATGTCAAGTCCTTTGTAAGATATAACATTAATTTATTATTTCAAGGTGAGTGATTTGATATTTTCATCAACATTATTTTGGTTTTTGAGATAGTTGTTAAAAACTTTATCTTCAAACCACCTAGTAAATATCCTATTATGCTCTCTAGCAAGCCACATTGAATTGTCTCTAGGATATTTTGTCTTTATTAAATTGGTATGTTCGACGATTTAAATACCCACTTCATCAATGTTGTGTAAAAGATACAATCTTCTTATTCCCACATCTCATGACTAATGACTTCCACTCATTCTCCTAAACATTGTTTGTCGGAATAAGCATCAATATTCTTTGCATTGGCATGAGCTTCATTACAACTCAGAAAGTCATTGTAAAAGTCCATAACCTCTATATTCACATGTACTCCCTTTTGGCTAATAACTATTTTGAATATCACGTTTAAAAGTACTCATGTACCTTTGAAAGTATACCTCCACTAAAATAACACCAGACTAAACATTTTCATTTCCCTAGTCGAATAGACAATAAGATGTACCATGATATCAAAGAATGAAGGAAGAAAATAAATCTCAAGATAGCACAGGGTAACGACCACTTCTCTTTGCAACTTATTATGAATCTCAAGATCAATAACTTTACAACATAAAGTGGTGAAGAAAAAAGAAGCATGGTGATTACATACTTTGATAATATAGATTGAATATATTTGCTTTATAAGAGTGCAAAAATCATGAAATTTAAGACCTATCAGCTCCAGATCCTTCATTTATAATAATTTATGGATATTAGAAGAGTATCCATGGTAGAATAACATAAAGCAAGAACTCAAAAAAAGTTCTCCTCATGTGTAGACAATGTGTAGCAAGTAGGAGGTAAATATGTTTCTGTATCATTGTTAACTTTAGTTTTTAATTATTTCCTCATACCAATATCATGTAGGACCATTATGGATTTGAGGCATATTTAGTCTTACATGATATTGTCATGATGCCTCAAAGCCACATACCAAGATTAGTCAAAAGCAAGCACAAAACTAATACTAATCAACTAGGTTACCATAAAACACAGGCAATTAAAATTGATATCACATATCCATCTCAAATGGAAGCATAATATATTTGAGTCAACAAGAGCCACCTATCTTGTGTAATATCAAAATATTATTACATAGCATTGTTCACTCGCTCACTGGACACAACCTGTTACAAGAGGTAACATGTCACATACATACATGTCCAAAAACATATTCTCGATATACAACATTTAAAAAACACCCCTAAAGACCTAAGAGTATAGGGATGACACACATTACTCTACTACAAAACACAAGCAACTTATCCAACCTTTCAACATCTACTACTCCTCTTGATTTTGAACCTCAACTGCACGATCTCTACCTCACCATGCACAACCACCTAAAAGGTGTGGAAACCCACAGGATGAAACCAAATTTTCCAGCGAGAGATATAACTCCCTACCAATGTCTATTATAAGCATAGATAAAATAAGAAGATAGATAACATTATTATCAGGTTGAACAAATTCAGCTCAATTATATGTATTAAATTGATAATGCATGTTAAGCAAACTAGGCAGTTACCAAAGAGCAGTAGAATAATTAACACTTTAAGAAGGAATATGATGAACATATATAACATTTGATTTCTCTTACCGCATTATAATTGAAGAAATCAGTACAAAGATAAGGTAAAGGGGTCATCCAATGTGAAGAGTATTTCAACCCTAAGAAAATATACTACATGGTTGTTCTATGTCTTTTATTTTACCCTGAGGATTTGATTCGTACCACTCAAATCCAACTAACCACTGCAAAGTCAAAATCGGTGCCATAGAAGGTCTATGGAAGTGCCAAAACCCATGACCTCTGCAACACCTCTTGGTCTGTATAAGAGAAACATCACAGAGACATAACAGTCAACTGCAAGCAACGACATATAGTCAAGCTGAAGGATTGTCTCACGCGTGACCATCCTTATAAAAAATCTAGCCCTCCTTGGTATAGGTCACAATGCTAGAAGACTAGGGTCATGCATGACCATTGCACATGTGTCTCGACTATTATCTTAAAACTCTAGGATTACCAGCAAAGCTAGGAATGGGTTGTAACAATTCTCCCCCTCTAATAAAAATTTCATGTCGAAATTTCTAAATGAGGAAAAGATACTTGTTAAACATCTCTGATTCTACTTTCCAAGTAACTTCTTCTATACATGATTCCTCCGAAGAACCTTTTCTAGGGGTATCTCTCTCCTTTTAAGCTTTCAAATACTATGGTCTAAAATTTTATTTTCAACATTGAGTCATGTGTTCCTCTTCAAATCACAATTTTTAAAAGATATAAAACGTGTGAAACATAATTTTCCATCTCATCATCACATGGTACTATTCACTTGTCATTCATGAGACCACACTAGTCATCATATTATCACAAGATATAAATCCTTTTCACAATATCACAGGGTATCAACCCTTATCAACATAAGAGGATTACACCTCATCCAGGGCTCAACCATGCCCAAAGGTCATTAAGACCATCATACTATTCACTGCAAGATCATCATTATCTTTGCATGCCTTATAGCAAGGCTCAACAATATCACTTACATATAATACACCGGATCAACACAATTTTGCATTAATGAGCTAGGAGATATTCATAAACAATCATAGCAAGGTTATATTAACATTAAGAACCTTTCTTTATCACATCAACATGCAAGGAATTTAGATATGATTAACCCTCATCATATACATAATGCACAAGTTTAGTATAAGAAAGTATCAACCATGTGGCTATGATAACCACCAATTAACATATTAAGGTTATGATCATATTAACGAGGTTATTTTACCATCATTCCATCATAGAAGAATGTCAAACATGAATACTTATCTTTATCTATTTGTATTAGAGTTAGGTTCAACAAGATAAATTATATCAATGTTACTAATTGACACTTATACCCAAACCCTAACTCACGACATCCCCATTGAATCATGGATGGATAAGGTGAAGCATCATCATCATATTCCATACTATTCTCAACTATGAACCCACACATGAATCAAGGTGTAACCATCGAGTTATAGCATACTAGGGTTTCAACAATAGTAATAGAGTACTCCATGATTGCATTAGTCATTCAAGGACTATTCATACCCAATTACCATCATTTAGTTATATTAAATCTAGGTATAATAAGATATACCTCATTAGGGTTACAGATCAATACAATGTGGTTATCATCCCATCTATTCATATGAGTGAATAGGTAAGACTACCTTATTTAGGGTAACCCTCCATTTTTTTATCATCATTTGACCCATATCACCATACCATAATTTTACAATACTAAGATGGATTACTGGTATGAATGACTACAACCATCAAACACCTCAAATTAACATATTGTTTGCACATGTACACTAAAAACATATGTAAAACAAATTTACATCCCTTAATATACCATCCATAAATTACACTTCTAAAAAAAAATTTGTGTATTACTGAAGGCCATTGTTTTCTCTTATCTCTGCATTCATTACTACTTACTTCTTGTTACTTATCCTTCTCATTTTGATCATATAGAATAAATATCACTAAAATTGAAACATACAAGGTAAGAATAGATTATTCATCATTCTTGACATCACTACAAGAATTTGTTTTAGATTACACTTTTCTCATCTTGCACTTCTACTTTTGTTCAAATTACACCTCTTATATTTCAAATCTATTTCTTATCCTTTACTCTGAATCATTTCCATATTTTTTTTATCTACCTTTCGTATTAGCTACCTTTAAACCCTGGATTACTATTAGTGCTAGTTTACTTCTCATAATGCAAATCTCATTATCTCATTTTATAGAGATGCTAGTATCAAGATCAAATCACTAGTGACATCCCTAGAACTACTACAACTCTAAAGATTCTAGGGTTTGGTCCTTATCAGTAGCACGACGTTATTTTGATGTGACTTTGCTCCCTTAATTTGAAATTCAAACTTTAGATCTCACAAGATTTAGTAAAGGCTTCCTTATCTTATCAATTGAATTTCCTTTCTCTTATTTGGCCATTCATATAGATTACATTCTCAATTTACCCTGCTAGGGTTTCATCATCATATTGTGTGTCATTATTACATTTACTAGATGTGTCTACTATGGTGGTTATGCATTATATATGATTCATTTCCTTATCAATTCATTCCCAAATTGCTCTCATTAAGGAAGATATGAAAGAGAAGATGATTCTAAGGCTTAGAAAGATTTCCTTAATACATTTCTCGTATGTTGGTTTAATTAGTTATCAACAAGGATACTTGATTAATTAGCACTTGATTGAATCTTCTAACCTCTTTCTTTTACAATCTATATTACTCCATCATGTTTCAAACCCTTCCTTACTTTCCATAATCCTCTTACCATATACTACTCTTCCACCTGTTATCTTTGACTTCTACTTTTCTCTTATGATCATGTGTATGATCATATATAACATGTTGCATATATTTTTTTTATCCTTCTACTAATGTGAAGTTGAAACTCTAAATCAATAATCTCTCTACTAGTTTCACATCATGTTTAATACATTACATATCCTTCATTTTAAATCAAACGGCTCATGCATGGGTCAAACTTAGTTTCTCTTTCAATCAAGTTTTTCCTTCCCGAATATAGTCTACCTTTGTATGACTTATTCATTTGTTAAGCTACACATTTGTTTTTCTTCTAGAAACTAGTTTGTTGTTCTATAGAGACTTAGAATCCAAAGATAGTAAGGATGAATGTATTAAACTTATTAATAAAGGTATGCATTCCATGCTCTCAATTATATCATAACCCTCATTCCTTAATCAAACTCATCATTTCCAACATTTCTCTTTGTTTCATCTAAGTTTCTTATCCTAGTCTTATGATTTACATGTTCATCTAATTCTCTTTACTTTAACTCTCCTGAAGACTCTTCACTTCTATGTACTTATTGTTAACTCTTTTGTTCTATTTTCCCTTTTCTTTGGAGTACATAAAAGCATTGTACTCGATTATATAATCCATTCCTCATGATTGATTCTTACTATCTTGGCCCTTACATACTTTTCTCATATCTTTTCCATATTTCATATTTAGTGTTCATATAATACTAATAATTAAACTTAATTTGAACCTTATGTCGTGTTCCTTTATTCCCAAATAAAGGTTTCTCATATGAGGCCCCAAAGTTGGATCTCAGATAACAGTTCCAACTGATTCTTAGCTATTCTAATCTTTCCCATATGTTTCAACATCTTAGTGTATGTACATTCTCACTATGATATGTGTCTAATTTATCCAGACTCTACTCTTATTATATTTTTAATAGGAGTCATTAGATCCCAATAATGCACCTTGCAGCCAGACTAGGCCGAACATGCAATCCTGAAGCCAGGAGCTACTTAGGATTAACCAACTCCTATTAATCTTAAGCATGTGGAAAGAATATCCACTTAGGGAAAACTCATTTAAACATAATTTCAGGTCTACTTGATACAAAGAATATAAATAATAACTGAATCACTTCATGATACACAACAACATAAAAGAACCATATATATTCTACAAACTGATAATCTAAATTCATACATATAAGAGCATTTCTATTGATCTCCAACCAAAGAAGCAATATAAAGCAAGAGTTGTATCACATTCTGTGCTTAATCTCTTACTCCTTCATTACTTTCTAGTCTCCTAACCCTAAGATTTCTAGGGTTTCTGTGACGTCTGTCTCGCGAAAACAAGATTAACTAATGTGGAAGTGATCGTTAGCAGCAGATTTACTGAAAATCACTAAAAACTAAAACCATTTATCAAAAGATCCATTCATAGGGAAACTCTTTCATTTAGAACCAAAGTAAAAACATTACATCCTGGTTCATATATACATTACATATCATGCCTCATTGCACAAAATCTCAGATCGAAGTATCAAAACACTAACTCCTAGAACCTGAGAGTACAGAGACGCCCATAGGACTATCTACACAAAACTAGACAGCCAATGTCTCCACCTGTTGGATCACTGTTGTCCCTGTGACTGCTGCTGCTGCACTACGCCTGCAGAAGAGTTTCTGCCTTGATGTCTGCGTCTACCTAAAAACATTAGATCCCACGGGGGTGAGACAATTATAAAAATTGCCCCAGTGGGAGATATAACTCTCCACCAAAACATTGTCATTGCAGTTTGAATAGAAATAAACTGTATAGTGAGATATTATAAATCAATAGCAGATGAATCACATCTATGCAATTTTCTTATTTAAATATTACATTATAACATTACATTATAATGTAATATTTAAATAGTAGTAACTTCCATTTATTTTTTTCATTTTATGTTCTTTTCTTCTAAATGAGTTGAATTGATCCAAAGAAAGAGGGTTCATGGAGAAGCATCACTAGTTTATGCTCTGACCCGAGTAGCATGGGGCACGTGGAATCCCGTGTGAATTAGAAAGGACAACCTTGCAAGGCTAAATACTCCCGGGTGACCGATAGCGAAGTAGTACCATGAGGGAAAGGTGAAAAGAACCCCCATCGGGGAGTGAAATACACCTACAACTTGATTAAGCAGCATTTCTCATACTCAATATGAATTAAAGGAACATAAGTACTTTCCTTTAACAAGAGCATACTAAGCAGTATATCATCAATTAGTGTTTCTCGTATTTCAATCTTATGCAAATATGCTACACGACTGATTATATTTTACAAACAGACTTAAGCTCTGAGGAGATAAGGTATATCGCTCATACTCCAACTGACCATTTCTAGAATCGAAATCGGTACCATAAATAGGTCAATGGAAGAGCCTGATTCCCATGACCTCCCACATCCTGGTCAGCACAGGACTACAAGCAGGACTGTGTCGACTGCTCAAATAGCTTTCCAGGGTATACTGGAACTTTGCTATAGAGTTACAACATCAACTGCACTCTCATCGGTAATCGAGAGCATTAATGTTTATCTCCATCGACCCGACATAAAATAACATTGGGAGATTAATGATACATCCATCCCAACCATCGGTAGATTTATGATACATCTATCCCGACACATGAAGGATTGAGGGGTTTAATTGTTACTTTCTCTCAATCTCTTCACCCGGACGTAAGGATATTTTCACCCATTTACCCCCACATATTCAAAATATGTGAATTCCAGGAATTCTATAGAATACATGTTTCACCATCACCAGTTGCTGACGATGATGGATCTATGGTCAGAGCACTACATGAACAGATTCCACTTGATTAATTAAGTACATTTTCATATTCATTTAGCATCAGGCAAGTTTTCAAACAAAACTTATTATATCAATGCTATAAGGAAATGTGTACTAATTTCATCAATTACTTAACAGTCCTAAAAGATATTGGGAACTCAATCCCTTCTCAATTTCATCACCACAATCATATGGCCCTGGGTATTTAAACCCTTGATTCATCATTAAGCATTGTTACCACTTTTTCAGGTAACCATCACCTTTAGGTCAATTAACCAAGGCAAACATGATATTTTTCTATTACAAGCATCACACATGTTATTTGATGCCCATAAACTCTCTTGATACCTCTTACCAAGAAGCAAGGTATATTATGGAACTCAAGGTACAATTACAATAATGAATTAAATATCATAGCTCATACTTGGCCATGATCATCATTTCAAGATACTTGCATTGTTAGTACAGATAATACAGTGATATCAATTGCATATCAGAACCATGTTCAACAAATATGAATTCACTGTTCATGGGTAACACCACTATTCCCTTACCAGGGTTAGGGTTTCCCATTTCATGTCATTTAAGGATAATCATCCCCTTATCACATCAAAATATAGTTTACCACCATATTGCTCAAGATTAGGGTTCATTAGGCAATACATAGCATTACCCTTGGTTTGGGCTTTATAGCACATCAAACATCAGGGTTTCTCATGACACCATCCTTAGTTAGGGTTTCACATCAAATTCACCTTATAAAAGGATTTACATTCAATAATTCACAATTAGGGTTTACTATTCATCCTAATTAGGGTTTTCAATTATAATTGCTCTGGATTAGGGTTAAGGATCAACCACCTTGTCAATTAGGGTTTAGGTTCAGGATTAGGGTTTAATGATCTTATTACTTAAGAATCATATCCTTAATCACCATATGAGTCATACTCATGTATCAACTCTATGTTATGATACCTCTCAACTTGATTAGGTCATATCAACCCTTAAATCAAGCACATACAACTATGATTAACATAGTGTACTAAGTCATTGATCCTATAAGCAATTAGGGTTCATCCCTTAATTGGCACTAATCACTTAGATACTATTAGGGTTTCAACCTTTGTACCTTCATTGATTATCATTACTAATCATCATTGAATTAATGAATCATTCATCATCTCTATTCTTAAGAGATTCAATCACCTTGGACCTCCATTACATAAGGTATCCAATTGAATTGATCAATTGAGTCCTCAATTACAACAAGTGTCTAAGTGGATTAACCAATTGAGTCCTCAATCAACTTTGACTACTTGAGCCCCAAATGGTCTTGGTCCTTCAAGGTTCAAACGGTTTGAAACCATTTGGTAAAGGTGGTGCTTGAGACCGTTTGCCTAAGCAAGTAGGTGAAGACCGTTTGCCCAAGTTTAACTTTTGAAATCGCATGGGCACAAACGGTTTGGGATCATTTGGTCCCAAATGATCTTGAGACCATTTGGACTCAAACGGTCTTGAGACCATTTGGTCCAAACCTCCTCAAAACCGCATGGACCAAAGATGGTCTCAACTACACCAATCGGTTTAGGGTTCTCAATATTGATTCCTTCAATCATTGAATTCATGGAACCAATCATCAATTGGACCTATCCTCATACTTCAATTGAGTTAAATAGGTCAACATTCAACTAATTTGACCCTCAATTGACCCTTAATTAGTCCTCAATTAGGGTTTGAATCAATTGAATTAGGGTTTCGAATCGATGATCCTTCAACACTAATCAATGCAAGATTAGTTACTTTCACTAGTACAGAAACAGTGTTCAATGTCACTTTTTTGGGCGTCGGTTATTTAGGAAATCCGACGCCTATAACAATCAACGTCGGTGATGTAGGTCATCCGACGTCTATAGTCAAGACACGGGTACCGCTTTGTATTCAGCGTCGGCTGGATAACAAACAACCGACGCCTAAAATAGCCCGCGAAATCCAATTTTCGAGCGAAAAAAATTTGGCACATACAGCGTCGGTTTTTTACCAACAAACCGACGCCTATATAAGATGAAAATTTTCACGAAAAGTTCCAGCTTAGGTGTCGGTTATCATTTGATAACCGACGCCGATAATGGTTCCTGCCAAATTATTTAGGGAAAAATTTGTCTAACTGGACGTCGGTTGTTTAAGTAGAACCGACGCCGAAGACTTTAGGTGTCGGTTGTATTTTATAACCGACGCCTTTTACCAACTTAATAGACCCTCGAACGGCCACTGTCCCCTTTCTTCTGTTTCATCATCTTCTGTTTCATCGCCCGCTAGCTGCTGCTCGCCGCCTGGTGCCTGTTGCTTCTCGCTCACCATCGACATTCCCTGCTGCTGCTCTGCGTCGTCGCCGATGCCCGCCACCTTCCTCCTTGCATCGCCGCCGCACCGCCTTCCTCCTTTCTCATGCCCTACTGTGGCGCGCTCCTTCCTCCCTGCTCACGCCCTACTGTGGCGCCTTCCTCCTTTCCCACCGCCGCCGCCGCCCGCTGCTTCTTCCTTTCCCACCGCCCGCCGTCTTCTTCCTTGCCGCCACCCGCTGCTTGCTGCTCTGATCTCCAGGTATTAGTTGTAGCTTCTGTTCTTCTTTCTCCCTAGATCTTTACCTATAGAAAACACGGCCGTGGTAGGCCAACACAGCCACGGCCGTGTTTGTTGTTGGTAAGGATATGAAAAAATCTATATGTAATGCTTTATGTAAATTCTAGGATACGAACAAATCTTTTGCTTGCATATATTTGTGCTTCTAATCCTAATGCTTGACCTAATTCAGTAAATTTTGATGCATGTTGAAATAAGATTTAAACTAGTCCATTCTAGCATCCTAATTTGATTTGATTAAACCCTAACATCGATGAAACCCTAACATCAATTGTCATGGAACCCTAACATGTACATATCTATTATTGTGTTTGTTGGCCTAGAAACCCCTCCAAGATGTACTCATTAGGAGTAAATCTTGGATAGTCCCCGGTTTGGGACTGTTCTTGAACACCTAATATCACTTAGGATGTAAGTGTATAATGTGTATTGGGTTTTTGAGAAAATTTCGGTAGCATTTCCTCGTTTGTTCTCTAGGTACATATGTACTTTGAGAACAGTGGGGAAATGCTGCCGAAATTTTTTTGAAAACCCAATACACATTATACACTTACTAGTGAGATTAGGTGTTCAAGGATGGGATAGGTGGTACATAGGTGAGAAGGGTGAACCATTCATATTGGCATCACAGGCGAAACAAATATTCTATATCGATGATCCTGCAAATGATAAATGGTCGGTTGTTCTTCATGTTAAAAGACAGTTCATTGAAGATCCTATAGATGAAGAAGAGTACTATGATAAGTATGATGACTCCAGTCCATTCTCAGTTGGGTTGCCAACTCCACAAAATATTGAAGCTAATGATGACTTATATGTGCGCGGAGATCACAATGAAGGATTGTTAATTGATAAAAGATCACAATTTTAGAGGCATGTATGTTTATATTTTTTTATTGAAGCTAAATGTTTGCTTTTTTAATATCAATATCATTTTCAGATTTGATTTTTCATTATCTTCTAGTTAATACAAATGCTAAATGTTTGCCTTTTTCTAGTTAATACAAATGCTAAATGTTTGCCTTTTTCTAGTTAATACAAATGCTAAATGTTTGCCTTTTTAATGACATTTTCAGATGGCTGACCATGATGAGCATGAAGTCCATGATGAGCATGTTGTCCATGACGAGCATGGAAAGGATACCAATGTAAGTTCTAAAAACATATCTTGTATTTCTATAAAATTCATTATCTTCTAGTTATGTCATATATCCCATATTTCTATATTGTGCTAATTCAGTGTGTTTATTTTTGTCAAATTTTAGGTTGATGCTGCACATGTACCCACTGAAGCACTGGAGCAACTTGATGAGTAGCACCAAACACTTAACAAGAAAAGGGGCATCACTCTGTTGAAGAAGTTAATAGCGCTAAGTGGCAGTGGATCCAAATTGGTTGTGGAGTTTGATAATGGAGGAAATGCAATTGGAGTGAACCGCAATAATTTTATAAACTATCATGGGTGTGTCACTCGAAGACATTGTGGTGTTAAGTATGATAATTGGCATAAAGTTCCTCAGGTGAAGAAAGACTGGATATGGAAGGATTTATGCATGAGTTATTATTATTTGCAATTCTATTTTTGGATACTAGTTAATAAGAATTCTATTTTACATAATCTGTTTGCATTGGATGAGAAGTTGCATCGTATAAGCATGATGCAACGCACTGGAAAGGTGCTTAGGAACTATAGGAAAAATCTCAACAGATAATACATAAAATATGGTGATAAGAAGAAGAAGTCAGCCCTTGAACAGTGGAACTTCTTGGACAAAGAAGATTGGGACAATTTTGTTGCTTCAAGAAAATCTAAAGAATTCAAGGTATTAGGCGTCACTCCCAATTTAATTAATATACGTTGTATTCACCTATTTAAGATTAACATTTAGTGCTACTAACCAAATCATTAATGTGCATACTAACTAGGCCCTTAGTGACGTGCAAAAAGCAAGGCATGCACTGAATGTGCATGACCACACTATGGGTCCAAAGGGCTATGCAAGTGTTCGCCAAAGACTACAGGCGGAGTCTGCGGCTACTCAGGAGTCTGCTGCTACTCAAGAGTCTGCCACACCCATGCCTCGCCATGATATCTAGATAGCTGGGAGGCAAAACAAGAAGGGTGAAATAAAGAAGCCCGTAACTGCTGAGGCGTCTACGAAAATGGTAAAATACAAATCTTAGAGCAATCGTTTGAATATTGATTATTTGTGGTGTTAAATTACCCATTTCTATTGATGGTGATTAGCGGGAGCTGCATGAGCAGAGGAAACAAGGCACGTTCATCCCTCAGGGCACAAGGGATGAATTGATAGTTGCTCTGGGTAACCCAAAGAATCCTAGACTTGTTAGGGGTGCAGGCACTGGTGTGGGCATCAAAGCATTCTTTGGGCCATCCCAGCGCAAACCCAGAGCGGGACTTTCACAAGAAGAGGTAACCTATTCTTTTTCAAGAATGTTACTGCAAAAGGGAATTCAATAATAAGAAGCTAATGATTCTTTTATCCATGTATAGGAGAATAAGAGAGTCGAGGATATAGTTGCCAAGAAGGTCAATGATATAGTTGCTGAGAAGGTCAAGGAAGAATTGTTGCGGTGGTAGGCATCTCAGGCTTCCAATCAGCCTATGGTGACCCACTCTACTCCTGATGTACAGACTACAAGTAATCTTGTAGACCCACCGCCTAACACGTCTGTTGTAAGTATTGTTTATGGAATTGTAGCTAGTCTTTTCAAGATGATATGTTTTCAAGATGATATGTATATATGTATAATATTCTTTACGTAAATGTGTAGGCATTGAAGCCATGCCGCTTAAGAATGCAAGACTATGTTGTTGCAGAGGCGTAGGCTTACACATCCCTTCCTGGGGCAATGTTTCACTGGATTCCAATGCCACAGGGCTACGTTCGTGTGAGCCCGATACGTGTGTTACCCGATTGGAGGGAAGCTACATTGCCATATCCCCACCCAGATATTGATACACTTGCTGAGGCAGAAGGCAGGGTGATATTGTGGCCCAAAGCAGATGTCGTCTACACTACTGAAATTGTAAGATAAATTTACATTACTTTAGATTGTTAATGTGTATATATGAGGTCAACTGATCTAAAATTATATATACAGGTTAATAAGAAGACACCCGGAGCACCTAGGCCTCCACCTCCACTTCCTGCATTACCAAGTTGGGTTCTAACTGACCTAAAATACCCGTTAGGTCCTGCTTGTAGGGGAATGGCATGTTGGCTACGGACACATAATATGCATTGCCCTATAATTGTTTCTTTAGAAGCAGATTATGCAGGTCAATAATACGATAGCTCTTTATTTATACAAGATATTATTGAGCTATTTATGTAAGATTGGCTGAATACATCAATGATAGAGGGTGAGATCTTGTTGATACATCCATATACCTTGTGTAAGATCCGGTGATCTGGTTTCTTATATATTAATGCATACGTAATACATGTTTTGCAGCTACTTAGTCGAAGATCAATGCAAACAATTTGCATTTGATCATGTGGGATTTTTGATTCCATCATTGATTAGTATGATAGCTAAAGACCCTGATAGTGTTCAACAATACTGTATAGATGCTTTTACAATTTTTGGTCGGCAAAAGAAGACGATAATAATAGCTCCATTCGATGTCAAGTAAGTTTACTTTATTTATAATTTGGACTTAAGAAAATTCCATTTTTATTGTGCATTTTGAGTTATTAATTTTTAACTTTTTTACCTCTAGCGGTAGACATTGGGAGTTACTAGTTATTGTCCCCGGGACGTTCACTGTTTATTATCTAGATCCTGTGGGAAGTACGTTGAACACTAAAATTGGACATGTAATGAGAATGCCATTATTCTGGTGAGAAATATTTCATTTTTATATCTGTTAACATCTGTTATTACATTACTATTTAATTATGCAATTTACTGTGTTACATTAACATGTAGGGGTTTAGATGCATTCAAAAATGCTGGAGGAAATGTCCCAAGGAGAAAGAACCAGCCAATAATTTGGGAGAACGTAAAAGTAAGTTCCCGACTCCAATGTATATATTATTTATGAGAACTATGCTTAGTTGTATTTTTTAGTATTTTATATGTTTCAATTTATAGTGCGCTACACAAGACAATGGTTGGGCATGCGCATACTATGTGATGCGATTTATGTAGATGATTATCCGACATGCCGCATTGGATATTAATACCATACATGAGGTATTATATATAGTCTCATTAGTTAGTATGAAATATATCAATCTTATTTTTATATTATTACTTATATATACATCATTCTCTTTGCAGGTGTTTAAAACTGACCACACTATAGGTAAATGCTTAAAAAATGTACATGCTCCATATACGATGGAAGCATTAAATGAAGTAAGAGAAGAATGGGCAAAAGCCATACAAGTAGTGGCGATTGTAAGATATAATTGGGATGCTGATAGCGATGTTGAATGATATTTTTTAAATGAATATTTTTGAATGTTTCTACATGTATTTGAATGTTTCTACATGTGTGAATGTGAGAATTGAATTGATGTCTGAATGTATCTACTTGTGTGAAAAAATATTTGTTGATTTTGCAGGATTGTGGCCTGTTTGTAGGCTGATATCAATGGATGTCGTAAACCTGCAGTTCAGAAAACTGAATTGCAGGTTCTCATCCTGCTGACCAGCCACAGCAGGCCTGCAAACTGATAAGAAAAAAAAAATATAGGCGTCGGTTATTTATAGAACACTGTCATCAAAGGCCTACAACGTCGGTTATTGGATAAAAACTGACGCCTAATATGACAAACAACCTGGCCGTGCAGGAAAGCACGGCCATGGTGGAAAAGGTGTCGCTCATTCGTATAAAACCGACACCTATAGTACTAAACACAGCCGTGCAGCGAAGCACGACCGTGTCATCTGGGAGTATGGCGTCGGTTGTTCAGTTGTTAACTGACGCAGAAAGTGTCCTAGGTGGTGCCCTTTTTTGTGGCATGAACCCTATAGACGTCGGCCAACTATATATAACCGATGCCTATATATCATATAGGCATCGGTTAGAAAACAGATGCCAAAGAGTTCGACCTTTAGCGGCGCCCACATAGGCGTCGCTTGAAAACCGTCGCCAAAGGGGGTTAAACAACTAACGCCAAAGGCGTGTTCTGTAGTAGTGTTTGAAACTATTGAACCATCATGCAAATTTGAACATTACCTGACCCCAAACGGTCTTGAGGTCGTTTGGATGACCACCAAATGGTCTTGATACCATTTTCCCATCACATCATCAAAATCCAAGTCAACCAATTAGGGTTTGGATCATTGGATTGATCACCAAATCAGCAATTGATTACATTTTAACTTAGTATCATTGGATCATCAATTGCTTAACCATACTCACCCCTAGACCTCCAAACAGTCTTCGGTGACCTACAAACAGTCTTGAGACCGTTTGGCTCATCCAACCCTTGGATTCTAGTGAAATTTCATCAAGGTTTGGTCTGTTGAGTTGATCAACAAATCAGCAATTGATTGCTTTGTAACTTGGTAACTTTGGACCTTCAAATAGGCAACCATACTTAACCCTAGACCTCCAAACGGTCTTGGGTGATCCCCAAACGGTCTTGAAACCGTTTGGGTGATCCCCAAATGGTTTTGAAACCGTTAGGGCCAACCAACCCAAAGTATCAACTCATTCAATTGCAAAATCAGCACTTAGCCGACTAGGGTTTATACCATATGTTTGAATCTTCAAATACTTAACCATACTCAACCCTGGACCTCCAAACGGTCTTGGTTCACCTCCAAACGGTCTTGAGACCGTTTGGGTGATTCCCAAATGGTTTTGAAACCGTTTGGGCTAATTAACCCAAAAAGTCAAATCAATCAAGTTCAAAATCAGCACTTAATCCAATTAGGGTTTGCCTAATTGATTAGCCTTCAACTCATGATTCCTTTGGAATTAATCCATCAAATTTTGTGGGTTATCAACCAACATAATTAGGAACAGGATTCTAAAACAGTCAACCCTTGGTCAACTCTGTCAAATGGTTTTGAAACCGTTTGCTCTCAAACGGTCTCAAAACGTTTGCTCTCAAACGGTTTGGTGAAACCGAATGGGCAAACATGTTGAAACTGTTTGGAACAAGATTTCTTTGGAAAAAGTGTCCAACATGATGTCATCATCATCTAACTTCGTCCCTGCAACTCCTAATGCATCTGATTTCATGAATTTACCAATTACAACAAGCAATTAACCAAAAAGATGAAGAAATCAATGAAATTGCAGGATTGATAGTTGAATAACAATGTAGAAGGGTTCAAGTTATAAAACCTGCCTTCAAATCTGATCCCAAGCTCCAAGCTTCATGGATCCAAGTGTGGTTGAATCTATAGCAACCTCCCTAGGTCGTTTCTCAACCTTTTGGAGTGAAAGAATCGGCTAGGGTTGAAGATGGAGTGAAGAAATGAAGGAGTTACACATTGTTTTATGATTTTCACCATGAAATCATGAAGAACGAAGATCAAAGGCTTACAAACAGGTTGGGGACGTTCTCCCTGCTGTCCTTAGCCTTCTTGGTCGGTTTTTCAAGCAAGGCGAAGAAAGGAAATCCGAAAAAGTCCTTAGGTGGGTTGGAAAAAGGCTCTTTTATAAGGAAATTGATGAAAGAGAAAATGTTTAATTAAAATTCAATTAATTCCAAAAATAGTACCACCTCTTCCTCCTTGGTTTGCTTTCATGCAAAGTCAACTCAAAGCCACCTAACTCCCTTCCATTATCCATGGATTAAGGGAAAAGAAATGAAGCACCCCAATTCATTATAATACTAATATATCTTTTTGAGTGGGAATTCTTTTCCTTATAATAAGGTGAGTGGAATTCCACCTCCTTAAGATATTTTCGATCCTTGAAAGCTCAAGGACGTCCACTCATAAATCTGAATTCCACCATTTTAATTTTGGTTGAAGGCCCTTCAATTATTTTATTTATTTTTGCATTAAATTGAAATAAAGTTCCAATTATGCTTAAATCTTGATTATTTTAATATCAAGATTCTCTCTCCTTCAATTTAATTTAAATGAGGAGCCCCTCTCAATTTATTTGCTCCACTTGATGCCAATAAACATTAGCGACCTTATTGAAGTGGTAAATTACATGTTGCACCCTAGGTTTTGGGTAAATTGCACATTACACCAAAACTAGGTTTTTATGCACAAACATTGCTTTATCAACTCTTTCTTGGAATTCAGGCTATCACAAGCCATACCTCTGCATCATCTTCATTCCCATGATTCTTTAACATATGAGGAACATATTATCATGCACAATTTGCAAATAGGCCCCTCAACTTGGGTAATTTGCACTTTAGTCCAAAATAGGCAAAATATTTATTTCAACAATATTCAAAAAGGACTAAAATTGTAATATAAATTCCTGTTGAGCCCTAATTACTTTTCAAAGACAAAAGCATGCATATAATTACTCTTATTATGCAAAACACCTAGGGTTACTTCATAACCCAAGTTAGGGATGTTACAAGTTTATCCACCCCTTACAATGATTTCGTCCCCGAAATCATCAACAAAACATTAAGAGAAAAGAGTAGGATATTTCTTTCTCATCTCATCCTCTAGTTCCCAAGTAGCTTCTTCAATGCCACGGTGATTCTAGAGGACTTTTACAAGACTAATGTCTTTGTTTTTCAACTTCTTGATTCTCCTGTCAAGAATCAACACTGGTCCTTCAACATAAGATATGTCATCATTTAGTTCTACCTCCATAGATTGTAGAACTAACTCGGTGTCAGGATGACACTTCCTTAACATAGAAATATGAAACACTGGGTGCATTCTATGCAACTCAGGTAGTAACTCCAACTTATAGGCCACCTTTCCTATCCTTTCAATGATTGGATAAGGCCCCATAAATCTAGGAGCTAACTTCCCTTTCTTTCCAAATCTCAGGATACCTTTCCAAGGTGAAACCTTGAGGTACACCCTGTCTCTGACTTGGAATTCTAAGGGTCTACGATACTTGTCAGCATAGGATTTCTGTCTATCCTGGGTTGTTTTCAACTGTTGTTGTATGATCTTTATCTTCTCAGTTGTTTGCTGAACCAGGTCAGGACCCAGAAGTTGATATTCACCAGTTTCGTACCAACATAGGGGAGACCTACAATGTCTACCCTACAAAGCCTCATATGGTGCCATATCAATACTATACTGATAGCTGTTATTATAACCAAACTCTATCAGGCTCAGATGTAGATCCCAACTCCCCAAACTGAAGGGCACATGCCCTAAGCAAGTCCTCTAAGGTTTGTATTGTCCTCTCAGACTGTCCATCTGTCTGAGGATGAAAAGTTGTACTAAACCTTAGTTGTGTACCCAAAGCTTTATGAAGTCATTCCCAAAAACGACTCGTAAACTGAGGACCTCTATCAGAAACTATTATAACTGGTACCCCATGCAGCCACACTATCTCATCTATGTAGATTTGTGCAAGCTTCTCAGCTGTATAGGTTGTTTTGACATGTAAGAAATGTGTTGTCTTTGTCAACCTATCAACTATCACCCAAATGGAATCATGACTTTTGGTTGTTCTAGGCAAAACAACCACAAAGTCCATAGTTACATGATCCCACTTCCACTGTGGTATAGGCAGAGGTTGCATTGTTCCTGCGGGCTTTTGATGTTCAGCTTTAACCTGCTGACACACCAGACACCGCATAACAAACTCAGCAACATCCTTCTTCAAACCAGGCCACCAATACATTTCTTTTAAGTTATGATACATCTTGGTGCTCCCTGGATGCATAGCATACATTGAAGAATGAGCCTCCTCTAGAACTAACTTTCTTAAGTTATCAACATCAGGTACTACCATCCTTTCATGGTAATAGACTACCTGATCATCAGAATCATGGAAGCCATCCCGCTTCTCACTACCATATTCTAACCTGATCTGCTGAATCATAGAATCAGTCTGATGTGCTTCTTTAATCTGCTGTCTCAAAGTTGGTTTTATATGCATTTCGGCTAACAACCCGGCTAACAATGACACTTTAAGCTGTACATTGTCTTGCCTTAAGGATATAAACATATCCTTCTTAGAGCACACTAAGGAGTTTAGTTGTACTTTATCTAGGGTTGGTGTTGCTGATTTTCTACTTAGTGCATCAGCAACCACATTGGCTTTCCCTGGATGATAATCAATTGTACAATCGTAGTCCTTGATTAACTCCATCCAGCGGAGTTGCCTCATGTTTAACTCATGCTGAGAAAATATATACTTCAGATTCTTATGGTCTGTGAAAATTTGGAATGTCTCTCCATAGAGATAATGCCTCCAGATATTCAAGGCATGGACCACAGCAACTAACTCTAGGTCGTGTGTTGGATAATTCTCCTCGTGTTTCTTAAGTTGTCTAGAAGCAAAAGAAATCACTTGCTTATCCTGCATTAACACACATCCTAAGCCATTCTTATATGCATCACAAAAGACTATGTACCCCTTTCCTTGCTCAGGTAGCACCACCATAGGTGCACACGTTAACCTTTCCTTCAGTAGCTGGAAAGAGTGTTGACACTTGTCATTCCAGACAAAAGGAATCTCCTTCCTTGTCAACTTAGTCAGGGGTAAGGCTATTGAACTGAAGTTCTTAATGAACCTTCTGTAATACCCAGCCAGTCCTAGGAAACTTTTTATCTCTATCGGTGTCTTCGTATGTTCCCATTGCAGGACAGATTCTACCTTCTTAGGATCAACACGAATACCTGAGGCAGATATTACATGTCCAAGAAAGGAAACTTCTGGCAACCAGAACTCACATTTGCTAAACTTAGCATATAACTTATGCTCTCTTATCAAAGTCAAAGCTTGGCGAAGATGCTGCTCATGTTGTTGAGCATCTCTACTATATATCAGAATGTCATCTAAAAAGACAACAACATTCTGATCCAGAAAAGGTTGAAATATTTTATTCATGAGTTCCATAAATGCAGCTGGTGCATTGGTTAGTCCAAACAACATAACTGTGAACTCATAGTGACCATACCTTGTCCTAAAAGAAGACTTAGGTATGTCACCCTCTTTGATACGAAACTAATGGTATCCCGAACTCAGATCTATCTTAGAAAAGACAGTTGCACCACACAACTGGTCAAACAAGTCATCAATCCTTGGTAGAGGATACTAGTTCTTTATGGTGACTTTGTTTAACTGTCTATAGTCAATACATAACCGTATCGACCCATCCTTTTTCTTAACAAAAAGGACTGGAGCACCCTAGGGTGAAGTGCTCGGTCAGATAAAACCCTTCTCAAGCAATTCTTGCAGTTGTTTCTTGAGTTCTGCCATTTCAGCAGGCGCCATCCTGTACGGTGTTTGTGCTATTGGTTGCGTGCCCGAGATTAGATTTATTTCGAAATCTATTTCTCGGGGTGGCGGAACACCTGGAAGTTCTTCAGGAAATACATCTTCAAATTCCCTGACTACAGGAACTTCAGAAGGATGAGGGTTTTCCATCGTGGTATCAACCACATGGGCTAAGAATGCAAGGAATCCTTGTCTCATCAGCTTCTCAGCTACCATAGCTGACACAAGACATGTTGGAAGAATCTTTCTATCTCCCTGAAAGATCCATGTGTCATCACCATATGTGAACACAGCATGCTTGGAACTACAATCCAAGACAACCTTATACTTCTCTAAGGTGTCCATTCCAAGGATTATATCAAAACCCTGCATCTTAAGTGGTATAAGATCCACTTTAATGCAGTGATAAAAAAAGAAAAGATTGCAGGGAGAACACACTTCCCACAGAACTACAGATCCCATCAAAGGTGTCTCTAACAGCAAGCTATCTATTCTATGACTAACAATCATATTTCAGTCATTAATCACTCCTCGAGTGATAAAAGAGTGTGTAGCACCCGGATCAATTAACACAGATACAAAGCAGGATAAAGACATATCAGAATAAAGTAATTCCATCTGACCTGTCACAAGCCGAGGGTTGACTACTGCTTCAGGCCGGTTCATAGCATAGAACCTATCTGTCGCTTGTTGTTGACCCTGTGCTCGATTGTTAGATGTTGAAGAACCGGCTTGGGACGCTGGTCCATGTCCTCTAGCACCACTGCCAGGTTGTTGCCTCTGAGAGACCTGCTGACTCTGCCTCGATTGCTGGGTGACACTCCTGACTTTCTTAGGACATTCTCTCACCACATGGCCTTCTTTTCCACATCTATAACAGGTTATTTTCCCCCTTGGTAGTCTGGGTTGTCCTGTTACTGACATATAGGTTGAGCTTTGAGCTCCCTTTAGTGGTAAACTATGGTTTCTACCCTTACTTGACGTCCATTGCATTTGGGTGTTGAACCTTGGTGGTGGTGTAGGCACATAATACCTTGGTTTCTTAAAACTCCCAGCACTCTGCCCTTGAAATTGTGGGTATTCCTTCTTACCCTTGGTCTGTCGCTTCTCGATCACAGACCTCTCTATGCGTCTAACGAACTCCACAAAAGTTGCAAACCTCTCTCAGTTCTCCAGAGCAGACACCGGAGTGGTCAATTTAGCATTCAGCCCTTTCTCGAACCGTCGAATTCTCTCCTCATCATTAGATGCCATGTGCAGACAAAACCGCAACAACTCCATGAAACTAGCTTCGTACTCACTAATGTTCATAGGTCCTTGTTTGATTCTCTCAAACTGGGATATCTTCTCATCTAAATATGTCTTGGGAAAGTATTTTGTGATGAATTCACACCTGAATTCATCCCATCCAATCACAACTCTAGGTCTTTTGCCTTCCTCGATGGTCCACCAATGTCCAGCACTCCCCTTGAGGAGATACACAGCATGTCTGACCCTCTCATCATCAGGAATCATAAGGATTCTGAAAGCTTTCTCCAACTCCATCAACCATAGATCAGCATCCGTCGGATCAGCTGTACCAGTGTACTCTAAGTCTCCTACCCTCTTAAGCCTTTCAAAAGTTTTGTCGGCACCATGTCTTTCATCATGGGGTGGTGCCCTAGGTGCAGGTACTGGCATTCTACCCGTCATGTGGGTCATAGCTGCCATGAACTTCCCAAACATCGCCTGGAAGGTTGGGTTCCCCATATCATCTGGGTTGAACTGGGGCTATTCAGGTACATGTTCCTCCCTGTCCTGGTGTCTTGCACCATTTCTCGGTGCAGCAACACTGCTCTCAGCAGCGTGTTCTTCGTGTGATCTAGACATCCTTAGTTCTTCTTCTCCTATATGAGCAGAAGGTACTATCAGATAAACTAGAAAACACTTAGAACCGACTCAACTACATTAATCATATGTCTATGTAGACTCAGTGAACCTAGAGCTCTGATACCACTAAATTGTTATGTCCGTCTCGCGAAAACAAGATTAACTAATACAGAAGCAATCATTAGCAGCAGATTTACTGAAAATCACTAAAAATTAAAACCATTTATCAAGAGATCCATTCATAGGGAAACTCTTTCATTTAGAACCAAAGTAAAACATTACATCCTGGTTCATATATACATTACATATCATGCCTCATTGCACAAAATCTCAGATCGAAGTATCAAAACACTAACTCCTAGGACCCGAGAGTACAGAGACGACCATAGGACTATCTACACAAAACTAGACAGCCAATGTCTCCACCTATTGGATCACTGTTGTCCCTGTGACTGTTGCTGCTGCACTACGCCTGCAGAAGAGTTTCTTCCTTGATGTCTGCATCTACCTACAAACATTAGATCCCACGGGGGTGAGACAATTATAAAAATTGCCCCAACGGGAGATATAACTCTCCGCCAAAACTTTGTCATTGCAGTTTAAATAGAAATAAACTGAACAGTGAGATATTATAAATCAATAGCAGATGAATCACATCTATGCAGACTAGAGCAACATTCTTATGCAATATTACAGCTACAACTTGATTAAGCAGCATTTCTCATACTCAATATGAATTAAAGGAACATAAGTACTTTCCTATAACAAGAGCATACTAAGCAGTATATCATCAATCAGTGTTTCTCGTATTTCAATCTTATGCAAATACGCTACATGGATGATTATATTTTATAAACAGACCTAAGATCAGAGGAGATGAGGTATACCTCTCATACTCCAACTGACCATTTCTAGAATCGAAATCGGTACCATAAATAGGTCAATGGAAGAGCTGGATTCCCATGACCTCCCACATCTTGGTCAGCACAGGACTATAAGCAGGACTGTGTCGACTGCTCAAATAGCTTTCTAGGGTATACTGGAACTTCTCTATAGAGTTACAGCGTCAACTACACTCTCATCGGTAATCGAGAGCATTAATGTTTATCTCCATCGACTCGACATAAAATAACATTGGGAGATTATTGATACATCCATCCCAACCATCGGGAGATTTATGATACATCTATCCTAACACATGAAGGTTTGAGGGGTTTAATGCTTACTTTCTCTCAATCTCTTCACCCGGACGTAAGGATATTTTCGCCCATTTACCCACACATATTCAAAATATGCGAATTCCAGGAATTCTATAGAATACATGTTTCACCATCACCAGTTGCTGACGATGATGGATCTATGGTCAGAGCACTACATGAACATATTTCACTTGATTAATTAAGTACATTTTCATATTCATTTAGCATCAGGCAAGTTTTCAAACAAAACTTATTATATCAATGCTATAAGGAAACGTGTACTAATTTCATCAATTACTTAACAGTCCTAAAAGATATTGGGAACTCAATCCCTTCTCAATTTCATCACCATAATCATATGGCCCTGGGTATTTAAACCCTTGATTCATCATTAAGCATTGTTACCACTTTTTCAGGTAACCATCACCTTTAGGTCAATTGACCAAGGCAAACATGATACTTTGCTATTACAAGCATCACACATATTATTTGATGCTCATAAACTCTCTTGATCCCCTCTTACCAGGAAGCAAGGTATATTATGGCACTCAAGGTATAATTACAATAATGAATTAAATATCATAGCTCATACTTGGCCATGATCATCATTTCAAGATACCTGCATTGTTAGTACAGATAATACAGTGATATCAATTGCATATTAGAACCATGTTCAACAAATATGAATTCACTGTTCATGGGTAACACCACTATTCCCTTACCAGGGTTAGGGTTTCCCATTTCATGTCATTTAAAGATAATCATCCCCTTATCACATCAAAATATAGTTTACCACCATATTTCTCAAGATTAGGGTTCATTAGGCAATACATAGCATTACCCTGGGTTTGGGCTTTATAGCACATCAAACACCAGGGTTTCTCATGAAACCATCCTTAGCTAGGGTTTCACATCAAATTCACCTTATAAAAGGATTTACATTCAATAATTCACAATTAGGGTTTACTATTCATCCTAATTAGGGTTTTCAATTATAATTGCTCTGGATTAGGGTTAAGGATCAACCACCTTGTCAATTAGGGTTTAGGTTCATGATTGGGGTTTAATGATCTTATTACTTAAGAATCATACCCTTAATCACCATATGAGTCATAATCATGTATCAACTCTATGTTATGATACCTCTCAACTTGATTAGGTCATATCAACCCTTAAATCAAGCACATACAACTATGATTAACATAGTGTACTAAGTCATTGATCCTATAAGAAATTAGGGTTCATCCCTTAATTGACACTAATCACTTAGGTACTATTAGGGTTTCAACCTTTTTACCTTCATTGATTATCATTACTAATCATCATTGAATTAATGAATCATTCATCATCTCTATTCTTAAGAGATTCAATCACCTTGGACCTCCATTACATAAGGTATCCAATTGAATTGATCAATTGAGTCCTCAATTACAATAAGTGTCTAAGTGGATTAACCAATTGAGTCCTCCATCAACTTTGACTACTTGAGCCCCAAACGGTCTTGGTCCTTCAAGGTTCAAACGGTTTGAAACTGTTTGGTAAAGGTGGTGCTTGAGACTGTTTGCCTAAGCAAGTAGGTGAAGACCGTTTGCCCAAGATTGGCTTTTGAAACCGCATGGGCACAAACGGTTTGGGATCGTTTGGTCCCAAACGGTCTTGAGACCATTTGGTCCCAAACGGTCTTGAGACTGTTTGGTCCAAACCTCCTCAAAACCGCATGGACCAAAGATGGTCTCAACTACACCAATCGGTTTAGGGTTCTCAATATTGATTCCTTCAATCATTGAATTCATGGAACCAATCATCAATTGGACCTATCCTCATACTTCAATTGAGTTAAATAGGTCAACATTCAACTGATTTGACCCTCAATTGACCCTCAATTAGTCCTCAATTAGGGTTTGAATCAATTGAATTAGGGTTTGGAATCGATGATCCTTCAACACTAATCAATGCAAGATTAGTTACTTTGAAACTATTGAACCATCATCCAAATTTGAACATGACCTGACCCCAAATGGTCTTGAGGTCATTTGGATGACCACCAAATGGTCTTGAGACCGTTTTCCCATCACATCATCAAAATCCAAGTCCACCAATTAGGGTTTGGATCATTGGATTGATCACCAAATCAGCAATTGATTACATTTTAACTTAGTATCATTGGATCATCAATTGCTTAACCATACTCACCCCTAGACCTCCAAATGGTCTTGGGTGACCGCCAAACGGTCTTCAGACCGTTTGGATGAGCTCCAAACGGTCTTGATACCGTTTGGCTCATCCAACCCTTGGATTCTAGTGAAATTTTATCAAGGTTTGGTCTATTGAGTCGATCAACAAATCAGCAATTGATTGCTTTGTAACTTGGTAGCTTTGGACCTTCAAATAGGCAACCATACTTAACCCTAGACCTCCAAACGGTCTTGGGTGATCCCCAAACGGTCTTGAAACCGTTTGGGTGATCCCCAAATGGTTTTGAAACCGTTTGGGCCAACCAACCCAAAGTATCAACTCATTCAATTGCAAAATCAGCACTTAGCCGATTAGGGTTTATACCATATGTTTGAATCTTCAAATACTTAACCATACTCAACCCTGGACCTCCACATGGTCTTGGTTGACCTAAAAACGGTCTTGAGACCGTTTGGGTGATTCCCAAACGGTTTTGAAACCGTTTGGGCTAATTAACCCAAAAAGTCAAATCAATCGAGTTGAAAATCAGCACTTAATCCAATTAGGGTTTGCCTAATTGATTAGCCATCAAATCATGATTCCTTTGGAATTAATCCATCAAATTTGGTGGTTTATCAACCAACATAATTAGGAACAGGATTCCCAAATGGTAAACCCTTGGTCAACTCTTTCAAATGGTTTTGAAACCGTTTGCTATGAAATGGTCTCAAACCGTTTGCTCTCAAATAATTTGGTGAAACCGAATGGGCAAACATGTTGAAACCGTTTGGAACAATATTTCTTTGGAAAAAGTGTCCAAGATGATGTCATCATCATCTACCTTCGTCCCTGAAACTCCTAATGCATCTGATTTCATGAATTTACCAATTACAACAAGCAATTAACCAAAAAGATGAAGAAATCAATGAAATTGCAGGATTGATAGTTGAATAACAATGTAGAAAGGTTCAAGTTATAAAACCCGCCTTCAAATCTGATCCCAAGCTCCAAGATTCACGGATCCAATGGTGTTTGAAGCTCTAGCAACCTCCCTAGGTCGTTTCTCAACCTTTTGGAGTGAATGAATCGGCTAGGGTTGAAGATGGAGTGAAGAAATGAAGGAATTACACATTGTTTTATGATTTTCACCATGAAATCATGAAGAACGAAGATCAAAGGCTTACCAACAGGTTGGGGACGTGCTCCCTGCTGTCCTTAGCCTTATTGGTCAGGTTTTCAAGCAAGGGGAAGAAAGGAAATCCGAAAAAGTCCTTAGGTGGGTTGGAAAAAGGCTCTTTTATAAGGAAATTGATGAAAGAGAAAATGTTTAATTAAAATTCAATTAATTCCAAAAATAGTACCACCTCTTCCTACTTGGTTTGATTGCATGCAAAAGAAACTCAAAGCCACATAACTCCCTTCCATTATCCATAGATTAAGGGAAAAGAAATTAAGCACTTCAATTCATTATAATACTAATATATCTTTTTGAGTGGGAATTCTTTTCCTTATAATAAGGTGAGTGGAATTTCACCTCCTTAAGATATTTTCGATCCTTGCAAGCTCAAGGACGTCCACTCATACATCTGAATTCCACCATTTTAATTTTTGTTGAAGGCCCTTCAATTATTTTATTTATTTTTGCATTAAATTGAAATAAAGTTCCAATTATGCTTAAATCTTGATTATTTTAATATCAAGATTCTCTCTCCTTCAACTTAATTTAAATGAGGCACCCCTCTCAATTTCTTTGCTCCACTTGATACCAATAAATATTAGGGACCTTATTTAAGTGGTAAATTACATGTTGCTCCCTAGGTTTTGGGTAAATTGCACATTACACCAAAACTAGGTTTTTATGCACAAACATTGCTTTATCAGCTCTTTCTTGGAATTCAGGCTATCACAAGCCATACCTCTGCATCATCTTCATTCCCATGATGCTTTAACATATGAGAAACATATTATCATGCACAATTTGCAAATAGGCCCCTCAACTTGGGTAGTTTTCACTTTAGTCCAAAATAGGCAAAATATTGATTTCAACAATATTCAAAAAGGACTAAAATTGTAATATAAATTCCTCTTGAGCCCTAATTACTTTTCAAAGACAAAAGCATGCATATAATTACTCTTATTATGCAAAACACCTAGGGTTACTTCATAACCCAGGTCAGGGATGTTATAGTTTCTCTCTAGCCCATCCTTCCTCTGCATACCTGGTCAGGGCATTCAGAGAAGAATAGACAGAGTAGCTTGATATTGGTCAGCCTAAGTATCCAGATACCTAGTCAGGGTATCCAAATACCCAGACCTCCCATAGCTAAAGACACATCATGTAACATCCCTGACCTGGGTTATGAACTAACCCTAGGTGTTTTGCCTAAATGTGTAATAAAATCCTTGTGATTATCTTTTGGCATGTAATTAAGTTCCTAAGGAACATATATTCCTTTTTCTGTCCCTTTTGAATAATGTTGTAATATTGTTTTGTAATACAGGGACCTTGTGCAAATTACCCAGTTAAGGGGTTAACTTGCAAAATTGCACATGTTAAGATGTTCCTTTGATGATGAGACATCATATGAGTGAATATGATGAAGAATGATGAATTTTCCCCAAGCTTGAGCATCAAGATGCATCTTGTGGAATGATCCTTGTGCTTAAAAACCCTAAATTGGAGTAAAGTGCAATTTACCCAATTTAAGGGGTGCAAATTGTAAAATACATCATCTAGAACATATCTTATGACTCTTGTCATCATTTAGAGTAGAAATGATGAAAGGGAAACATCAATGAATAAACAGATAAGAAAAAATGATCTTGTGCATAAAATTCACCATGTATGTGTAAGAGGACCTTCATGTGTATACCCTAGTTGAAGGTTAATCTTTTCTACCCTTAGATCTTGAATAGTGATGAACTTTGCTTAAGTTTAGATGGCTTGGACGTGCCTTAGAAATAAGGAGGGACTTAGATGAGAATCCCATGCTTTAGAGGTCCTTATGGTGCAAAATGGCCTTAAGGTATATAAGTCTTTTTCCTAGTAAACCAAGTAAACGATTCCTCATTCTCTTCACTTCTCTTCTTTCTCAAAACGACCAGGGCTGAGCTCTAGAGCTCAGGAGACGATCAACTAGGAGCTAAGGTGAGAAGAACCATCCTCAAGCTCAGATTCTTGCATGAATTCATCTTTTAAGGTTGGTTTTGTGGATAATTCACTTAGCTTTCTTGTTCTAGCCATCTTTTCCCAACCTTTCCTTGGAGAAAAACCCTTGGCCGACCTATGGAGCTCAAGACACCATTAAATACTTGAAGCTTGGAAGCTTGGAGCTCAAGGAACGACCTTAAGGCGGGTTTTATAATTCTAAACCTTTTGCTTTGTTATGCATACTTTTAATCGTGCAAATAATAGTTAGTTCTTCTTCTTCCCCATCCTTCTTTGCACCCTTGCAAGCTTTTTCGTGAAGAACAGACCTTGGTTTCAAGGTTGAAGACAAGGGGCGTTAATACCTATGTTGGTCCTTATCCAACTTTACTAGATGATCTTGGACCAATAGGTCAAACGATCTCACACTCGTTTCAATCCAAACGGGTTCAATAGGTCGGTTTGGCCAAACGGGTTCCAACCCATTTGCGGGCATTGACCAAGCATTGACCGTTTGGGATTTCTGTTCACAATTAGGTAGGCTAATGACCCACCAAATTTGAGGGGTTAACTCCAAAGGAATCGTAGGTTGAAGGCCAATCAATTAGGCAATCAAATTGAATTAAGTGTTGTTTTCTAAACTAATTAACTTGAATCTTTGGGCAAACGGGTTCCAACCCGTTTGAAGGAGTTGACCAAGCATTGACCGTTTGGGATTCCTGTTCATAATATATTGAATTTCATTTCTACCAAGAATCATGATCTAATTCCTAACAAATTAAGAGTTGAAGGCATTTCAACACCCTAACCCTAATCGGGTTAAATTTGTTGTTTTTCATATAGATTTTGATGGGTGTTGGGTTGAAGGACCCAAACGAGTTCAAACCCGTTTGGGGGTTCATCCAAACGATCTCAAACTCGTTTAGTGACACCCCAAGACCGTTTGAAGGTCTAGGGTTAAAGAAATGTGATGGTTTGAGGGTCCAATCACAAGATATTGATAAATTGATGAAAAGTGCTGATTTGTAATTTAATTAGGACTCAACCCTTATCAAATCAACTTAATTTTTGGTCAAACTTTGGGAAAACGGTCTCAAGACCGTTTGGAGATCATCCAAACGATCTCAAGACCGTTTGGGCCAAGTTTGGGCCCAATTGGAGTTCAATTGATAGGTTCAACCTTGTTTTGATTCACATTGTTGAAAATTGATGAGTAGCCGATTGGAAACCTTAATTGAGTTAGACTTAACCATAATTGGCTTTCAATTGAAGGTCAAATTGGTGCCCAATTGATTGAGGCTCATCCTATTTGACTCAATTTGTAAGTGGTTAACATGGCTTGGGCTAATTGAAGGCTTCAACTTAAGAAATCATTTTCAATCATGACCTTTGTATCACCTTTCATGTTTATGCGGTTTGAACCCAAGTTGGTCCACACTCGTTTGAGCCCAAACTAGTCCACACTCGTTTGAGTCGAAACGAGTCCACACTCATTTGAGGTTAAACGAGTCCAAGGTCGTTTGAGGTTAAACGAGTCCAGGGTCGTTTGAGGTTAAATGAGTTCAAGGTCATTTAAGAATCAAATGGGTTGAAGGTTGAAGGTTAAACCCTAAACCAATTGGAGACCTTCAAGGTTGATTATACTTAATCACTTGAAAGTGTAAAAGGTTCAATGATGATCTAATCTAAACCCTAATGATAACCTAAGATGTTAAGGGACTAGGTGGCTAATGAATTGACCCATGATGATGGTCAATGGGTAAATTACGAAAATGCCCCTGAAAGGTTCAATTGAGTGATACCTTGTTTTAATCAAACCCTAATCACATGATGGTGATGTGTTGACTTGTGTTAGTCAATGAGGACTTAACCCAACCTAATATAGAGTGATGTAATCACCATCTACTAGTTAGAGGAGAGAGAAAGTACCAATTATGGTGGAAACTCAAGTAAAATACCTTCAATATACATGAATGTGCATGAATAGGGTATGATCCACTATGTGAAATCATGGAAACCCTAATTATGATGATTGATGAATCTTAATCTTATCTGAGGTCTTTAATGATGATGTTTCTCATACATGGTGATGTTATGAGATCAATTCACCATGAGGTGAATAGCAAACCCTAATTAATAAAAATCAGGGAAACCTAGCTCTTGTATGAGTAGGGAGATACAACTTCTTTAAATGAGTTATTTACTATTATCAGTTAATTTAACCATGCAGGTTTCTTTATGAGGATGATCATATCCAGGTATGGATGATGATACTATACTCATTAAAAGCATGTTGTTAGCTTTATGAATAGTGACATATATCCTGATGCCTTGTTAATAGCATCTTATGAGATTGATAGGCTGTGAGAGCCATGAATACCATCAAGGTCATGCTTTATGAGATGACTTGTGATGAGAGTATTGAGAAATGATAATTGATGAGAGTTAGGCTTGTTACATCTAGTATTCTTCCTTCATAGTTTCTATGCTAATGATTAATGTTTGAGAACTTGTATGATGATAAAAGAATACTAAATTGTACCTAACTAATCAAGTATAATCATACCATGTAGAGCCCTGATCATAGATCCATCATAGTCAGAAGTTATATGATGGTAAAACAAGTTTTCCTAAGGGAACTCCTGGAGCACATACTTTTGAGTATGTGGGGTATATGGATGTGTAAAACCTTACATCCTAGTGTAGGAATTGATGTACATGTATCCTAATCTATCAATCCTTCACTATGTGTTTATTTCGGGGTGATGTAACACTAATATCCCGAGGAAGTCTTTTATACCGCATCGATGAGAGATAAACAAGAAATCTTTCGATGGTGAAGAGAGTACAGAATGCCACTGTGACTCTAATAGCGAAGTACCAGAATGCCCTGGTAAGCTATAGAAGCAGAGACACTAGATGTCCTGCATGTTGATCCTCACATTGACTGAGGAAGATGAGGTCATAAGAATCCGACTCTTTTGATGACCTATGTATGATACCGATGCGACTTAATAGTGATCGGTTGGAGTATGAGTGGTATACCTCATCTCCTTAGGGCATAATGATGTTTGTAAAACATAATCAACCGCGTAGCATATCTTCTTAGATTGAAATACGAGATACATTGGTTGAGGATACATTACTTAGTATACATGTTCTTCATATTCCTTAAATGTTGTTGTTCTAATTGATAACTATCTGCTGTTGATTACCTTAAAGCTTTTATTGCTTATAATGTTCTTGATTGCTATAATAAAGCTTCTGGCGGAGAGTTATAACTCTCGCTGGGACAATTATTTAAAATTGTCTCACCCCGTAGAATTCAACTTTTTAGGTGGTCGTCGAGGACGAAGGAACCAGTCTGTAGGTGGTCAGTATCAGCAGCAGCAGCACCAGGATAAGCAGTAAATCTCAGGTGGAGATTCAGACTGCTGAGTTGTGTAGTTAGATAGTCAGTCTTATGTGTTCTCTGTACTCTCAGGTCCTTGGAGTCTTTTGGTCTGAGATTTTGGTTTTGAGTTCTTGAGATTTTGTATCATTTTGTATATAATTACTCAAGAAGTAATTATCTGAGATGTAACAGTTTATCTCCTTTTTATGAAAGAAGTTTTTATGAATTCAAGCCCTTATCTCGAAAAGTTTTAATTTCCTGTGATTTTTGTCTTCCGTTGTTAATCGCTTGCTTCCGCTAAGTTTATATCATGGTTTGGAGATCGGAGCCCACAATTAAGTGGTATCAGAGCTCTAGGTTCGCTGAGTCTACAGAGACATAGGACTTAGGATGTTGAGTCTATCCTTAGTATTTCTTTCCTATCTAATAGAGTCTTCTGCTCCTCAGGAGAAGAACATAAGTTAAGGATGTACGGACCACACGAAGAACATGAGGAGTATGAGGCTGAGAGTAGTGTCGCTGCACCCCGAGGAGGTGCAAGAAACTCGGAGATAGAGCAACTGGTATCTGAGCCACCTTAATTTGACCCAGCTGACATGGGTAACCCAGCTGCCCAGACTATGTTCGGGCAGTTTATGACTGCCATGACACACATCACCGACAGGATGCCCATGCCTGCACCTAGGGCACCTGCCCAGTCTGAAGGACAAGGTATCGGTAAGACGTTCGAGCGACTTCGTCGTGTCGGAGCAACTGAGTACTTTGGAACAGCTGATCCTGCAGATGCCGATCTGTGGTTAACAGAGTTAGAGAAAGCTTTTAAAATCCTTAACATCCCCGAAGGTGAGAAAGTTAGACATGCTGTCTATCTTCTCAAAGGAAGTGCTAGTCACTGGTGGACCATGGAAGAGAAGAAGAGGCCTGGAATAGAGATCTCGTGGGAAGACTTTCGTCGGAAATTTGTCCACAGATATTTTTCCAAAGACCTTCCTGGACGAGAAGATCTCTCAGTTTGAGAGACTGAGGCAGGGTATGATGAACATTAGCGAGTATGAGGCTAAGTTCATGGAGTTATTGCGGTTTTGTCCGCACATGGCTGCCACAGAAGAAGAAAGAATCAGAAGGTTCGAGAAGGGTTTAAACGCCGACTTGACTACTCCCGTGTCCGCTCTAGAGAGTCGGGAGAGGTTTGCTACCTTCGTTGAGTCAGTCCGAAGGATAGAGAAATCCATAGTCGTGAAGAGACAAACCCATAAGAGATATTCGCAGTTCCAGGTTTCTTCATCTAGAGACTTTAAGAAGCCTAGATTCTCTGCACCTACACCTCCACCACCCAGATCTGGTTTTCAGACACAGTGGTCCCCAAGTAGAGGTATAGGACGAAGCCTACCACTACAAGAGATTCGCAGTTCAGCATCAATGTCAGTCACAGGACCACCCAGACCACAACAACTAGAAAGAAGCTGCTACAACTATGGGAAGGTGGGACACCTGATGAAGGACTGCAGGTCTAGGCCTTTCAGTGGGACACAGCCTCAGAGACAGAGTCAATAGGGATCATAGAGAAGGCATTCTCAAGAAGCAGCTAGAGGACGTGGGCAAGCGTCTCAGGCTGGATCATCAGCACCACCTCAACACCAGGCTACAGCAAGGTTCTATGCTATGAACCCACCAGAGGCAGTGGTCAATCCACAAGTAGTGTCAGGTCAGATGGAACTTTTATATTCTGATATGTCTAAATCTTGTGTAGTATCTGTTCTGATTGACCCGGGTGCTACGCACTATTTCATCACTCGAAGAGTGATTCACAACTGCAATATGACTGTCAGTCATAGGGCAGATAGTTTGTTGTTGGAGACTCCGTTTAGTGGGTCTGCCGTTTTGCAGGAGGTATGTCCTCCCTGCATCCTCTTCTTTTCTGATCATCGCATCCCAGTGGATCTTATACCACTTGATATGCAAGGATTTGATATAATCCTAGGAATGGATACCTTAGAGAGGTATAGAGTTGTCCTGGATTGTGAGTCCAAGTTGGCTGTGTTTGCTGATAAAAGCAACACATGGATCTTTCAAGGAGAAAGAAAAATTCTGCCCACCTGTCTTGTATCAGCTATGGTTGCTGATAAGCTGATGAGGCAAGGATGTTATGCATTCTTGGCCCATGTGGTAGATGTTACCAAGGAGAGTCCCAATCCTGCTGAAGTTCCTATAGTCAGGGAATTCGAGGATGTGTTTCCTGAAGAACTTCCCGGTATGCCACCACCTCGGGAGATTGATTTTGAGATCAATTTGGTTCCATATACGAAGCCCATAGCCCAGACTCCGTATAGGATGGCGCCTGCCGAGATGGCAGAACTCAAGAAACAACTTCAAGAGTTACTTGAGAAAGGTTTCATCCGACCGAGTACCTCACCTTGGGGTGCTCCGGTTTTGTTTGTTAAAAAGAAAGATGGGTCAATGCGGTTGTGCATTGACTACAGACAACTTAATAAAGTAACAATAAAGAACAAGTACCCTTTGCTGAGGATTGATGATCTTTTTGACCAGTTGCGTGGTGCAACAGTCTTCTCAAAGATAGAATTGAGATCTGGATATCATCAACTCTGCATTAAGGACAGTGACATATCCAAGTCTGCCTTTAGGACAAGATATGGTCACTATGAGTTCACGGTTATGTCATTCGGACTAACCAATGCACCTGCTGCATTCATGGAACTCATGAATAGAGTCTTTCGACCCTTCCTTGATCAATGTGTTGTCGTCTTCATAGATGACATTCTGATTTATAGTAAGGATGCCCAGCAGCATGAGCAGCATCTTTGCCAAACCTTGACCTTGCTAAGAGAACATGAGCTATATGCTAAGTTTAGAAAGTGTGAGTTCTGGTTACCTGAAGTGTCTTTTCTTGGACATGTGGTATCTGCCTCGGGTATTCGTGTTGACCCTAAAAAGGTAGAATCTATTCTACAATGGGAACAACCGAAAACACCGACGGAGATTAGAAGTTTCTTGGGGTTAGCTGGTTACTATCGAAGGTTTATTAAGAATTTCAGTTCTATAGCCTTACCTTTGACCAAGTTAACCCGGAAAGATGTTCCTTTTTCGTGGAGTGATAAGTGTCAACAGTCTTTCCAATTTTTGAAGGAGAGGTTGACAAGTGCACCTGTGCTTGTGCTACCTGAGCAAGGAAAAGGATTTGTAGTCTTCTGCGATGCCTCCAAGAATGGACTTGGATGTGTGTTGATGCAAGATAAACAAGTGATTTCTTTCACTACTACAGAAATAGCATTCAGTGTCACTTTTCTGGGCGTCAGTTTTTTAAGGAACACGGACGCCTTATATTAAAGGCGTCGGTTATTTAGAAGAACCGACATCTATATTCGAAGACCAGCCAAACACGGGTACCGCTTTGTATACAGCGTCGGTTTTTTATATAAAACCGACGCATTATTTCATCCAATTTTCGAGCGAAAAAAATAATGTCACTTTCGGCGTCGAGTCTGTAGTTAAAACACCGACGCTTATGTGCGATGGAAATTTGCGCGAAAAGTGTCCTTTTCCGCGTCGGTCGTCCTTTAATAACCGACGCTGAATGTGGTTCCCGCCAAACATTTTCACGAAAATATCGTCCAAATGGACGTCGGATGTTGCGAACGACCGACGGTAAAGATGTTTAGGCGTCGGTTGTTGTAAACAACCGACGTTATTGGGGAACTTCATAACCTTCGATCGCCCGACTCTTCCCCTTTCTTATGTTTCATTGCTACCCTATTTCCCTATTGCGGCGATTTCTCCGGCGATTTCTCTGCTGCTGGTACTAGTTTTTCTCTGGCGCTTCTCTCCGGTGCCCCATCTCCGGCATCCCCTCTCCGGTGCCCCTCTACGACGCGTTTCTTCTCTGGCACCCCTGCGCCGCCGCCACGCCTGACAACCGGCGCCCCTGCTCCAACCGCCTGCGCCGCCGCCACGCCTGACAACCGGCGCCGCCGCAACGCCTGGTGCCCACCTGCCTGTCACGCCTGAGAACCGGCGCCGCCGTACCCCCTTCTCCTTCTCCTCCGCCTGGCCGCTGCCTGCCTGCCGCCGCCTGGCCGCCTGCCTGCCTGCTGCGGCTGACGCTCCTGCTCGTCGGAGTCACTGCCGCTGGTTCTGGAGCTCGTCGGCCGCCACCCACGTACTCAACCAGCTCGACCTCACCCTACTCTTCTTGCCCAGGTACCTGCAGACCTACCCAGGCGCGAAATTGGTTCTTTATGTGCTGACCTAATCTGTTGCCTAATCTGCTTGCACGAAATTGGCTCCCTACTCTGCTTGCTTAATGTGCCTAATCTGCTTTAAGTGGTCCTAATATCATAACATGATAGTTTTATTATATGATTTGTGGCACTTTAGGGTGTATATACATGCAAATTATATAAGTGATAGATGTTGGATGTTTGTCAAGGTTTCTTGAAGATTGAATAAGTGATAGATGCTGGATGTTTATTTATTTCATCTATCCATGTTGCCTATAGTTTATAACATTGCATTGTGAATTATTGCATGTTTGAAACTATGAAATTCTTGATTTATTAGATGATATTCAAGAAAACCCTAGTTTGATGAGCATGTTGTTAATCATGTTAATTATGATTCTTCTATATATTCTGATGTCATTATATAATTATGTGATCCCAACATATTAAATTGAATTAGAATGATTTCATGAATTATAGGGTTTATATAAGAATGACAACACATGTATTTGTTGGCCTAGAAACCCGTCCAATATTTACTCAGTAGGAGTAAATCTTGGATAGTCCCCAGTTTGGGACTGTTGTTGAACACCTAATCTCACTTAGGATGTAAGTGTATAATGTGTATTGGGTTTTCGAGAAAATTTTGGTAGCATTTCCCCGTTTGTTCTCTAAGTACATATGTACTTAGAGAACAACGGGGAAATGCTGCCGAAATTTTCTTGAAAACCAAATACACATTATACACTTACATCCTAAGTGAGATTAGGTGTTCAAGGATGGGATAGGTGGTACACATTTATTATATATAAGATTGACATCAAATGTGTTTGTTGGCCTAGAAACCCGTCCAAGATTGACTAATATATACTTGTTTCCTAATATATACTTGTTTAAAAGGTTAACTGATGTTATACAACTTTTTCTGAAAATATATAACATCGTTATATGTACTTACACTTTGTTAATACTAATATTGTGCAGTCTCTGTCTTCCCATAACAATGACTATGAATTGGGCCTCTATGTCAATGTTAACGTTCCCTATTGAAGAACAATTGGACATCATCCTAGATGATCGTTCCTTAAACCAATTGGTCATACCCAAACATTGGCGTTTTCTAAAAGGAAGACACTACATGCCTGGTAAAGTGACCCTAACTTTTGGAAATTATTCACATGTAATCGAGGTTGAGTATGATTTGGCGGGAAATCTTGTATCAAAATCCGGTTGGCGTGATTAGATTGGAGAGCTGCATGTGGTCCGTTGGAATAGGCTTTTTCTCCGTCCAGTTGGCGATAATTCCATCAAAGTTTGGATAACCAACAACAACTGCGAGACCCCCGATCATCTTCTGCGGTATGAGCGCACGGCGTCGCATATCAGCTCAGACAAATCTGAATCTGAGGCCCCTATCAGTTCAGATTCGTCTAAATACAGTGAGGAGCTTCGTGACACAGCTTCATCATCAAAAAGAAGTTACTGATGCATGCGGGACCATGTTGGTGTAGTATTTAGTTGTCTATCTATCTAGACTTGTCTGTAGTAATAGTTTTTTTAATTATGCGCATGTTTAGGGGTACACCAACCCCTTTGTTTAGTTATTGTTATAACTAAAGTGTGTGTTCCCATGAATGGAACTGTAAATTGCTACATGAATGCTTATAACTGAAGTGTGTGTTCCCATGAATGTTCCCATTTACATGATTACACTACTATTTTCTCATATTGTCTTGCCTCAAAAAAAAATTCTTTTATTGTTTAGTCTATTTTAATACGACATACTTGCTTATATCTTTCTTAATGATGAACTGTAATATGACATACTTGCTTATATACTTGTTTCCTAATATATACTTGCTTTCCTAATATATACTTGCTTTCTCTGATCATAGAATGGATAGATCATGGATGTCCATTCGTAATCGTTGCACCCCAGAGTTTATATCTGGTCTTGATCAGTTTATTAGATTTGCGGAGGAACATAGGAAATAACCTACAGATAGGTTCTACTGTCCATGTAGGCATTGCGGTAACAACTTGAAACTCAACACTGGTGAGGAAATGAAAAGTCATGTCATGTGCAACGGGATTGTACAAGGCTATACAGAATGGCACTGGCATGGAGAGATTTCAAAATCGAATCCAGTAGATGTCAATAGCAGTGCTTGGGTGGAAGAAGAAATTGCCTCCGATGACGTAAATGTGAACGAACCAGTTCCAGCAGACATTGTTGATGCGATGCTGGATAGTTGTAGGGTAGAGCACACCGATCCACCTCCTATCTTTACAAACATTGTGCATGATGCTGAGATACCGTTATACACAGGCTGTGCTAAGTTTACGAAGCTTAGCGCTGTGCTGAGATTGTATAAGTTGAAAGCTAACAATAGATGGAGCGACAAAAGCTTCACTGAATTGTTGACTTTGTTGAAAGAAATTCTTCCTGAAGGAAACGAGCTGCCAATCTCAACATACCAGGTAAAGAAAATGTTGTGCCCAATGGGAATGGAGGCCAAAAAGATACACGCATGCCCGAATGATTGTGTATTATTTCAAAAGGACTATGTAGATTTGAAAGATTGTCCAAAATGTGGTGCGTCACGATATAAATTGACGACTTCGGGGGAGTCCAAAACTGGTTCTCCTGCCAAGGTGTTGTGGTATCTACCTATAACATCACGGTTTCAACGCTTGTTTGCAAATCCGAAAGATGCGAAGAATTTGAGGTGGCATGCAGATGTTAAGAAAAATAATGATGGGATCCTACGACATGCGTCTGATTCCCCACAGTGGAAGAAGATTGATGTATTGTTCCCTGAATTTGGTGAAGAAGTCAGGAATCTAAGACTTGGGCTTTGTACAGACGGGATGAATCCGTACGGGACATTGAGCAGCCAACATAGCACTTGGCCAGTCATGCTTGTTATATACAATCTTCCTCCCTGGCTGTGTATGAAAAATAAGTACGTTATGTTGTCATTGTTGATATCGGGCCCTAAACAACCCGGAAATGATATCGATGTTTATCTTGAACCTTTGATTGATGACTTAAAGAAACTTTGGGCTGAAGGTGTGATGACCTATGATGCTTCTGCAAGAGAGACATTTCGTTTGCATGCTATGTTGTTTTGCACTATTAATGACTTTCCGGCATATGGGAATTTGTCTGGATATAGTGTCAAAGGAGCTAAAGCGTGTCCTATATGTGAAGAAAACACTGATTCAATAAGACTAAAATATGGCGGCAAGACTGTATATCTTGGTCATCGAAGGTTTCTTTCAAAATTCCATCCGTATCGTAGGAAGCGCAAAGCATTCAATGGATGGAATGATGAACGGAGTGCACCTAAACCTATACCAGGGGATGTTTTTTATGAAAGAGTAAAAGACATTGTCAATGAATTTGGTAAGAAATCACAATGTAGTATGGCCACACGGAGTGACAATTCTTCATTCAAAAAGAAGTCAATATTTTGGGATCTTCCTTATTGGAGTTCTTTGTCAGTCAGGCATTGTATCGGTGTAATGCACGTTGAGAAAAATGTCTGTGATAGCATCATTGGTACTCTATTAAATATACCAGGTAATACTAAAGATGGGATAAAATCCAGACTGGACCTACGTGAAATGGGAATAAGGTCAGAATTAACAGAATTACGTGAAATGGGTAATAAAAGAACATACTTACCTCCCGCTTGTTACACGTTGTCTAGAAAGGAGAAGAAAACTTTTTGTGAATGCTTGGTAAATGTTAAGGTGCCACATGGTTACTCATCCAACATCCGTAGATTGGTATCAATGAAAGATCTGAAGTTGATAGGTCTTAAATCTCATGATTGTCACACTCTAATGCAACAAATATTGCCCGTGGCAATTCGATCTATATTGCCGAAGCATGTAAGGTTTGCAATTACCAGACTTTGTTTCTTTTTCAACAGTCTATGCAGCAAAGTTATTGACCCTGATACTCTCGATAATTTGCAAAGAGAAGTGGTTGTTACCCTATGTCAGCTTGAGATGTATTTCCCTCCTTCGTTCTTTGATATCATGGTACATCTTGTTGTCCACTTGACTAGGGAAGTGAAAATCTTGGGACCGGTTTTCTTGCATTGGATGTATCCCTTTGAACGATACATGAGCATTTTTAAAGGTGATGTTCGAAACCGTTATCGTCCTGAAGGGAGTATTATTGAAGGTTATGTGGCGAGAGAGGTTATGGATTTCTGCAATGACTTTCTCAGTGGTAATGACACTCCTGATAATGACACGAATATTGAGGAGGGCAAAGGAATTTTGGGATCACGGGTGAAAGTAATCAGCCGTGAGCAGTTGGAACAAGCTCACTTGTATATTTTACATAATATGGACGAAGTGAGTGTTTATATCGAGGAACATACCAATTTCATAAAGAGACAACATCCTTGAGCAAGTTCAATGTGGCTTGCTAGAGAGCATAATAAGACTTTTACTAAGTGGTTTGAAGATAAAGTCTTACATCAACTATCTCAAACACCAAATGATATTACAGAAACTATCAAATGTCTCGCCTTTAAACCAAAACCGAATGTTATGTCTTATGAAGGGTTTGACATTAATGGATTCACATATTACACAAAGCGCCAAGATGATAAGAGTGTCGTCCAAAATAGTGGGGTCACTCTTCAAGCGTCAACTATGTACTTTGCAAGTGCAAAGGATAAGAGTCCACGTGAAGCTAAAATGTCATATTACGGTGTCATTGAAGACATTTGGGAGTTTGACTACATAGATTTCAATATTCCGCTCTTTAAATGTAATTGGGTTGATAACACCAAAGGAGGTATAGTGGATGAATTGGGTTTCACTTTGGTGAACTTTGAAATGATTGGCGAGAAGGCTGAACCATTCATATTGGCATCACAGGCAAAACAAATATTCTATATCGATGATCCTGCAAATGATAAATGGTCGGTTGTTCTTCATGGTAAAAGACAGTTCATTGAAGATCCTATAGATGAAGAAGAGTACTATGATAAGTATGATGACTCCAGTCCATTCTCAGTTGGGTTGCCAACTCCACAAAATATTGAAGCTAATGATGACTTATATGTGCGCGGAGATCACAATGAAGGATTGTTAATTGATAAAAGATCACAATTTTAGAGACATGTATGTTTATACAAATGGTAAATGTTTTCCTTTTTCTAGTTTATACAAATGCTAAATGTTTTCCTTTTTCTAGTTAATACAAATGCTAAATGTTTGCCTTTTTAATGACATTTTCAGATGGCTGACCATGATGAGAATGATGTCCATGATGAGCAATTGAGCAACTTGATGCGCGGAGGTGGCTGCAAAAATGGTAAAATACAAACGTTTAGAGTAATGTTTGCTTTTTTAATACAAATGCTAATTTAGTGTGTTTATTTTTGTCAAATTTTAGGTTGATGATGCACATGTACCCACTGAAGCACTGGAGCAACTTGATGTGCGGAGAGGGACATTCCAACTCAAGATATCGTCTATCGTTTCCTCCTCCTCCGCAGTAATATCCTCATCTCTAAACGTTTCTCGTAGGATTCTGAACCCCTTCCTTCCCTCTACTGCATCGAAGCCATGCTGCAGTTGAACCCTTTCGCCGAGCCCTACCCGGCCAAGTAGGCGTCGCCTGAAGCACCACTGTCGTCGTCGTCTCCACCTCCATCGCAACTTGCTGTGCTAGTCCTGGCAGTTTATCACCCCACATGCCTTCCTCCCCAGTTCCTGCCGCTAGACGACCACACAATGGATCCAAGAGGATATGCAGGAGTTCGCCAAAGACTATAAGCTGAGTATACTCATCCTATAGTCTGTGGCGAACGCCTGCATATCCTCTTGGATTCCATTGTGTGGTCGTCTAGTGGCAGGAACTGGTGAGGAAAGCATGTGGGGTGATAAACTGCCAGGACTAGCACAGCAAGTTGCGATGGAGGTGGAGACGACGACGACGGTGGTACTTCAGGCGACGTCTGTTTGGCCGGGTAGGGCTCGGTGAAAGGGTTCAACTGTGGCATGGCTTCGATGTAGTAGAGGGAAGGAGGGGTTCAGAATCCTACGAGAAACGTTCAGAGATAAGGATATTGCTGCGGAGGAGGCAACGGAAGATGATATCTCGAGTTGGAATGTCCCTCTCCGCACAGGAGTCTGTGAGGGAGATATTGGAGGAGAGTTCTATACCATACACAGGCGAAGAAAGACATCGATACCATACATGAGGTATTATATATAGTCTCATTAGTTAGTATAAAATATATCAATCTTATTTTTATATTATTACTTATATACATCATTCTCTTTGCAGGTGTTTAAAACTGACCACACTATAGGCAAACACTTAAAAAATGTACATGCTCCATATACGAGGGAAGCATTAGATGAAGTAAGAGAAGAATGGGCAATAGTTGTACAAACAGTGGCAACTGTAAGATATAATTGGGATGTTGATAGTGATGATGAATGATACTTTGTAAATGAATGTTTCTGAATGTTAAAACATGTATTTGAATGATTCTATATGTGTGAACGTGACAATTGAATTGATGTCTGAATGTATCTACTTGTGTGAATCTTTTTATGTTAATTTTGCAGGTTTGTGGCCTGTTTGTAGGCTGATATCAATGGATGTCGTAAACCTGCAGTTCAGAAAACTGAACTGCAGGTTCTCATCCTGCTGACCAGCCACAGCAGGCCTGCAAACAGATTTATAAAAAAAAAATAGATATAGGCGTCGGTTATTTACCGATAACCGTCAGCACAGACTTACAGCGTCGGTTTTTTGTTGAACACCCACGCCAAAAGTGTTCGCGCTACAGGAAATGGGAGTCATCTATGACACTTTTCTGCGTCGGATTTTTAGTATATAACCGACGCAGAAAGCGTCCTAGATGACGCCGTTTTCTGTGGCGCGAACCCTTTTGGCGTCGGTTTATTATAAAACACCGACGCCTTTATGTTAAATAGGCGTCGGTTTTTTAACCGACGCTGAAGTGTCCAACCTTTTAGCGGCGCCCACATAGGCGTCGTTCAGAAACCGACGCCAAAGGGGGTTAAACAACCGACACTAAAAGGCACTTCTGTAGTAGTGTTTTGCTTCCCGACAGCTTAAGAAGCACGAGGAGAATTATTCGACACACGATCTGGAGTTAGCTGTTGTGGTTCATGCCTTGAAAATCTGGAGGCATTATCTCTACGGAGAAACATTCCAGATATTCACAGACCACAAGAATCTTCAGTATATCTTCTCTCAGCATGAGCTTAACATGAGGCAACGTCGCTGGATGGAGTTAATCAAGGACTATGATTGTACAATAGATTACCATCCAGGAAAGGCCAATGTAGTTGCAGATTCCTTGAGTAGGAAATCAGCAACATCAACCTCTGATAGGGCACAATTAAACTCTTTAGTATGCCCTAGGAGAGATATGCTTATCTCCTTAAGGCAAGACAATGTACAAATGAAGGTGTCATGGATTGTCGGGATGTTGGATGAGATGCATATCAAACCCACCTTAAGAGAGCAGATTAAGGAGGCACAACAAGTTGATGTTGCAGTTCAACATATCATATATGAGTCTGGTGACGAGAAGCGAGAAGGTTTTCATGAATCAGATGATCAAGTGGCATGCTATCATGGGAGGATGATAGTACCAGATGTAGATAACCTGAGGAAGTTAGTCCTGGAGGAAGCTCATTCTTCAATGTATGTTATGCATCCAGGAAGCACCAAGATGTATCGAAACTTGAAAAATATGTATTGGTGGCCTGGGATGAAGAAGGACGTAGCTGAGTTTGTTCTGAGGTGTCCAGTGTGTCAGCAAGTTAAAGCTGAACACCAAAAGCTTGCAGGAACAATGCAACCATGGACTTTGTTGTTGGTCTACCTAGGACAAACAAAGGACATGATTCCATTTGGGTAGTTGTTGATAGGTTGACTAAGACAGTGCATTTCTTACCTGTCAAAACAACCTATTCTGTGGAGAGGTTATCACAGTTATATGTTCAAGAGATAGTGTGTTTGCACGGAGCACCTGTCACTATAGTTTCTGATAGAGGTCTCCAGTTTACAAGTCATTTTTGGGAGCAGTTACACAGAGCCTTAGGCACCAAGCTAAGGTTTAGTACGGCCTTTCATCCAAAAACTGATGGACAGTCAGAAAGAACCATACAGACCTTGGAAGACCTATTGAGAGCATGTGTTCTCCAGTTTACCGGAAGTTGGGATCTACACCTAAGCTTGATAGAGTTTTCCTATAACAATATCTATCAGCATAGTATTGATATGGCACCTTAAAAAATCCTTGTATGGAAGACGTTGTAGATCACCCTTGTGTTGGTATGAGACTGGTGAGCATCAGTTGTTAGGACCTGATCTTGTGCAGCAAACTACAGAAAAGATTAAGGTAATACAACAACAGATTAAGACTGCACAGGATAGGCAGAAATCTTATGCTGACAAGCGTCGTAGACCTTTAGAGTTCCAGGTTGGAGACAGAGTGTATCTCAAGGTCTCGCCTTGGAAAGGAGTCCTTCGTGTTGGAAGGAAAGGGAAGTTAGCTCCTAGATTTATGGGGCCTTATCCAATCATTGAACGAATTGGAAAAGTAGCCTATAAACTAGAGCTGCCACCAGAGTTACAAAGGTTACACCCTGTGTTTCACATTTCTATGCTAAGGAAATGTCACCCTGATACTGAGTCAGTTCTACAACCTATGGAGGTAGAATTGAATGATGATATATCTTATGAGGAAGGACCAGTGTCAATCCTTGATAACAGAATTAAAAAGCTAAAGAAGAAAGATATAAGCCTTGTAAAAGTCCTCTGGAACCACCGTGGTGTTGAAGAAGCCACTTGGGAACTAGAGGACAAGATGAGAAGGAAATACCTTGCTCTTTTCTCTTAATACATTTTATCGATTTTGGGGACGAAATCCTTGTAAGGGGTGGATAATTTGTAACATCCCTGACCTGGGTTATGAACTAACCCTAGGTGTTTTGCCTAAATGTGTAATAAAATCCTTGTGATTATCTTTTGGCATGTAATTAAGTTCCTAAGGAACATATATTCCTTTTTCTGTCCCTTTTGAATAATGTTGTAATATTGTTTTGTAATACAGGGACCTTGTGCAAATTACCCAGTTAAGGGGTTAACTTGCAAAATTGCACATGTTAAGATGTTCCTTTGATGATGAGACATCATATGAGTGAATATGATGAATAATGATGAATTTTCCCCAAGCTTGAGCATCAAGATGCAGCTTGTGGAATGATCCTTGTGCTTAAAAACCCTGAATTGGAGTAAAGTGCAATTTACCCAATTTAAGGGGTGCAACTTGTAAAATAAATCATCTAGAACATATCTTATGACTCTTGTCATCATTTAGAGTAGAAATGATGAAAGGGACACATCAATGAATAAACAGATAAGAAAAAAATGATCTTGTGCATAAAATTCACCATGTATGTGTAAGAGGACCTTCATGTGTATACCCTAGTTGAAGGTTGATCTTTTCTACCCTTAGATCTTGAATAGTGATGAACTTTGCTTAAGTTTAGATGGCTTGGACGTGCCTTAGAAATAAGGAGGGACTTAGATGAGAATCCCATGCTTTAGAGGTCCTTATGGTGCAAAATGGCCTTAAGGTATATAACTCTTTTTCCTAGTAAACCAAGTAAACGATTCCTCATTCTCTTCACTTCTCTTCTTTCTCAAAACGACCAGGGCTGAGCTCTGGAGCTCAGGAGACGATCAACTAAAAGCTAAGGTGAGAAGAACCATCCTCAAGCTCGGATTCTTGCATGAATTCATCTTTTAAGGTTGGTTTTGTGGATAATTCACTTAGCTTTCTTGTTCTAGCCATCTTTTCCCAACCTTTCCTTGGAGAAAAACCCTTGGCCGACCTATGGAGCTCAAGACACCATTAAATACTTGAAGCTTGGAAGCTTGGAGCACAAGGAATGACCTTAAGGCGGGTTTTATAATTCTAAACCTTTTGCGTTGTTATGCATACTTTTAATCATGCAAATAATAGTTAGTTATTCTTCTTCCCCATCCTTCTTTGCACCCTTGCAAGATTTTTCGTGAAGAACAGACCTTGGTTTCAAGGTTGAAGACAAGGGGCGTTAATACCTATGTTGGTCCTTATCCAACTTTACTAAACGATCTTGGACCAATACGTCAAACGATCTCACACTCGTTTCCATCCAAACGGGTTCAATAGGTTGGTTTGGCCAAACGGGTTCCAACCCGTTTGAGGGTGTTGATCAAGCATTGACCGTTTGGGATTTCTGTTCACAATTATGTAGGCTAATGACCCACCAAATTTGAGGGGTTAACTATAAAGGAATCGTAGGTTGAAGGCCAATCAATTAGGCAATCAAATTGAATTAAGTGTTGTTTTCTAAACTAATTAACTTGAATCTTTGGGAAAACGGGTTCCAACCCATTTGAAGGACTTGACCAAGCATTGACCGTTTGGGATTCCTGTTCATAATATATTTAATTTCATTTCTACCAAGAATCATGATCTAATTCCTACAAATTAAGAGTTGAAGGCATTTCAACACCCTAACCCTAATCGGGTTAAATTTGTTGTTTTTCATATAGATTTTGATGAGTGTTGGGTTGAAGGACGCAAACGAGTTCAAACCCATTTGGGGGTTCATCCAAACGATCTCACACTCGTTTAGTGACACCCCAAGACCGTTTGAAGGTCTAGGGTTAAAGAAATGTGATCGTTTGAGGGTCCAATCACAAGATATTGATAAATTGATGAAAAGTGCTGATTTGTAATTTAATTAGGACTCAACCCTTATCAAATCAACTTAATTTTTGGTCAAACTTTGGGAAAACGGTCTCAAGACCGTTTGGAGATCATCCAAACGATCTCAAGACCGTTTGGGCCAAGTTTGGGCCCAATTGGAGTTCAATTGATAGGTTCAACCTTGTTTTGATTCACATTGTTGAAAATTGATGAGTAGCCGATTGGAAACCTTAATTGAGTTAGACTTAACCATAATTGGCTTTCAATTGAAGGTCAAATTGGTTCCCAATTGATTGAGGCTCATCCTATTTGACTCAATTTGTAAGTGGTTAACATGGCTTGGGCCAATTGAAGGCTTCAACTTAAGAAATCCTTTTCAATCATGACCTTTGTATCACCTTTCATGTTTATGCGGTTTGAACCCAAGTTGGTCCACACTCGTTTGAGCCCAAACTAGTCCACACTCGTTTGAGTCCAAACGAGTCCACACTCATTTGAGGTTAAACGAGTCCAAGGTCGTTTGAGGTTAAACGAGTCTAGGGTCGTTTGAGGTTAAATGAGTTCAAGGTCATTTAAGAATCAAATGGGTTGAAGGTTGAAGGTTAAACCCTAAACCAATTGGAGACCTTCAAGGTTGATTATACTTAATCACTTGAAAGTGTAAAAGGTTCAATGATGATCTAATCTAAACCCTAATGATAACCTAAGATGTTAAGGGACTAGGTGGCTAATGAATTGACCCATGATGATGGTCAATGGGTAAATTACGAAAATGCCCCTGAAAGGTTCAATTGAGTGATACCTTGTTTTAATCAAACCCTAATCACATGATGGTGATGTGTTGACTTGTGTTAGTCAATGCGGACTTAACCCAACCTAATATAGAGTGGTGTAATCACCATCTACTAGTTAGAGGAGAGAGAAAGTACCAATTATGGTGGAAACTCAAGTAAAATACCTTCAATATACATGAATGTGCATGAATAGGGTATGATCCACTATGTGAAATCATGGAAACCCTAATTATGATTATTGATGAATCTTAATCTTATCTGAGGTCTTTAATGATGATGTTTCTCATACATGGTGATGTTATGAGATCAATTCACCATGAGGTGAATAGCAAACCCTAACTCATAAAAATCAGGGAAACCTAGCTCTTGTATGAGTAGGGAGATACAACTTCTTTAAATGAGTTATTTACTGTTATCAGTTAATTTAACCATGCAGGTTCCTTTATGAGGATGATCATATCCAGGTATGGATGATGATACTATACTCATTAAAAGCATGTTGTTAGCTTTATGAATAGTGACATATATCCTGATGCCTTGTTAATAGCATCTTATGAGATTGATAGGCTGTGAGAGCCATGAATACCATCAAGGTCATGCTTTAAGAGATGATTTGTGATGAGAGTATTGAGAAATGATAATTGATGAGAGTTAGGCTTGTTACATCTAGTATTCTTCCTTCATAGTTTCTATGCTAATGATTAATGTTTGAGAACTTGTATGATGATAAAAGAATACTAAATTGTACCTAACTAATCAAGTATAATCATACCATGTAGAGCCCTGATCATAGATCCATCATAGTCAGAAGTTATATGATGGTAAAACAAGTTTTCCTAAGGGAACTTCTGGAGCACATACTTTTGAGTATGTGGGGTATATGGATGTGTAAAACCTTACATCCTAGTGTAGGAATTGATGTATATGTATCCTAATCTATCAATCCTTCACTATGTGTTTATGCCGGGGTGATGTAACACTAATATCCCGAGGAAGTCTTTTATACCGCATCGATGAGAGATAAACAAGAAATCTTTCGATGGCAAAGAGAGTACAGAATTCCACTGTGACTCTAATAGCGAAGTACCAGAATGCCCTGGTAAGCTATAGAAGCAGAGACACTAGATGTCCTGCATGTTGATCCTCACATTGACTGAGGAAGATGAGGTCATAAGAATCCGACTCTTTTGATGACCTATGTATGATACCGATGCGACTTAATAGTGATCGGTTGGAGTATGAGTGGTATACCTCATCTCCTCAGGGCATAATGATGTTTGTAAAACTTAATCAACCGCATAGCATATCTGCTTAGATTGAAATACGAGATACATTGTGTAACGACTCCGTCTCCTGGTAACCCCCAATTAAGGGAGACCCGAAGATCAGAGCCGTTATTTAATTAACAGGATCAAAGGTTCGACAAATAATCAATAACAATTAATAAACTTTACCAACTATAATGAAAACTGGTGTAAAATAAAACTTTTATTACCTTGTGAAAACTGGGATTTCTAAACTTCTATCCATGAAGATGCTAATCTAACTAATCCTCCTGTGCACATTACTTCTCATTTAATTCCACATATGCCACTTTACTGTTTGTTCTTTTCATTTCTACCTAAAACGCCGACAAACAAAACGTCGGTCAGTATATCGAAATATACTGGTATGTGGGGGTCAACCAAAAGTTTGCACATATGACTAACAATTTAATATTCACAGTCAAATTATTTAACAAGCCAATTTACATTTTTCAGTATGTCATTCTCCACCGCTTTTGCCCTAACCCTGGCATACCCACCTTAGGGTGCCCTTTGCCAATGACTTAAGGCCACCTTCTCAATCCTGAGCTTGGTGCCTGGGGGTCACCACTCATGGTGCCCACTAGTCATGCAATATCATAGGCCACCTTCTTGGTGCCTGGGGTCACCACTCAAGGTGTCCATTGGTCTACCCATCTGGGCCTGACCTTTGGCATCATCCATCAGGGTGGCATGTAGGTGCGAGACTCCATACTTCTATTATTAATGTGATAATCATAATGACTTTATCATTTGCAAATATGAACATCCAAACTGATAATTTGCAGTCAATGCGATCAATCATCCGACAACCACGCGGGAAACTAATGCGGTTATTCATAAGCGTAACCACATACCTGATCCAGAGCAACTTGCTGTCCAAGCAATAATGATAAAGAACAAGCAACAAGCAATCAACAAGTATCCTGAAATTAATGCATGACATCCAAGTGTTATAACATGACCTCCTGTATTGTTATGATTCCTCAAGCTTGATACCTCAAAAACCCTAAACCACTCTAAAAAGGATTTTATTACCTTCCTATCCAAAGAAGTGTATCTGAGGTTTTATCACCATCCTTCTACTACATCAAGGACTAAACTGGCTAACCAAACAAACATTAACTTGTTCAACATATCTTGTTACCTCTGTGTGTTAAAACACATCCTCTTTTCAAACATAGGGTTAGTCGAACAACCTCAACTTCTTCTAGCTTCCAGCTAAGCTAGGCACTATATCTCAACCAGATCCTTCATTACCACTTCTTAGGTGTTAGGTAACATACACTTCCATGTATTATACTTATCATCCCATCTCAAACTCTAAGTCTATCAAGAAGCTCTGAGTTCATCCTCACTGTGATCGAACTCAACTTTGGTTAACTTGCAAATTCCACATAGCTCTTGATAAAACATCCTCATAAGCTGGCTACACTACCTCTCTTAGTGGTTGTGAACCATCCATGTATCATTCCTTCCGCATCTCTATCCTTATTCCTTATAGCAACGTTCCAACTCACAACATCCTTGTCCTTGGTGTATGGCATGCATACTGTCCTATCTCTCACTCTCATAACAAGAAGAAATAAGCATTTGGCGGCCGTCCAAATACAGAGTTCTTCCTATTCCAAGAGTAGGGATGGTACAGCCCACCTCGCCAGTACACTTTCGAATCTCTGTTGAAACGTGCAACTCATGTCTCTATATCACAATCATCATTATATCAAAGTTACTTCCATGGAAAACTGGCCTCAAACCTACTTGGGTTTACACACAATCCTTGGTCATATCCTCTAGGTCTATAGGGTACCGACACTTTTGGGGTCATCCCTCTTCCCATATGCACCAGAGAGTGCCCTACTCATTTGCCCTTTGGGTTACATGAGTTCATGAAGGTGATCAATCTCCCAACCCATGGCCCTCAGACAATGATAGCTGTTACCTCCCGACCCTATGGTCATGTGCAACTAGGGAATTAGGAAACTCCTACTTCCATCGGTCTTATCCCTACCTGACCCTAGGATAGACTTAGGATTATATCATAGTACATGTTCATCATAGAACCTTACCCCATCCTTCATCATCTCTCTCTGCATTCTTGTTTGACTTTCATCCCTTCATAGGGGTCATGGCAACCTGCCTATAACCTTGGTCAGGTCCCATACCGGCTACCTCCATGGTAACACATCCACATGCACTTAGAGATTGTTATCTATGGGTTTACTGGTTCATTCTCGTACCATGTACTTTTCACTTAGCTTCTCAAGATCCTATGAAACCTCTTTAGGTTATCTCAAAACCAACAGAATTGGTATACACCTTACCCAAGGGTCGTTCTCCCAGGATGGGAGGAAACTACACCTTTATAACAAAGGTCACAAACATCCTTAGGGTTTACATCCATATGAGCATGCTTAAACCAACAACTATTACAAGCGTACCTACAAACCCATGCTAGGTCGCACTTGTTCACATCCTCAACATCAGATCAACTTATTTGTGAGGGGTTCCTCAAACATACTCTTACCTTAAGGGGTTTCCTTTACAGCCCAGGATTTGAGGCCTCGAATAAGTTGATCTTAAAAGGAATGATTGGACTACCCATATCACCAAGGTGCACCTCCTTTTCAGGGAGCCCATCTCTAAAGAACTCCATAGTTAAGCGTGCTCATCTTGGAGTAGTACTAGGATGGGTGACCAGTCGGGAAGTTGATCCTGGCTTGTGCGTCAGTGTGGACAAAGTGCGCAGTTAAGGCTAGTGGTGGTATGTGGGGCCAGTCGTCATTCCTGAAACTCTACTAGAGCCTTGGGAAGTGGGCCCAGACGTTACAGATGGTATCATAGCCGATTCTCCTCCAGTAGGTGGGGCCCACATGGGGATGTGGCATGCCAGTCTTGAGCTGTGCGGTCCAGGCAAGTTGGAAAGGGCTATCCACAGAGATGAGATGGAGCCACCCTTGCACTGGTAGCTGTGATCGGGAGCTGGGTGTCCATGGGCCATTGTGGGTCTGCACTGAAATGGGGTCAGATTATGAGGCCATATAGTTGAGCCTTGACGAGGACGTCAAGAGTCTAAGTGGGGGAGATTGTAACAGCCCAGGATTTGAGGCCTCGAATAAGTTGATCTTAAAAGGAATGATTGGACTACCCATATCACCAAGGTGCACCTCCTTTTCAGGGAGCCCATCTCTAAAGAACTCCATAGTTAAGCGTGCTCATCTTGGAGTAGTACTAGGATGGGTGACCAGTCGGGAAGTTGATCCTGGCTTGCGCGTCAGTGTGGACAAAGTGCGCAGTTAAGGCTAGTGGTGGTCTGTGGGGCCAGTCGTCATTCTTGAAACTCTACTAGAGCCTTGGGCAATGGGCCCAGGCATTACACATTGGTTTAAGATACATTACTTAGTATACATGTTCTTCATATTCCTTAAATGTTGTTGTTCTAATTGATAACTATCTGCTGTTGATTACCTTAAAGCTTTTATTGCTTATAATGTTCTTGATTGCTATAATAAAGCTTCTAGCGGAGAGTTATAACTCTCGTTGGGACAATTATTTAGGTGGTCGTCGAGGACGAAGGAACCAGTCTGCAGGTGGTCAGTATCAGCAGCAGCAGCACCAGGAGAAGCAGTAAATCTTAGGTGGAGATTCAGACTACTGAGTTGTGTAGTTAGATAGTCAGTCTTATGTGTTCTCTGTACTCTCAGGTCCTTGGAGTCTTTTGGTCTGAGATTTTGGTTTTGAGTTCTTGAGATTTTGTATCATGTTGTATATAATTACTCAAGAAGTAATTATCTGAGATGTAACAGTTTATCTCCTTTTTATGAAAGAAGTTTTATGAATTCAAGCCCTTATCTCGAAAAGTTTTAATTTCCCGTGATTTTTGTCTTCCGCTGTTAATCGATTGCTTCCGCTCAGTTTATATCGTGGTTTGGAGATCGGAGCCCACACATCAACTCTTAACTACCACACTTATAACTCTAACTTTCTCTCCTAATGGTCCCTAACAACTCAGCCTAAGCTCTGATACCAAAATTATTGTTACACCCACATCCCAAGATTTCCACTAATCATGAGATGTGGGCATGAGTTTGATGATTATACTTGATACAAAGTTCACTCCTGATTATTATTTTTTTCCTTTTATTTCAAACTCTTTGTTTCTCGCATCCAATCACATAAACAAACTTTACCAAATAATTAAACTTTTGTTTCTCTAATATGAACTCAACATTAATGGTATTCATTTTGTTTCTCACACTTCCGTGTACATACGACATGACAAACAAATACATTCTCTCTTATCAAAGAAACAAAGATACAAGACATCATTTACAACTCTCTAACATCTATAAAAGGACCTAGAGTGATAAGGACTGACTGAACTCAACTAATCTCAAACTTAACTCATGTGGTAGATCTACTCTGATGTTTTGACCTACTTTAAGTCCACGTGGTTTCCCTAAAAATTGTGAGTAAAGGGGTGAGCCTACTCGCTCAGTGAATGAGTACTTCAAAGAAATAGTCTAAAGCACTGATATAATTACATATATACTTTTGAACAAATGATATCAATTATAACAATAGTAAGCTTGAAAGAGTCTAATCATTGACAATCATAAATATGGCAGCATACTTTAGATATGTACTAGAGTGAATCAATATATGAACATGCTTGATAAATCTCAAAGAGAGCTAATAACTCAGAAACAACAAAGAATAATTGAATAACTGTGCACACTTGTTTAACCTCTCATTCATCTTATTATGCCCTGAACCCACATGAGGTGTACCACAACATGTGAAAAAATCACAGCAAGCTACGATCTCACTATACAAGGCTTAGAAGCATGTATGGGTTCCTAAGCCTATATCTTGAGTAAGACCCCGTCTGCAGCGGGCCTCGGCACGTCTGCCTCTCGACGGCTCATGGGAGAGGTCGGATATCTCAGACTCCACCTCTCAACCTGGGTACTCAGGTGGTGAGTCAAAGCCCTCAGGCTTATTGTGGATCAGTGGACCTACTAACCACTAATCACTCCACATGTAACATAGGTACCACCGGCATCCCTAGTTGGTGTTGGGTACCACACAACTGTAAGGAGTCTGCCCTACTGGTCATGACCCCCGCACCCTTCTAGCGTGCTCCAGCTTACCTCAATCTGGACTACCTCCAGTCAGGAAGTTGTTTCCTCCTCACAATGCAGGCCTCATCCTGTTAGGATTCTACAGTATTCAAGGCATCTATATGTCTAATTCACACTTTAAATTCACAATTCAATCATCAAATCAACATATCTTTGTTCATCTTTGTAAATTGTTCATTTTATAAACCATCTGATAACATTTACCACAACTGAAATGTTAAGCATCACCACATCTCAAACTGAGAAACATTGATATCACAATATCTATTTCAATGAACACGCTATCATTAGGGTTTCATTTACCTCATTCACTTATCACATAAGTCGCATAAGGATTGAATTCATCATAACATCATTCAATAAGAATTGTTCTCGATAGTTCACATATAATTGAATATATATATATACATATATATATATATATATATGAAACCCTATAATAAACTGAACTAGGGTTTCCATGCCAAATGTGCAAGATCTTATCTGACATATATGTAATTCGCATACAAATAAAACAATAATTCATAACCAAGGAGATTCAACTAGTCAATTTCTTTTTTGAATTATACAACAATTTCAGTCATAACCAAAAATCTTAGATTGTAGTATATTCATGTAACCTCTACAAATACATTAAATTTTCTCATTTAAATGGATTGTAGTCATTTCTAATGTAATTTCATAATCTGGAATTCATCACAATAGAGGAATAATCCATATCAAATCATCTTGCAAAAGCTAGATCAAATCGACAATTTAGGGTTGTACTTGCATACTAATCAATTGAAAATTATCAATGATTTAACTGATTTTTGTGCAATCTACTGTTTAAAGGAAGTACCCACTCATCCTAAGGTGTGAAAACACCCTAAAAACATAGCCCATCTTTTAAGATCTCGAATCCATATCAAAATCTTAGAAAAATCCACGATTTCTTCTTCCTTTCAACCCTAAACGGGGCCTACTGTAGGTAGAAGTCAAGATTAGAGGTTAAACCAAACCTCCAAATCGATGGATCAAGGTTTTTGATCAAGGGGAAGTGAAGATAAGAAGGAATCCATGGTTAAAATGACTTACCAAGTTGAATTTATAGCAACCCCTATTGATTTCTACTGTTCTTCACATTCTTACCCAAATATTGCCCCAGAAATCACCCTCCAAGTCGCCCCCTCATAGAGCAAGATGTCTGGGATGATAGAGGATCGAATTGTGGTTCCTACGCACTTTGTTTTGTTGAAAACAGATAAGTATTGCTTGAGATATGATTGTTTTACGATTTTCTGTCTTGGGCGGCGTCATCCGCGGTCGCGGTGTCGACATAGCGTCGCGGGTTGCGGTTTAGACCACAGGTCACGGTGTCGATGCAGTGTCGCGGTCACAGTGTAGATTATGGGTCGCGGTGTTGACGTTGCCTCGGTCACAGTCTTCAATTCATGTTTACTAAAAAAGGCATAACTCTCCCATTTTAACTCTAATTTGGTTCATTCTTTTTTTGTTAGATTTATAATTGAATTATATATAATTTTACAATATTATTTTGATAATATCCTGAAATTAAAATCATTTATTAAATATTTACTCCAATGTCATTAACTCTCTTCTTGCACACATGTATGGGTTAATGCCATATTAACTCCAACTCGGATCTTTATAGTATGCTTAAGTGATGATTATGAGTTGCCCAAAGAAGTATTTAAGGTTATCAAAGTTAAGACAAAGAATAACATAGAATATTACTAACAAATCATGATAAACATTATGATTATCTTAAAACTCTAGGATTACCAGCAAAGCTAGGAACGAGTTGTAACATGGTCCCTCGACCAACACGCATTTGACATCCATCCTCAGATATCAGGAAATTTTATGAAAAGTTGCATACAGGGTTGATAGTGCCAACATGATATGTATGCAAGCTGCACATGTCATGGAAAGTTCCAAGAGCATAGCCTCCCTGACTCCATCTTCAACCTGTGAGGAGTAGCCTATCTACGGTGGCTACTGGATGAGGGAGAGAAAGAAGACAAACCCAGGGCAGTAGCTCGTGATGACAACAAGCAGTAAAATGATGACAACTCTGACGACGTTGAGGAAGTGGAGGGCACCATCCCCATCACCAGGTGAGTGGTCCCACACAAACGGGCCTGCACCTACGCTGCCTCGACTTCATCTCCCCCCCCTCTCAGGAGGAGCAAGACCCGTACAACATGGTAGGTATGTATGGGATGTTGCAGAAGATCCATACTAGATAGCAATAGCATCGGGCGACGCTGCTTGGTGTGCAAGAGATATAAGGATGGATGTACCAAAACTAGCAGGAGATATATGAGAATGAACACCTTCTCATGGCCAACCAAGAGAATCTTCACATGCGCCAAAAATGGATGGATTAGTACCAACAACCCTTCTTTTCCTTGGAGGGTACCCGCAGCCACCGCAGATGCCACCGCCAGATCTATCTTAGGGGATGTTTCCTCCTCATGACCCCAACATGCCACAACCACCTCCTCCATTATGAGCAATGGTACCTCTGTTCCACCTCTTGAGTGAGAGTATTGACTATGTGGAAATAGCCTTATTCAAGCTTAGCAGGGTGCTGGAACAACATTCTATCTTAGTTTTTATTGCATTTTTATCTTAGTTGTTTTATTTTTATTTTGGTATGCAATGTTAGGATCCACACCTATCTAGTGTAATCGTGGAGCGGTAATGCATGGTTGCGCATGTCAATTCATAGGTGTTTGTGCAAAGAAATGATTATTTCTTTAAAGCTTAAATTGTGACATCTTTGTGAAACACCACTTGAGGAAGTGTTTGGTTAAGTCAGCTCTGGGATATAGGATATGAATGAACATCTAAATCAAATGGGAAAGTGAATGAAGATGTTGTTGAGCCTAAGTTGATCAAACCTTTAATGAGATCTTAAATGGAAATCTAAGAGAGAAACCTTAATATTACCTGGTGCATATGTCATTAAAGAGTGACATATCATAATCCCATGTAAGGCATTATTTCTTAGTTATGTGATTCTATCAATCTTTTCCATCTAATTTTGACTCACCACCTCAAGATGAATGAGTACTCCAACTTATTTCTTTTTATTGCATTGCATGGAATAATAAGTGACATGATAGATGAGCTTATTCTTGCTTGCATTAAAAAAAAGTTGCATTTGTATGCACGAACACCTTTAGTGCATACCATCTTAGTTGCATAGAAAGTGCATATATATTACATACATTTCATCGCACTCATTTCTTTTTGTCATGTGGATTGTAGTCTCCATTTATGAAGATTGAAGTAGGGGCATACCTCCACATCAAAACAAAAAAAAAGAGTATGAATTGAAAGCCCAAGCATAACCCAATCATGCTAAAGACAAGAAAAATTATGGGCTAGAAAAAAAAACTAATCTCAAAATTTCTTAAGAAGAAAGTATATCCATGTGTCTTCTTGAAGAGATGAATTAATTCACATGATGCATGTGTTTGTTTTTGACATATTGATGCCACTGATTATGATTTTAATCCTCTTAGAAATCCTACAACATCTGACACCCCGAGGGACTTAGTTTTGTTTTTTTTTCTATGTTTTTAGTGGGTGTTTTAGGGGAAGCCACACCCAATTAAGTCATAACTCAATTTTTAGGGGAGACAACATGAACCCCATATCTTGTGGATGTCTAAGGGGATCCTACCCCTATAAGTAGTTCCCTATTGGTACCATGATATGGGATAGATCATTTTCTATTTGGATGACCATGATCACTCTTTCCTCCTATATGGCACTAATTCTGTGGTTTATGGATTTCTTGACCCTTGGTGTGCTCAAACATGTCCTTTCTCTATAAGCATATGTCATAATATATTTTCAATTATCTTTTCGATTAATTTAAATAACTTTCCAAAGAAACTATAGATACTATTCGAGACATAGCTTTCCCATTTTTTATCAAAGAAATCTCACCCTCTGCAAGAAATTCATGCAATATATTCCTCAACCTGATGGAGGAAATGATGCCATATTGTTGAAAGATTATCATATATTGATTTGAGATGTGTTTGTCCATCTGCTGTCAATGTTTCCCACATCTCTCCTGGCATCTCAATGTTCTCACTATAAGTTGAAGTACCTCTTGGGGAAAATCATGATCCATCAGACAAAAACTTAGGTGTCAAGAATTTCAATCTAATTTAACTATGGGGATGTCTTGCAATGCTGGTTACACACAAAGACAACCACCTTCGGACCTGCCCCATCTTCTACCACACTTGATACACTATTGTACGTGTCATTTGTTGTAACCTGTCTCCTCACATCCACCTAGCTTTTTTCTCTCTTTTTTGTCTTTTTTGGAAAGAGAAAAAAAAGAAAGGAAGAGGTAAGTTTTTTTTAAAAAATAGGGGGAGGATGGAAGTGATGGAGAAATGAGAGAAGTAATGAGGTGAGAGGTGCAAAGTTAGGAGGGATGTAATGGGAGGAGGGAGAGGAGGAAGTAATGAGGAAAGAGGAGGAAAATAATGAGAGGGGTGAGAAGAGGGAAGTATTGAGAAAATTAAGAAGAGAGGAATTAACAATGGAGGAGGAGGGAAGTAATGATAACAAAGGAGAGAAGTAAGGAGGGAAGAGGGAAGTAATCAAGAAAGAGGAGGGAAGAGGAAAGTAATGAGGAAAAAGGTGTAAAATAATGAGTAAGAAATGTGAGTGATGAGGGAAGTGATTGAGGAGCATGCTTTGTGCCATTTTTGGTCATTTTGTGCCTAGTATTGGTCACACACACAATTTTGGCCTTTTGGAGCCCAATTTTGGTCTGAGTGTCTCGATTTTAATCTTTGTGAGCCTTGTTTTCGTCGTCAACACCCAATTTTGGTCACATACGCCCAAGTTCAATCTTTTGGTGCCTTCTTTCATTCATTTTGCAACTAGTTTGGTCACTTTGAATCCCATTTTTGTTGGCCACTTTGTGCTAGTTGAATCACTTTGCACCACATTTTTGTTTTGGACACTTTGCACCCAATTATGGTCAATTTTCGCTTGGTTTTGGTGATTCTATACCTAATTTTGGATAATCTGCACCCAGTTATGGACATTTTATGCCCAAAATTTGTTTACTTGTGCCTAGTTTTAACCATTTTACATTCGATTCTAGACGTGCACCCAATTTTGGTCATTTTGTGCCCAGTTTTGGTCACTTGTACCCAAGTTTTTTGGACATTTGTATCTAAATTTGGCCACTCTACACTCAATTTTCGTCATTTTACACCATATTTTTTGTTTTGCCCACTTTAAGACCAATTTTGGTCACTTTATGTTACATTATTGTCATTTTACACCCAGTTTGGTCGTTACACCTAATATTTGCCACACAACCCTCCTTTATTGCTTCTCTCCATGACTTCCCTCTTTATCCCCCCGTTCATTTCTCATTAATTCCCTCCTTAACTCCCTCCTCTACCCCCAGTGTTTTCCTCCTCAACAAAATTATCATCACTTCCATCCTCGCCCTCTCACTTCTCTCCTCTCCCTCTATTACTTTCCTCACTCCAATATATCCCTCCTCAGAAAAGTCTTCATCACATCCCTCCCTTGTCTCCTCTATGATCTCTCACATTACTTTTCTCCTCATTTATTGCTAGTTCTCTCTCATTTTCCTCTTCTACTTTCATTACTTTCCTCTTCTTCTCATTTTACTTCTCTCCTCTTCCTCTTTAATTTTTTCCCATTTTAATTTTCTTCTCTTTAACCAGAAGTTATATGATGGTAAAACAAGTTTTCCTAAGGGAACTTCTGGAGCACATACTTTTGAGTATGTGGGGTATATGGATGTGTAAAACCTTACATCCTAGTGTAGGAATTGATGTATATGTATCCTAATCTATCAATCCTTCACTATGTGTTTATGCCGGGGTGATGTAACACTAATATCCCGAGGAAGTCTTTTATACCGCATCGATGAGAGATAAACAAGAAATCTTTCGATGGCAAAGAGAGTACAGAATTCCACTGTGACTCTAATAGCGAAGTACCAGAATGCCCTGGTAAGCTATAGAAGCAGAGACACTAGATGTCCTGCATGTTGATCCTCACATTGACTGAGGAAGATGAGGTCATAAGAATCCGACTCTTTTGATGACCTATGTATGATACCGATGCGACTTAATAGTGATCGGTTGGAGTATGAGTGGTATACCTCATCTCCTCAGGGCATAATGATGTTTGTAAAACTTAATCAACCGCATAGCATATCTGCTTAGATTGAAATACGAGATACATTGTGTAACGACTCCGTCTCCTGGTAACCCCCAATTAAGGGAGACCCGAAGATCAGAGCCGTTATTTAATTAACAGGATCAAAGGTTCGACAAATAATCAATAACAATTAATAAACTTTACCAACTATAATGAAAACTGGTGTAAAATAAAACTTTTATTACCTTGTGAAAACTGGGATTTCTAAACTTCTATCCATGAAGATGCTAATCTAACTAATTCTCCTGTGCACATTACTTCTCATTTAATTCCACATATGCCACTTTACTGTTTGTTCTTTTCATTTCTACCTAAAACGCCGACAAACAAAACGTCGGTCAGTATATCGAAATATACTGGTATGTGGGGGTCAACCAAAAGTTTGCACATATGACTAACAATTTAATATTCACAGTCAAATTATTTAACAAGCCAATTTACATTTTTCAGTATGTCATTCTCCACCGCTTTTGCCCTAACCCTGGCATACCCACCTTAGGGTGCCCTTTGCCAATGACTTAAGGCCACCTTCTCAATCCTGAGCTTGGTGCCTGGGGGTCACCACTCATGGTGCCCACTAGTCATGCAATATCATAGGCCACCTTCTTGGTGCCTGGGGTCACCACTCAAGGTGTCCATTGGTCTACCCATCTGGGCCTGACCTTTGGCATCATCCATCAGGGTGGCATGTAGGTGCGAGACTCCATACTTCTATTATTAATGTGATAATCATAATGACTTTATCATTTGCAAATATGAACATCCAAACTGATAATTTGCAGTCAATGCGATCAATCATCCGACAACCACGCGGGAAACTAATGCGGTTATTCATAAGCGTAACCACATACCTGATCCAGAGCAACTTGCTGTCCAAGCAATAATGATAAAGAACAAGCAACAAGCAATCAACAAGTATCCTGAAATTAATGCATGACATCCAAGTGTTATAACATGACCTCCTGTATTGTTATGATTCCTCAAGCTTGATACCTCAAAAACCCTAAACCACTCTAAAAAGGATTTTATTACCTTCCTATCCAAAGAAGTGTATCTGAGGTTTTATCACCATCCTTCTACTACATCAAGGACTAAACTGGCTAACCAAACAAACATTAACTTGTTCAACATATCTTGTTACCTCTGTGTGTTAAAACACATCCTCTTTTCAAACATAGGGTTAGTCGAACAACCTCAACTTCTTCTAGCTTCCAGCTAAGCTAGGCACTATATCTCAACCAGATCCTTCATCACCACTTCTTAGGTGTTAGGTAACATACACTTCCATGTATTATACTTATCATCCCATCTCAAACTCTAAGTCTATCAAGAAGCTCTGAGTTCATCCTCACTGTGATCGAACTCAACTTTGGTTAACTTGCAAATTCCACATAGCTCTTGATAAAACATCCTCATAAGCTGGCTACACTACCTCTCTTAGTGGTTGTGAACCATCCATGTATCATTCCTTCCGCATCTCTATCCTTATTCCTTATAGCAACGTTCCAACTCACAACATCCTTGTCCTTGGTGTATGGCATGCATACTGTCCTATCTCTCACTCTCATAACAAGAAGAAATAAGCATTTGGCGGCCGTCCAAATACAGAGTTCTTCCTATTCCAAGAGTAGGGATGGTACAGCCCACCTCGCCAGTACACTTTCGAATCTCTGTTGAAACGTGCAACTCATGTCTCTATATCACAATCATCATTATATCAAAGTTACTTCCATGGAAAACTGGCCTCAAACCTACTTGGGTTTACACACAATCCTTGGTCATATCCTCTAGGTCTATAGGGTACCGACACTTTTGGGGTCATCCCTCTTCCCATATGCACCAGAGAGTGCCCTACTCATTTGCCCTTTGGGTTACATGAGTTCATGAAGGTGATCAATCTCCCAACCCATGGCCCTCAGACAATGATAGCTGTTACCTCCCGACCCTATGGTCATGTGCAACTAGGGAATTAGGAAACTCCTACTTCCATCGGTCTTATCCCTACCTGACCCTAGGATAGACTTAGGATTATATCATAGTACATGTTCATCATAGAACCTTACCCCATCCTTCATCATCTCTCTCTGCATTCTTGTTTGACTTTCATCCCTTCATAGGGGTCATGGCAACCTGCCTATAACCTTGGTCAGGTCCCATACCGGCTACCTCCATGGTAACACATCCACATGCACTTAGAGATTGTTATCTATGGGTTTACTGGTTCATTCTCGTACCATGTACTTTTCACTTAGCTTCTCAAGATCCTATGAAACCTCTTTAGGTTATCTCAAAACCAACAGAATTGGTATACACCTTACCCAAGGGTCGTTCTCCCAGGATGGGAGGAAACTACACCTTTATAACAAAGGTCACAAACATCCTTAGGGTTTACATCCATATGAGCATGCTTAAACCAACAACTATTACAAGCGTACCTACAAACCCATGCTAGGTCGCACTTGTTCACATCCTCAACATCAGATCAACTTATTTGTGAGGGGTTCCTCAAACATACTCTTACCTTAAGGGGTTTCCTTTACAGCCCAGGATTTGAGGCCTCGAATAAGTTGATCTTAAAAGGAATGATTGGACTACCCATATCACCAAGGTGCACCTCCTTTTCAGGGAGCCCATCTCTAAAGAACTCCATAGTTAAGCGTGCTCATCTTGGAGTAGTACTAGGATGGGTGACCAGTCGGGAAGTTGATCCTGGCTTGTGCGTCAGTGTGGACAAAGTGCGCAGTTAAGGCTAGTGGTGGTATGTGGGGCCAGTCGTCATTCCTGAAACTCTACTAGAGCCTTGGGAAGTGGGCCCAGACGTTACAGATGGTATCATAGCCGATTCTCCTCCAGTAGGTGGGGCCCACATGGGGATGTGGCATGCCAGTCTTGAGCTGTGCGGTCCAGGCAAGTTGGAAAGGGCTATCCACAGAGATGAGATGGAGCCACCCTTGCACTGGTAGCTGTGATCGGGAGCTGGGTGTCCATGGGCCATTGTGGGTCTGCACTGAAATGGGGTCAGATTATGAGGCCATATAGTTGAGCCTTGACGAGGACGTCAAGAGTCTAAGTGGGGGAGATTGTAACAGCCCAGGATTTGAGGCCTCGAATAAGTTGATCTTAAAAGGAATGATTGGACTACCCATATCACCAAGGTGCACCTCCTTTTCAGGGAGCCCATCTCTAAAGAACTCCATAGTTAAGCGTGCTCATCTTGGAGTAGTACTAGGATGGGTGACCAGTCGGGAAGTTGATCCTGGCTTGCGCGTCAGTGTGGACAAAGTGCGCAGTTAAGGCTAGTGGTGGTCTGTGGGGCCAGTCGTCATTCTTGAAACTCTACTAGAGCCTTGGGCAATGGGCCCAGGCATTACACATTGGTTTAAGATACATTACTTAGTATACATGTTCTTCATATTCCTTAAATGTTGTTGTTCTAATTGATAACTATCTGCTGTTGATTACCTTAAAGCTTTTATTGCTTATAATGTTCTTGATTGCTATAATAAAGCTTCTAGCGGAGAGTTATAACTCTCGTTGGGACAATTATTTAGGTGGTCGTCGAGGACGAAGGAACCAGTCTGCAGGTGGTCAGTATCAGCAGCAGCAGCACCAGGAGAAGCAGTAAATCTTAGGTGGAGATTCAGACTACTGAGTTGTGTAGTTAGATAGTCAGTCTTATGTGTTCTCTGTACTCTCAGGTCCTTGGAGTCTTTTGGTCTGAGATTTTGGTTTTGAGTTCTTGAGATTTTGTATCATGTTGTATATAATTACTCAAGAAGTAATTATCTGAGATGTAACAGTTTATCTCCTTTTTATGAAAGAAGTTTTATGAATTCAAGCCCTTATCTCGAAAAGTTTTAATTTCCCGTGATTTTTGTCTTCCGCTGTTAATCGATTGCTTCCGCTCAGTTTATATCGTGGTTTGGAGATCGGAGCCCACACATCAACTCTTAACTACCACACTTATAACTCTAACTTTCTCTCCTAATGGTCCCTAACAACTCAGCCTAAGCTCTGATACCAAAATTATTGTTACACCCACATCCCAAGATTTCCACTAATCATGAGATGTGGGCATGAGTTTGATGATTATACTTGATACAAAGTTCACTCCTGATTATTATTTTTTTCCTTTTATTTCAAACTCTTTGTTTCTCGCATCCAATCACATAAACAAACTTTACCAAATAATTAAACTTTTGTTTCTCTAATATGAACTCAACATTAATGGTATTCATTTTGTTTCTCACACTTCCGTGTACATACGACATGACAAACAAATACATTCTCTCTTATCAAAGAAACAAAGATACAAGACATCATTTACAACTCTCTAACATCTATAAAAGGACCTAGAGTGATAAGGACTGACTGAACTCAACTAATCTCAAACTTAACTCATGTGGTAGATCTACTCTGATGTTTTGACCTACTTTAAGTCCACGTGGTTTCCCTAAAAATTGTGAGTAAAGGGGTGAGCCTACTCGCTCAGTGAATGAGTACTTCAAAGAAATAGTCTAAAGCACTGATATAATTACATATATACTTTTGAACAAATGATATCAATTATAACAATAGTAAGCTTGAAAGAGTCTAATCATTGACAATCATAAATATGGCAGCATACTTTAGATATGTACTAGAGTGAATCAATATATGAACATGCTTGATAAATCTCAAAGAGAGCTAATAACTCAGAAACAACAAAGAATAATTGAATAACTGTGCACACTTGTTTAACCTCTCATTCATCTTATTATGCCCTGAACCCACATGAGGTGTACCACAACATGTGAAAAAATCACAGCAAGCTACGATCTCACTATACAAGGCTTAGAAGCATGTATGGGTTCCTAAGCCTATATCTTGAGTAAGACCCCGTCTGCAGCGGGCCTCGGCACGTCTGCCTCTCGACGGCTCATGGGAGAGGTCGGATATCTCAGACTCCACCTCTCAACCTGGGTACTCAGGTGGTGAGTCAAAGCCCTCAGGCTTATTGTGGATCAGTGGACCTACTAACCACTAATCACTCCACATGTAACATAGGTACCACCGGCATCCCTAGTTGGTGTTGGGTACCACACAACTGTAAGGAGTCTGCCCTACTGGTCATGACCCCCGCACCCTTCTAGCGTGCTCCAGCTTACCTCAATCTGGACTACCTCCAGTCAGGAAGTTGTTTCCTCCTCACAATGCAGGCCTCATCCTGTTAGGATTCTACAGTATTCAAGGCATCTATATGTCTAATTCACACTTTAAATTCACAATTCAATCATCAAATCAACATATCTTTGTTCATCTTTGTAAATTGTTCATTTTATAAACCATCTGATAACATTTACCACAACTGAAATGTTAAGCATCACCACATCTCAAACTGAGAAACATTGATATCACAATATCTATTTCAATGAACACGCTATCATTAGGGTTTCATTTACCTCATTCACTTATCACATAAGTCGCATAAGGATTGAATTCATCATAACATCATTCAATAAGAATTGTTCTCGATAGTTCACATATAATTGAATATATATATATACATATATATATATATATATATGAAACCCTATAATAAACTGAACTAGGGTTTCCATGCCAAATGTGCAAGATCTTATCTGACATATATGTAATTCGCATACAAATAAAACAATAATTCATAACCAAGGAGATTCAACTAGTCAATTTCTTTTTTGAATTATACAACAATTTCAGTCATAACCAAAAATCTTAGATTGTAGTATATTCATGTAACCTCTACAAATACATTAAATTTTCTCATTTAAATGGATTGTAGTCATTTCTAATGTAATTTCATAATCTGGAATTCATCACAATAGAGGAATAATCCATATCAAATCATCTTGCAAAAGCTAGATCAAATCGACAATTTAGGGTTGTACTTGCATACTAATCAATTGAAAATTATCAATGATTTAACTGATTTTTGTGCAATCTACTGTTTAAAGGAAGTACCCACTCATCCTAAGGTGTGAAAACACCCTAAAAACATAGCCCATCTTTTAAGATCTCGAATCCATATCAAAATCTTAGAAAAATCCACGATTTCTTCTTCCTTTCAACCCTAAACGGGGCCTACTGTAGGTAGAAGTCAAGATTAGAGGTTAAACCAAACCTCCAAATCGATGGATCAAGGTTTTTGATCAAGGGGAAGTGAAGATAAGAAGGAATCCATGGTTAAAATGACTTACCAAGTTGAATTTATAGCAACCCCTATTGATTTCTACTGTTCTTCACATTCTTACCCAAATATTGCCCCAGAAATCACCCTCCAAGTCGCCCCCTCATAGAGCAAGATATCTGGGATGATAGAGGATCGAATTGTGGTTCCTACGCACTTTGTTTTGTTGAAAACAGATAAGTATTGCTTGAGATATGATTGTTTTACGATTTTCTGTCTTGGGCGGCGTCATCCGCGGTCGCGGTGTCGACATAGCGTCGCGGGTTGCGGTTTAGACCACAGGTCACGGTGTCGATGCAGTGTCGCGGTCACAGTGTAGATTATGGGTCGCGGTGTTGACGTTGCCTCGGTCACAGTCTTCAATTCATGTTTACTAAAAAAGGCATAACTCTCCCATTTTAACTCTAATTTGGTTCATTCTTTTTTTGTTAGATTTATAATTGAATTATATATAATTTTACAATATTATTTTGATAATATCCTGAAATTAAAATCATTTATTAAATATTTACTCCAATGTCATTAACTCTCTTCTTGCACACATGTATGGGTTAATGCCATATTAACTCCAACTCGGATCTTTATAGTATGCTTAAGTGATGATTATGAGTTGCCCAAAGAAGTATTTAAGGTTATCAAAGTTAAGACAAAGAATAACATAGAATATTACTAACAAATCATGATAAACATTATGATTATCTTAAAACTCTAGGATTACCAGCAAAGCTAGGAACGAGTTGTAACATGGTCCCTCGACCAACACGCATTTGACATCCATCCTCAGATATCAGGAAATTTTATGAAAAGTTGCATACAGGGTTGATAGTGCCAACATGATATGTATGCAAGCTGCACATGTCATGGAAAGTTCCAAGAGCATAGCCTCCCTGACTCCATCTTCAACCTGTGAGGAGTAGCCTATCTACGGTGGCTACTGGATGAGGGAGAGAAAGAAGACAAACCCAGGGCAGTAGCTCGTGATGACAACAAGCAGTAAAATGATGACAACTCTGACGACGTTGAGGAAGTGGAGGGCACCATCCCCATCACCAGGTGAGTGGTCCCACACAAACGGGCCTGCACCTACGCTGCCTCGACTTCATCTCCCCCCCCTCTCAGGAGGAGCAAGACCCGTACAACATGGTAGGTATGTATGGGATGTTGCAGAAGATCCATACTAGATAGCAATAGCATCGGGCGACGCTGCTTGGTGTGCAAGAGATATAAGGATGGATGTACCAAAACTAGCAGGAGATATATGAGAATGAACACCTTCTCATGGCCAACCAAGAGAATCTTCACATGCGCCAAAAATGGATGGATTAGTACCAACAACCCTTCTTTTCCTTGGAGGGTACCCGCAGCCACCGCAGATGCCACCGCCAGATCTATCTTAGGGGATGTTTCCTCCTCATGACCCCAACATGCCACAACCACCTCCTCCATTATGAGCAATGGTACCTCTGTTCCACCTCTTGAGTGAGAGTATTGACTATGTGGAAATAGCCTTATTCAAGCTTAGCAGGGTGCTGGAACAACATTCTATCTTAGTTTTTATTGCATTTTTATCTTAGTTGTTTTATTTTTATTTTGGTATGCAATGTTAGGATCCACACCTATCTAGTGTAATCGTGGAGCGGTAATGCATGGTTGCGCATGTCAATTCATAGGTGTTTGTGCAAAGAAATGATTATTTCTTTAAAGCTTAAATTGTGACATCTTTGTGAAACACCACTTGAGGAAGTGTTTGGTTAAGTCAGCTCTGGGATATAGGATATGAATGAACATCTAAATCAAATGGGAAAGTGAATGAAGATGTTGTTGAGCCTAAGTTGATCAAACCTTTAATGAGATCTTAAATGGAAATCTAAGAGAGAAACCTTAATATTACCTGGTGCATATGTCATTAAAGAGTGACATATCATAATCCCATGTAAGGCATTATTTCTTAGTTATGTGATTCTATCAATCTTTTCCATCTAATTTTGACTCACCACCTCAAGATGAATGAGTACTCCAACTTATTTCTTTTTATTGCATTGCATGGAATAATAAGTGACATGATAGATGAGCTTATTCTTGCTTGCATTAAAAAAAAGTTGCATTTGTATGCACGAACACCTTTAGTGCATACCATCTTAGTTGCATAGAAAGTGCATATATATTACATACATTTCATCGCACTCATTTCTTTTTGTCATGTGGATTGTAGTCTCCATTTATGAAGATTGAAGTAGGGGCATACCTCCACATCAAAACAAAAAAAAAGAGTATGAATTGAAAGCCCAAGCATAACCCAATCATGCTAAAGACAAGAAAAATTATGGGCTAGAAAAAAAAACTAATCTCAAAATTTCTTAAGAAGAAAGTATATCCATGTGTCTTCTTGAAGAGATGAATTAATTCACATGATGCATGTGTTTGTTTTTGACATATTGATGCCACTGATTATGATTTTAATCCTCTTAGAAATCCTACAACATCTGACACCCCGAGGGACTTAGTTTTGTTTTTTTTTCTATGTTTTTAGTGGGTGTTTTAGGGGAAGCCACACCCAATTAAGTCATAACTCAATTTTTAGGGGAGACAACATGAACCCCATATCTTGTGGATGTCTAAGGGGATCCTACCCCTATAAGTAGTTCCCTATTGGTACCATGATATGGGATAGATCATTTTCTATTTGGATGACCATGATCACTCTTTCCTCCTATATGGCACTAATTCTGTGGTTTATGGATTTCTTGACCCTTGGTGTGCTCAAACATGTCCTTTCTCTATAAGCATATGTCATAATATATTTTCAATTATCTTTTCGATTAATTTAAATAACTTTCCAAAGAAACTATAGATACTATTCGAGACATAGCTTTCCCATTTTTTATCAAAGAAATCTCACCCTCTGCAAGAAATTCATGCAATATATTCCTCAACCTGATGGAGGAAATGATGCCATATTGTTGAAAGATTATCATATATTGATTTGAGATGTGTTTGTCCATCTGCTGTCAATGTTTCCCACATCTCTCCTGGCATCTCAATGTTCTCACTATAAGTTGAAGTACCTCTTGGGGAAAATCATGATCCATCAGACAAAAACTTAGGTGTCAAGAATTTCAATCTAATTTAACTATGGGGATGTCTTGCAATGCTGGTTACACACAAAGACAACCACCTTCGGACCTGCCCCATCTTCTACCACACTTGATACACTATTGTACGTGTCATTTGTTGTAACCTGTCTCCTCACATCCACCTAGCTTTTTTCTCTCTTTTTTGTCTTTTTTGGAAAGAGAAAAAAAAGAAAGGAAGAGGTAAGTTTTTTTTAAAAAATAGGGGGAGGATGGAAGTGATGGAGAAATGAGAGAAGTAATGAGGTGAGAGGTGCAAAGTTAGGAGGGATGTAATGGGAGGAGGGAGAGGAGGAAGTAATGAGGAAAGAGGAGGAAAATAATGAGAGGGGTGAGAAGAGGGAAGTATTGAGAAAATTAAGAAGAGAGGAATTAACAATGGAGGAGGAGGGAAGTAATGATAACAAAGGAGAGAAGTAAGGAGGGAAGAGGGAAGTAATCAAGAAAGAGGAGGGAAGAGGAAAGTAATGAGGAAAAAGGTGTAAAATAATGAGTAAGAAATGTGAGTGATGAGGGAAGTGATTGAGGAGCATGCTTTGTGCCATTTTTGGTCATTTTGTGCCTAGTATTGGTCACACACACAATTTTGGCCTTTTGGAGCCCAATTTTGGTCTGAGTGTCTCGATTTTAATCTTTGTGAGCCTTGTTTTCGTCGTCAACACCCAATTTTGGTCACATACGCCCAAGTTCAATCTTTTGGTGCCTTCTTTCATTCATTTTGCAACTAGTTTGGTCACTTTGAATCCCATTTTTGTTGGCCACTTTGTGCTAGTTGAATCACTTTGCACCACATTTTTGTTTTGGACACTTTGCACCCAATTATGGTCAATTTTCGCTTGGTTTTGGTGATTCTATACCTAATTTTGGATAATCTGCACCCAGTTATGGACATTTTATGCCCAAAATTTGTTTACTTGTGCCTAGTTTTAACCATTTTACATTCGATTCTAGACGTGCACCCAATTTTGGTCATTTTGTGCCCAGTTTTGGTCACTTGTACCCAAGTTTTTTGGACATTTGTATCTAAATTTGGCCACTCTACACTCAATTTTCGTCATTTTACACCATATTTTTTGTTTTGCCCACTTTAAGACCAATTTTGGTCACTTTATGTTACATTATTGTCATTTTACACCCAGTTTGGTCGTTACACCTAATATTTGCCACACAACCCTCCTTTATTGCTTCTCTCCATGACTTCCCTCTTTATCCCCCCGTTCATTTCTCATTAATTCCCTCCTTAACTCCCTCCTCTACCCCCAGTGTTTTCCTCCTCAACAAAATTATCATCACTTCCATCCTCGCCCTCTCACTTCTCTCCTCTCCCTCTATTACTTTCCTCACTCCAATATATCCCTCCTCAGAAAAGTCTTCATCACATCCCTCCCTTGTCTCCTCTATGATCTCTCACATTACTTTTCTCCTCATTTATTGCTAGTTCTCTCTCATTTTCCTCTTCTACTTTCATTACTTTCCTCTTCTTCTCATTTTACTTCTCTCCTCTTCCTCTTTAATTTTTTCCCATTTTAATTTTCTTCTCTTTAAATAAAGAAGGGGTCGACTCACTCTCTCAGCCTCGGCCTCTTTAACTATCACTCCAGCCATTACTCATTTCACACTCTTTGTCACCCCAGGATTATCCTATCATACCCTTTAATTTCCACGTTAGCTTCCCGAAACCACTGCTCCTCCACTCAAAACTTCCCAGACTCCCAACAACCATCATCATACCGCGTGTAGCCCGCGCATGGTGCCCACCTACGCGTAATGTACAACACGGAAACATCAAAGAACCTATTCATCGACTGAAAATTAGAAGTTGGGCTGCGGGAAAGGCGCATTAGGTGTTGTATGTGGATTGCATCTCGAGTTTAGTTAGAACGCAATCGCCAAGTTTTCAAATAATGACGGCCGGATTGGAAAAGGTATGAATCTGTTCTACTGCCCTTATTAAATTGTACGTTGACTTCGCTATGGTTTTACTCCTTTATAGTTATACATGTTCATTTGTATCACAGCTGGGAGGAGATTTTACTCGTCGTGTCCTCCGCAGGGTGGTGATTAAAAAATCATTAGATCCGCTACTAAGGTGACTCAACTCAGACTCAGACACATTCCGGTGGCTTAGCTAGTTCGTGGATTCCAATTTGTAAATTAAAAGATCTGTTTGGTAACATGTAGGCAGCTTGTTGGTATAGACTTGTGAAATTATGGTGACTGAAACACATTTATATCTGCGCCTTATATGAAATTGACGTAAGGAGAACGGATTATTATTTTCCAGAAAAAATAATCATATCATTAACATCGACCATTCAGTATTAACCTTTTAGTGTATTTACGTGACTCTTATTTGGACATTTAAACGAAGAGGTTGTTGTGAAAGATATTTTCTGCAACCTATTAAACCTTCTCTAATTTACATTGCGAGCTTTTAAATTTTATAATTCTTCTATTTGCTCATCATAGCATTTTTGCTATTAGGTATCTTTCATAGTCCTTTCCATTTTTCATAAAAAGACGCACAACGAGATACGTAATTGCAAAGTTTGATGAGGTAGAGATAGTGCGCCACCTAGTGGCCAAATTTGTTGACCGGATGAATGTTGTTGAACAATTAGCTAGTGTTTAGTTTTGGATATGTTTTTACAGAAAGGGAATGTAAAGCCATTCGTCATAAAATAGCATGCTTGTCTTTTATACATTTTCTTACTAGATCCACACTAGGACTTTCGTATATATGACAACAAAAATGAGCGATCTGTTTGTTGCTCTGCAAATCACGACGCGCAGAGTTTTATTGGTGGCATAGTAGTACTGCTTTTGTGAATGGTGGCATGTTAGTTGGTTAAGTAGAACGCCTTCACAAGTTCGCATGGGAGAGGTGAATTCGCCGATGAGTGATGACATTGTGCGGGCGGCAGGGCAGAAGGAGGACTTCCGCTTTCTAATTTAGGTCAGAATGAGTGCGGGACTGGCACCGTTGCTCTCAAAATGCCAAAAAAAATTGAATTAGCTAAGAAATATGAAAATTAAGACAAACACAATCAGCACATATGATGGCATACCAGAAAAGCTTAATGACATTAAAATAAGGTTTATAAAGAAAGAGTACATAAAATCCAGATGTTACACGGTCTAGTCGGCTGCTATTTTCTACCTAGTAATTCAAGAGCAGCCAAACTTGAAAACGACATAGCGTTGTTATTCAAAAGAGGCAAAACGTGAAAACTACAGAGCGTTGTTCTTCAAAAGAGGCAAGCTAACGGAAAGCCTAGAACTTCGCCGTAGTGATTCTTTCACGCTTGCTAAGGACTGCACGTTCCATCACTAAAGAAAGGGCGAACTGCGCCAGTCTGGTGTGCCCGACACTTGCATGGTGAGGCACAACTGCGGCCTAAGAAAGTACAGACTCCGCCGCACGGAATGCCGGGTTTCCTATTGAGAAAATCTGAGAACTCCGACGCTCGCGGCACGTCGTCAGCAGACATCACTGAAGGGACAAGAAGTGCACACTGAACTGCTACTATCATTGCAAGGAGGAAGAATGATGCTAAATTGGTCCTCTCCATCTCGGATGGTGGTAATCACGTCGATCAATCTTCTTTCAGGTTTGTATTTTGGGTTTCTGGTGGTCGCTCCCTTGCAGATTCATATTTATACATAGCCCCGAAAACGAGTATTGTTGGTCAAATATTTGGGAAGACGATATAATAAAGGAGATCAGCATTAATCTGCGTGCATACTTTTATACCTTTTATAGTACCATTTTCATTTGATTTTTCTCTAAATAGTTTACACCAATTTTAGGTTGTAGCTTTTCGAAAGTGGTGTACTGTCGCATTCTTTTCATAAAATTTCACTCCTCTCATATCATTTCTAAACGAAAAAACATTACTCACTCGTCAATCACCACAATTCCTACTTGCTCGAACAATATCTACCTCTATATCTCTCAACCACCCCTTAATTCCATCTCCTACTGTCTTCATTATTCTCAACCTCAGACCCATAACCTTATGTTAATGCCTGACCTCCTCGTTTCAACTACATTATGTTCTATTCCCAATTCAATTCAACTAAATAAACATATTTTCAATAACACTTCTTTTATCAATTTGTTATCTCATGTTTACCATTCCAACCCGAATAAAATAACGAATTTATATAACCAAGTCAAGTACTCCCGGGCAGCTCCTACCTTTCTCTCTCCCCAGTTACCTAATGCTCATGTTCACAATCCAACTACATTATCAAATAAATAAATAACGCTTCAGCTATTTATAACATAAATAGTATTATACAAATATAAATTGGTGGATCGAACCGAACTGACTACATTAGAATATCTTTTTTACTGAATAAATCAGTATCTAGAGACTCCTTGTCCAGTGTAGTATTTTAAGTGCTAGTTTGGTAGAATGTACTTAGATGGAATCAAGTGGTCTGGAAAGTAAGTTGTTTAAAAGAAATATTTTAAGATGCAGGCAATAGATTTGGTAGGGTACAGTTTAAACTTATTGGTTTTGTACAATTTCATTTGATAAGGTATTGCTGACAGCTGAAAAAGGTAAAATGGAGTGTGAGATACAATAGCTACTGCCCGGCATAGTCACTGCCGTTCTAAGACCGCACCGGCCATACTCTTTTTGGGTATGGTACCAACTCCACGTTTTTAGGCCGAAACAGACACCTGAATTGGAAATCCCGATCTTTTGTTTTCTCATTTTACAACTAAATATAAACCGGGTCCTAATTCCTGGAGTTTGAAAGTATTGTTCTAGTCGTATACTCTTCCACACAAGGCCTACATGTCGACCATACAACAACAATAGCGCATCCTGAGTTGTGAATGCATTACTGTCACCACAAGCAAATTGTAACAGTATTCCGTCTGTTGCTCTAGCTGCTTTCGTATATGGTAATTCGAAGACCTTTCACCAAACGACAAGAAAAATGACCAAATTACTACCACAAGGAGAGTTGAGTGTCAAGACACAAATACAACCGACCATTAAACCAAGACGCAGTAATTACAGTCATGTCAGTGATTCTCTGCATGATGAGGCCGCTCATACAACATTTTTCCTTTCCAAAGATATAGGAGTTATTACACATGTGGCTGTCGTTTGGGTTTTTCAACTTCTACAAACTCATTGCTGTAATTTACTAGTACTCAGACTCATATATATATACAGATTACTCCACACTATTTGGGTGTGCGAAACTTCCACTCACTGCTCCTCTTAATTAACCTAAACTTAAGATGATATTAGAGCATTTCTAAGCCCTAACCGGCCGTGGTATCAGAGCATTTCTAAGCCCTAACCGATCGTCACTATCCTCAGAACTTTAAAAACCTCCTCTCCCCCCTCTCATCTCCCTAACATCTTTCCAACTCATCCATCTCTCTATATTTTCTTCACATCAAAGAATCCCAAATGGCCACTCTTAGAGCCTCGTCTTCCACCTCAATTTATCCATACCCGGTTGGCCTCAACATCACCAACTTTCTCTCTATCAAACTCAACCTAACCAAGCTCCTACTATGGGAAGCTCATGTAAAGAACTTGGCCAAATCTTGCTGTCTCGAAGGGTTTCTGGATGGAACAGAAGCACCTTCTCCTGTCATCATCCTCGACGAGTTCGGTCTCCCTGACGCCAACCCCCGACACCAATCATGGATGCAGAAGGACAAACTACTAAAAGGTTGAATCTCTAATTCACTTCCAGAAGAAGTCATGGGAGACATAATCGAGTGTACTACTTCCCATGAAGTCTAGACAACTCTCACAAAGAAAATTTCATAATCCTCTCAATCCTGTGAATTCGAACTCAAATGCCAGCTAAGGACATTCATCAAAGGAGATGATTCCCTCCCCAACTACCTCAGATAACTCAAAACCCTTTGTGACCAGCTCAATGCCATAGGGTACACCGTGAATGATCAGGAGAAAGTCTTCACCTTACTGAATGGCCCGGAAGGACACGAATATGAAGGCTTTGTTGTATCAATATTGAAGCCTCCTATTCCCTCCTACATTGACCTCATCCCACTTCTACAACCTCGAATGAAGAAAGACTAGGAGAAACACCACCTTCCCCTCAATTAGGGGTGAGCAGAATTTGGTTAATAATCGATTAACCGAATGGTTAATTTCGAATGGTTAATTTTTTTTAGACTATTTGGTTAATTCGGTTAATTTGGTTAATTTAATTCGGTTAAATGGTTAATTTCATGGTTAAAGATATTTTTGGTATGGTTAACCAAATTAACCGAATAGTTATAATTTATTCTTAAATAATATCCTACACACGTATATATACATATATAGTTGTACTTTCATTTCAAAAAACCTCCCCATATACATAGTAATTAAGTTTTCACGAGCCATACAACAATATATTTCCAGAAATACCACTATAATATAACAATTGTTCAAAATTCAATGAGTATTTCAAATAACATTATTACACATGTGTTATTTGGTTAACCAAATTAACCCACCGAATTAACCGTTACCGATTGGACAATAACTGAATTAACCGACGCAATTCGGTTAGGTTAATGGTTAAAATCTCAAACCACAAATTAACTATTTAACCGAACCGAATTAACCGTAACCGACCGAATTAACTGAATGCTCACCCCTACCCTCAATGGTGTTCTACTCATCTAATGTTGTGCTTTCTGTTGTATTTCAAAGTAAAACATTTTGTCCCATATTACTAGTTTCTGGTACTCCCCTCGATTTCATATATGGCTGATGGTCCATATGATATTTGAGGAATAAAAGAGAATTTGGGCTTTGCACGCGCATGTTGGGGCAGCCCAAGTAGGTTTGGGCCGGTCCGGTCCGGAAACTCTTTAACTGGGTGTGCCGGTGCACGTCGCATCCTGCACATAGGGGGGTACAAATCCGGCCTCCCACTACCCCTTATGTGGGCATGGCCCCGACTGTATTTTGCCACTTGGTGCAATCGACGTTTCCCGCATGTGTCGCAACTCTTTCAAGCTGCGGTTGGGTTGTTTGGAAGAGACCAACTGTGAGTGTCTCTTCGGTTGACAACCACTCACATCCTTGTGTTTGGCAACCTTCGTTGCTTCCTTTCTATAAAACCAAACACATTCTTTTGTTTTACGATCGAACATCAGACGCTTCTACCTTCATCTCGTCATTTGTCTCTACCTCCAACTCTACTGGATTAATCGTTGGAAGAACGATCAAAACATATTCGCCTGAGAAGAGATTTGGGGGTGCACGCTTTGCTTTTCTTTTTTTGTATCCTGAGAGGGTATCCGTCGTGGATAACTGCTGCTCTGACGGTAGTCGTCGAGTAAGGCGGGAAATACTCTTAAGGATAGTGCATTCATGCACGCCTCCACAGTTTGGTATTGTTTTCTTGTTTATATTTCGTCTCTTTATTATCACTGGGAACAATATTCTTAAGAGTAATTTATAGTTCCTTCAATGGTTAATAATATGGAAGGATTTGAAACTCCTTTCACATCGGTAATGCCGTCTGCTTCAAACAACCAGGGCGTTACTATTTTGACAATTTCACAAACGCCTCTGCCTGATGTTTCTAAATTTGAAACGTTTGATGGTGTTCATTATAGACGATGGTAAGAAAAAGTTTTTACTATCTTAGAAGTTTCTAACGTTGCCTTTGCTTTATCCAAACCGAAACATGAATCCGACTCTTTTGAATGGAAAAAAGCAAATCATATTTGTCGTCATGTTATCCTAAGCACTATTTCTAACCAGTTATTTGATGCATATTTTCCTGTTAAAATTGTTTCTGAAATTTGGGAAAGTATAAACAAGAAATATGTTTTAGAAGAGGCTTCTATGCAAAAGTTTACTATTGCGAATTTTTTAGAATTTTGTATGTCTGATGACAAAGAAATAATAACTCAAATATATGCTTATTAGATTTTACTCTATGATTTGAAAAATGAAAAGATAGATCTTCCTTAATCGTTTATCGTTGGTAGTTCAATTGAAAAACTCCCCAGTTCTTGAAAAAATTATAAGAACAATTTAAACATAAATGAAAGACGATGTCTTTAGATGATGTCATCATAGACATCTGAGTGGAAGATAAAAATCGTATAAGAGAAAAATCCGATATGAATAAGGAACTTGTTTCTTCTGTGAATTTTGTTAACACTGATGTCAAACAAAATAATAAATCTTTTGATCATGCTAAAAATCGTTGGAAGAATAAAAAGGATAAAAGAAGCAGCAATAAAAATAAAGGCTACAAAGACATAGATAAAAATAATGTTTTTTTATGTATGTTGCAAACCTGGTCATACTTCTCCTAAATGCAGACATAGGAAGAAACAAGCGGTCCATGATTCGAAGGAACCTTCAACCAACCTTGTCACTTAGTACGTATTTGTGGCATTTGTCAGTATTGTCAACATGGGATCATTCCACCAGCATGACTGGATGATTGACTTGGGGGCTAGTCACCACATCAGTGGCAACAGAGATGCTTTCGTGACCTACACTAAAGTAGGGCAGGAGGAATATCAAGTTGTCATGGGCATCTCCAGGGCTTCTCCTGTGATGGGAAAGGGCAATGTCATGATCAAGATAGCTTCTGGAAAAAATATGTTGATCAAAGATGTTTTTTTTGTCCCAGATATCCATGTTAATTTAATTTTGGTCTCTCAACTTGTTAAGTTTGGGGTGAAAGTGTCCTTTGAATCAAACAAGGTCATTCTTTCCAAGTCTGGGGACTAATTAGGCATGGGATACTGCTCAAATGGGCCCTTTCTACTGAATGTACCAAACTCTTCCACTAACAAAATAACTCCTTCTGCTTATATCGTTGATTCTTTTGATATATGGCACAATAGATTAGGGCATGTCAAATTTAAATATTTACAATGCATGAAATATTTAGGTTTACTAAAAGATATTAATGGTGTTGTTAATTTAAATAATAAATGTCAAATATGTGCTGAGACTAAATCTACCAAGAAATCGTGTCCTCAAATTTCACATAAAAAATCTAAATTATTAGAATTGGTACACACCAATCTTGGAGATTTAAAAAGAAATCTATCTAGAGGTGGGAAATATTTCTACATTATTTTTATAGATGATTTCTCATAATATATAAAATTATATTTACTACATTCAAAGGATGAAGCTTTTGAAATGTTTGTTAAATATAAAACAGAAGTAGAGAATCAACTCAATAAGAAAATAAAACATTTTTGCTCAGATAGGGGTGGTGAATATGATTGTTCTCCTTTTAATATTTTTTGTGTAAACCATGGTATTATACATGAATACAAACCTCCATATTCACCTCAATCAAATGGAATTGTTGAACGTAAAAATAGAACTCTAAAGGAGATGATGAATTCTATTTTAATCAATTCAGGGGCACCCAACAAATTATGGGGGAAGCAATTTTGTCATCTTATTTTTTTCAAAATCGCATCCCTAGTAGGAAGACAAATAAGACACCATATGAATTATGGAAAGGTTATCCTCCTAATTTGAAATATCTCAAAGTGTGGGGGTGTCTAGCTAAAGTCTTATTAACTGAGCCAAAAAAATGAAAATTGGGATCTAGAACCCTAGATGGTGTTTTATAGGTTATGCTCAAAATAGTGCCGCATATAGATTCTTGGTTCTTAAAAGTAGCAACAATTTTGTAGAACCTAATACCATTATTGAATCTAAATATGCTGAATTTTTTTAGCATAACTTTCCTATGAAAACTCTGTTAGAAAAATTATCTAATCCTTCAAATGAAATTTTAAAGAATATCCCAAATACATCCAATTCTAATGATATTTTAGAATATGACGATATAGAACCTAGAAAATCCACTAGGATAAGGAAGGAAAAGAATCTTGGTGATGATTTATATTCCTTTATAGTGGATAATGTCCCTCAATCTTACAATGATGGTGTTAATTCAACTGATTCCTCTTTATGGAAGGAAGTAATTAATAGTGAGATTGAATCTATATTATCTAATCACACATGGGAATTAGTGGATCTTCCACCATGTATCAAATCTATAGGATGTAAATGGATATTTAAAAGAAAATTGAAAACGGATGGGACTGTGGATAAATACAAAGCTTGTTTGGTTGCCAAGAGATATGAACAACAAAAGGATATTGACTATTTTGATACCTTTGCTCCTAAAAATAGAATCTCTTCAATCAATATTTTAATTACTTTGGCATCTAACAAAGAAATTAATTATACACCAAATAGATATTAAAACTACTTTCTTGAATGGATATTTAGATGAAGAAATTTATATGGATCAACCTAAAGGTTATGTAGTTTGCGGAAAAGAACATATGGTATGAAGACTAATCAAATCTCTCTATGGCTTGAAATAAGAACCTAAATAATGGCATGATAAATTTGATAAGGTCACTGTATCATATGGATTCCATATAAATGAAGGAGACAAATGTATATATTCAAAAAATGATAACCAAGATTGTATTATTATATGACTCTATGTAGATGACATGCTTATTCTTGGCACTAATATTGATATAATAAATAGTACAAAAGGTTTTATTATATGGAAATTTGAGCCAGTGTATTAGAAATCATTTGATACAACATGCTCTCCAGCTAGCATAGGAAAATTACAGGTGATAACAATTTCCTTGCCCTCTCCCAACCCCTTTTTTGCTAAGTTGTGAGCCAAGACATTCCCTTCTCTTAATGTGTGTGCGAAGACAATAGAAGTGAATTTGTTGGCTTAATTCTTGATGTCCTCGAACAACTATTTGGTTGGTCTTAAACCCCCACTAGAGGAAAGCAGCTTCTGCCAAATATTTTTTGCATCCATCTCTATTTCCAATAAATTTAGGTTTAGAGCTTTAGCTATCTTGATTCCAAATCTAACCCCCTAGGCTTCGGCTATGAACGGGCTCCATCTGCATTTGCATGTTTTGGTTGCCATAGCAATCATCTCCTTGTTATGATTTCTACAAATAGCAGCAAGGCAGACTCCTTCTTCGGCGTCAAAAGATGCATCCACATTGATCTTTATGTAATCTGTCATGGGTGACCTCCATTTACACTCTTTTTGAGCAGTAGATGAACTGCCAATGTCTCTGTTCCCTCCTCTGCTATCCACAAAGCTCTGAGCCCAGTTAGCCAAGCTATGCACAGTTAGAGTTGGTTGAATTGTTTTGGTACTGAACAAGGTATCATTTCTGTAGATCCAAGCAGCCAAGCAGTGAGTTGTGAAGGCCACAAGGGTGTCATTGTCACCTTTGTTGATGACCCATCTGACCAAGTTGCTAAACTCATTAGTAGGGCCCCCGCTTATGATGGACCTACTCTTAGGCTAGCTCATCCCATATCTATATACTATGTGAGCACTGAGTCATAATGTGGATGGTTGACTCATCAACGTTAGAACACAGACCACATAAGGCTATATCAGTTATGCTTCTAATTTTGACATGAAAGGTTTCTTGATTGTATCTGTTGTCAAACCCATATTTCTTTGTAAAATTACATCTGCTTCACCCATATCTTTCATCTACTCTATGCTTTGGTTCAAAGAACTCATTTTCACCAAAGCTTATGCATGCCATTTGTTTAAGTTCTTCCAGTGGTCAAGTCGAATTTTAGTTTAGTTTTGTTTTGAAATAGTGGGGGATTGTTGTGGACTTTGCTATATTTCAAAGCAAAATGTTTTGTCCCATATTTCTAGTTTTAGGTACTCCCCTCATTTTCATATATGGCTGATGGTCCATGTGATATTTGAGGAATAAAAGAGAATTTGGGCTTCGCACGTGCATGCTGGGGTAGTCCAAGTGGGTTTGGGCCGGTCCAATTTGGAAACCCTTTAACCGGGTGCGTTGGTGCACATCACATCCCGCATGCAGGGGGTGCAAATCCGGCCTCCCGGTGCCCCTTGCGTGGGTGCGGCCCCAGCTGTGTTTTTCCACTTGCTACAGTTGACGTTTCCTTCATGTATCGCAACTCTTTGAAGCTATGGTTGGGTTGTTTGGAAGAGACCAACTGCGAGTGTCTCTTCGGTTGGCAACCACTCACATCCTTTGGTTTGGAAACCGCCATTGGTGCCTTTCTATAAAACCAAACACATTCTTTTGTTTTAAGAATGAACACCAGACGTTGCTACCTTTCTCTCGTCATTTTGCCGCTGCCGCCAACTCTACTCAACTGATCTCTGGAAGAATGATCAAAACATGTTTGCATGAGAAAAGATTTGTGGGTGCACACTTCACTTCTCTTATGTTGTTGTATCCTGGGAGGGTATCCACCATGTATTACTACTGTACTGATGGTTGTCGCCGAGTAAGGTAGAAAATACTCTTAAGGACAGTGCATCCGTCCATGCCTCAACTATCTGGTATTGCTTTCTTGTTTATATTTTATCTCTTCATTACCACTGGGAACAACATCTAAGGCTGCCACTGATAACTCAGCCAACTTCAGTCATCACCAATACAACCAGCCATCTTTCTCCCCTGGATGAGGACGTGCCTCAACTGGAGGAATAGGTCGTCATCAACCTTACAGTCATGTGCAAGGTATCATGGGTAGTGGACTAGGGAACAACATCACCCAAATGAATTCCCAAGGTCATGGGTTCTCGTCATCCATGTCCATTCACAACAACCCGTATCACAACTCCCTTCCTTCCTACCAAATCCATGGCAAATGCGCCCACACAACAATCAAATGTTGGAACCAATTCGACTACAACTGCCAAAGCTCGACCGTTTATCCAATCCTCACAAACAACACAAGAGCATCCTTAGCAGCCTTGGACATCAATGAAGTTGACCCTTCAGATTGGCTTCTTGACTCCGGAGCTACAAACGATGTTCCCCAAAGGTCAGGTAACCTACATAATCTTTGAGTCTACAAGGTCAATAATTCAATAATTATTGGGGATGGAAATTTCGTACCCATTACTCACATAGGAGTCACATAAGTGAACAATTTTACTCCAGTTCCACTTCGCGACGTTCTAGTTGTTCCTGAAATCAAGAGAAACCTGCTATTTGTGTCTAAGATCACGTCTATGCTCCCATGCTATATCATTTTTACTGACAATTCCATTCTCATCAAGGACACCAAGACTCATCGAATCCTGGCAAAGGGGAGTTGTAGTAATGGAGTTTATCATATCCCAACAACTACACCAATGGTATTTTTCTCCATCTGCTTTGTCATGACAATTGGTGAATCTGGCACCGAAGATTGGGTCATCCCTGCCAGGCTATTCTATGCCACCTTAAAGAATGAAAACTTATATCTAGTACCTCTGCTTTTGATAATATGTGTAACAGCTACAAACTGAGTAAAAGCAAGAAAATACCAGTCCTGCATAGCCATACTAAGGCTAATTTTTGTTTTGAATTACTACATTGTGTTTTTTTGGAGAAAGGATCTAGTTCCATCCTTCCACAACCACCTCTACTATTCTATAATTATCGACGACTATTCAAGCTTTAACTGGATATTCTTGATGAAATAAAAGCATGAATTTAGCACCATCTTCATAGATTTCTACAAAATGGTCTCAAACTAGTTCAACACTTCAGTAAAGAAACTTCAAAGCGATGGAGGGAGAGAGTTTATCAATCACACCCTTCAAAAGTTCTTCACCTCCTCTAGAACTCTACATCAAGTTTCCTGCCTACATGACCCATCCCAAAATGGTGTGGCAGAATATAAACACAAACATGTCACTAAGCTTGGACTTTCTATGATGTTTATAGCTTAGGTTCTAAAACTGTACTGGTGTGAAGCCTTCTCAATAATAATTTACTAGATAAACTGACTACCAACACCACTACTACAAATAAAATCACCATTTGAAGTCATGTTCAAAAAACCACCCACCTTCTCCCATCTTCACACCTTTGACACCTTATGCTACCCCTACCTTAGAGACTACACCAAAGACAAACTAGACCCTTGATCCTTACCTTGCATCTTCTGGGGCTATAACTCTCAACACAAGGGTTACAAATGTCTCCACCTCCCATCTAAAAGGTTGTACATTTCCATGCATGTGGTGTTCTACGAAATACCTATCCCTTTTCTTCAAACAAACACCAACTCCCCTCCTTCAACCATCCTCTCATCATCTCCACCTTCATTGAGAACACCTCCACCCTCAATCCTTCCACTAAGCAACATCTCTTTGATGTTTTCTCCACATATCTTCCTCCTATTGCCCCACCCATCCCCATCCATACAACTCCACCTAAACCACCAACTTATGAAACTCCACCAATGTCACTCCTCCCACTTCACCAATCTCACCTACTGCCTCACCACCCATGTTCACCGAACAACATTACTGAATCTTCCTCTGTCACCATTGAACCTACAAACACTCACCCAATGGTCACTCATAGAAAATAAGGCATTCACAAACCCAACCCCAAATATGCCCTACACACTATTCTCACACCTCCCACTATGTAAACAGTCAAATAGGCACCCCAACACCCAGCCTAGATCCAAGCCATGACTGCTGGACTGAGTGCCCTCCACTAAAACCAAACATGGTCTCCATTTGAATGAACTCTAGACATGAATGTCATTGGATGCTGATGGGTCTTCAAAACCAAAATCCACATTGATGGATCACTTAACTGATTAAAAGACAAATTGGTAGTTAAAGGCCTCCATCAAGCAGAGGGCATCGATCACACAAAAACCTTCAGCCCTATTGTTAAATCCCCCACTATCAAAACAATCCTCTCCATTGCTACCTTCAAAGGATGACCAATTCAACAACTAGACGTGTGTAGTGCTTTCCTCAATGGCACACTCGACACTTTCATTTACATGGAAAAGCCTCATGGGTTACCCCACCCACACAAACCTTCTCATGTGTGTCAACTACACAAAGCCCTCTATGGTCTCAAACAGACTCCCCCCTAATTGGTACATTCATATCCACCTCTTCCTCACTGAATTGGGATCCACCTCTTGCACCTCTGATTCCTCTCTCTCTGTTCTTTCCTCTGGTCACACTATCATCTACTTACTATTATATGTTGATGACATACTAATCATAGGGAACACTCCCCAGACCATTTCCTCCACCATTCACCAACTGGAGACTAAATTTTCACTCTGCAATCTTGGACCACTTCACTACTTCCTTGGTATCCAAGCCGAGTTCAATCAAAAAGGTCTCTTCCTCTGCCATACCAAATTTTCCCTAGACATCCTAGAATAAGAACACATACTCCACTACAAACTTGTCTCTACCCATGTCAGCTCCTCATTTCTATGAGATACTCTCAAAGAACCTGACACACTACTACTCGATGCCACAACCTATCATCGCGTTGTTGGCTCGCTCCAATACCTCTCCATAACTAGACCTAATCTCACCTATGAAGTCAACTTGGCCTGCTAGTTCCTTCACTCTCCCATAACCACCCATCTCATCTTGGTCAAACACATTCTTCATTACATCAAAGGCTCCATTAACATGGGCATCCAAATCTATAAAGATCAACACCTCTCTATCTCCTCCTTCTGTGACGCCGACTGGTCATGTTGTCCCCTCACCCGCCGGAGTACCAGTTGCTATTGTGTGTTCCTCATATGCTCCTACATCTCATGGTCTTCAAAAAAAATGACCCACTCTCTCCAATTCCAGCACTGAAGCTGAGTATCAATCTATTTCACTCACTACGGCCAAACTAACATAGGTCTCTCAATTACTCAAAGAAATGCCCCTACCCCAACCTCAGTCTTCCATCCTTTACGACGGCAGTCTCAGTGCCCTGTATCCCACCACAAACCTGATCATGCATGCCCATACGAAACACATTGAACTAGACTATCATTTTGTTTGGGAAAAGGTTCAATTTGGACACATCATCACTGATCATGTCTCTACCAAGGATCAACTTGTTGATCTCTTCACCAAAGCCCTCCACAAATCAACTTTTGGACATATTCTGCTCAAGATGGGCCATCATTTCTCTCAAACCCATCTTGCGGGGGCTGTCAAGACACAAATACAACTGACCATCAAACCAAGGCACAATAGTTATAGTCATGACAGTGATTCTTTACATGATGATGCTGCTCACACAACATTTCTCCTTTCCAAAGCTATAGGAGTTATTACACATGCAATTTTCATTTGGGTTCTTCAACTACTGACAAATTCGTTGCTGTAATTTACTTGTACTCATACCCATATATATATGCAGATTACTTGACACTATTTGGGTGTGCGAGACTTCCACTCATTTCTCCTCTTAATTAACCTAAATGTTAGACTGACAAGGTTGGTTTCTTTGTTTTACAAATCTTCAATCGTAAGAAAAAAGTGCAATAGTACAATTTTGCATATTCATTTCACCTAGAAACAATATATTGAAGAGGTAAGGTGTATGAATTTTTAGATAGAAAATTTTAATTTGATTATAAAAGTGAATCACATTTTGTTGAAATTGCCTAATGTTGAATTGGTTTAGTTAAGGTGTGGTCTCGATGTGGTCCTTGATTTTATTAGTCTAGGCCAGAACAGACCGAGTTTAATTCTATCTTGGCCTCATCAACCATTTTACTCTTATCTTGGTTTTGGTCCTTTTTGGACCTAGTTTAGAGCGATATACAACCCTATTAGTAAGGGATTCGTCATTGCCCCCCCCCCCAAATTCTCTCAATGTATTTCTTCATATTTCTTATCCAACAATAGTTTGGGTAAACAAATATTTGATTAATATCAAATGACTCCAACTCTCTATCTCTCTCTTATTATTTTCATAAAATGGTTGTGTTCTTAATTCAATCACCAATGAAAAAAGAACCAAACGATATAACTATATTGCATTGAAAAAGATTGAACCCAAGCTATAGTGCACTCTAGAGTTTAATGAAACAAATATATTGTCATTTACATACCTAAAGTCTTATTTAAGTAAACCATAAAAATGTTTAAGTAAATTGTGTAAAATTATGTTTTCATATACAAAGACATGTATGTCTACTAGATGAACAAAACATAAAACTAAAATATACACTTTGAGTTAGAATGAAAATACCTTCAAGGGATATGTCAACCATTCCATTCACATGGTTTACATTTCTATTTTGAGTGATGCATCCACCTTCTCTTAAGTTTTTTCTTTTTACATATCCTTACTTCTTATATTCTCTTCAATGATATATTTTCCCAAGATAACCCAACATGGGAAGTTCTAGAGTTAATTCTAATTTTTTTTGGGTTCCACACCTTAAGTATTAAATTATCTTGCACGAGCTAACATTTTAGATGTACTCATTTGTGTTTTATTTGTAAAACTTAATAAGAATCACTATGAATTTGTGTTGGACATGCTTTTTGGATCCTCTAGGTATGTGTATGTGGGATTGTTTACCTTAGACATGCATCCAAAATTCCTCAATATTTAATGTGATACTAAAGACACTTAAATAAAGTAGTTCCATTTTGTGATTAATGTTTAATATCATGGTGCACTTCTAATATGAATTCAAAATCTCCATTATAGTATAACATTTATGTTACATATACCTATGTAAGTGGCATGTAACATGGTTAGGCATATGTTTTACACATCATATCTTGTGTATGAGTAATACAAAATACAATCCCAAGTATATAAGAAAATTCTCCCCAATTTTGATAGAATGTTATTAAAGTAAATTTGTTAGCTTGTTGTTCATTTATGATTTGAACTTTGCATGCGAAAATATGTAGATGATGCACAAAAAGGACACTATATGTGGATTATACTTCCAAAATACCATGAACAAGCATGTAGCATTTATATTTTTCATGAAACAAATGTGAAGGGAAAACATTTATTCAATAACTCTATGCCTTGTAGGATGGTATCAACTAGTAGTATCATCTATTTAAATTCCATTTATAATGTATTATACCTTTTGCATCCCTTCTAGAATGAGAAAATTCTTAATGTAAATAGTCTACATTGTTCATGGCAAACTAATAAAAGACATTGAGCCACACCAAGTTCTAAACATCCTTTTAGACTCAAAGCCACCATCAACAAAGACCAATATCTATATTATATCTACATGATGAATATGATGAGACCATGGTGTTTAGTTCGACACCATACAACATAGTTGAACACTTGATGTGCATCATCATAAGGACTATGATCATAAATGTTCTAGACCTACTAATACTAGTAACTACTATAGTATGAGTATGCTAATTTTGTGAATTTGTTTAGGTTTCATTATCATAGTTTGGCTCTATATACAAGCCTTTTCTCATAGAAGTCAAATCTTATTTTACCTAGGATGTCACATCCCTTAAAAGAACACATAATTATCTCTATTCTAATAGGGTACCAAAAAAAGTATCATCATTTCAAATGTTCAAACCTATGAGAGAAAACAAATTTATAATAATTTTAGAAATAAACATTCATGAGAGATATATTTTGAACATTAATTTTCTAAATATTTAAACTTTTTGTAAAATATCATTCAAACTGATTTATTCATGAAATTTGATTATTCATGAGTAACGTATAGATAACACTTTTCACAAAACTAGATCCTTCATGAGATATATCATATATTATTAACATTACTTTAGTTCATCATTATCCATCCATCTTCAACCATTTAATTGTCATTGAATATCCCATTAAGTTATTATTTTTATATATTTTATTTTGTGTTGATTTTTCATATTGAGTAACGTGAGTTATAAGAAAAGTATCTTATCCCCTTTACTTAGTTGTGACTTTCAACTTATTAAATAATCATGTCAGTAATAAGTAGGAAGTTGGGATATTTTTTGGAATCTTCACTCCCTGATAAAGAGTAATGTGCTCACTACATTCTCTAAAATGAATGACTTGGGAAAGTAAAAAATGGCAAATTATATACCAAAATATGCCCAAGAATAGTTTTATGATGGCCTCATCATCCTCCATCCTCTATTAGTGCCCCAAACTATTCCTAGGCATGTAGGTGGCATGAAAAATATTTTTCTTCTCAAGTATAATTAGGATATATTATATCTACTCTATCTCATATAGCCATGCATTTGGATTCATGCGATGAGTGATACTTTTATATTTTTTGTATACTTTTTACATTTATTTGTGTTATGCGGGCACTCATTCTGATATATAAATATCAGAAGTTTCAAACACTTTCGCAACCTATATAGTTCCCATGATCTTAATAAAGTCAAATGTAATATTGATAGCTAAAAGTAGAGGATGATATGCGCCATGACGTGGTTTTTACTGCACTAACAAATCCACCTAGGGCTGAAATTCCTAAATTATTACCAAAACCTTGTGCAATAGTGATGAATGCATATTCATCTAGGTTCAGTCTCCATGTTGGGCCCAGTTTTTCTCTGATTATACACTTTTAATGCCTTAATATCTCTATATACGATTCCACTCAACATAAATGATTTATCTTGATTTAATTTGGGTTTTTGCACCCCTTTTTGTAGATCCAATTAAGCCCAAGAGTCCAAATTGGGCCCAAGAATGTCAATCTTCTGTAGCACGGGCACCCACATATCCCTTGGGCTTCGTCCCACTTATACTACCTTCAGCCGTGGGCACCTCTCTTCTTCACCCAAATTGCGATCTATCTTCACACCACGATCGACAACATCACCAACACCTAGGTCACGATCTTCCCCTCCTCACTGTGACTTGAGGACTCCCCTCTCCAATCATGATCAACACCCTACCACGACCTCCACTGCCCTCCTTTCCTCCCGCGACCAACAACATCACCTGCAACCTCCTCCCTACTGACCCACAGATCGGCCTCCTAAATGGCGACCACGGTTCCAACAACCACGAACGCGGTTTCCTCACATCCACACCGCGACCTCTCCAGATGATGACCGCAACCACACCGTCATGAGGGACCACGACTAGCCACCAACAAGGTCACGCCCGTGGTCTGCAGTAATTGTGATCGCGGTCCTCTTCTCCACACCGCGACCTACCCTTCGTCCAGACCGTGACTTGCTTCCTCTCCACCAACAGTGCGACCCGTAGTTTCCTTCTCAACAGTCATGCTGCCACGTCCACCTCAGACGACGCCGCGACCAACCCTAATAGCCGCAACCACTGCGATCACTGCATCTTCATCCACCCGCGGTGAAATATGGAGCAACCTCAAGCATCTTCTCTAACCTCTTCAACTGAGGTGCTACTGTCATCCAAGCAATCTCAATAGACCTCGACCTTGCTGCTTTGAAGACCACGACCAACCGCTGAAGAGCGACCTAGACGACACCTTCATGAGGAGACCGTGACCATCCTACACCTCAGACACGACATCCATAGCCCCAACAAATCACGATCAATCACTTAGCCACTCAACATCAGCTAGGGGACTGCGACCAAACGTCAAGGACCGCAAATGAATGTGACCGTAACCCAACACTTAGCTTCCAGATCAAGACCTTGACCAGCCCGTGCCCTAGACCGTGATCAGTGCAAAAAGGGTACCTCGACCGACGTCCAAAACAAACAGATCTAGTGGTAGCCCGGGCCTATAAATAGCCCCCTACCCCAACCATTCTAAGCATCCTCTCCAGATGTCGTTAGGCTGTAGGTCTACCTTGAGCCTAAGGAGATGATCTCCACATCCAAGAGCCTGCCTCCATGGTGGTCTTGCACCCCCGTTCATCCAGATGTTAGATGGAAACCTAGATCTACAAGCCCCTCCATCCAGATCTAGATCTATTACATCTACGCCGTTCCTACGCCGCCATCATGTCCACGGGCTGCTCCTCCCACTACGAGAAAGGACTACGAGAAGAGAGAGAAGGTGGAGAGAGAAGATCTGCCCTGTCTGCCATGGTGATCTGCCCCGACGTTGTGTAGAAGATTGTTTCTCCACCGAGCTACGGTCATCTTCTTCACCATGCTCATGGCAGAATCTTCTCTCTCTCTTGTTCTTCTTGTTTCTCTCACCATGAGCGAGTAGTTTCCTTTCACTGGGGTGCAGGGACTGGCCCTGCTACCCATGCTTACATGTTCAAATATTAAATATTCCATGACATGTATATAACTTTTCATTTCGTTGTTAACCGTCAATGTGTGCTTGTGGATTGATCACCTTCTTGCATTTATCTTATTCGCTCCTATGTTGCGAGAACTTCAATATGTAGGATTTGAATGTCGATTAATGCGGTTGACTCCCTGATGAGAAATCGGATGGGATTCCCTAAGGTCGTAAGTGTATGATCCGTGATAGGACGAACCATCTAGCCCACGGTGACACTTCTGTGTGCCTAAACATCCTAATAGAGGGCCACAACTTCAATTGGATATCTATATCTTTGGAGTCATAAGTTCATGATCCGTATGGCGACGAGAAATCTGATGCCTAAGGTGATGCTTATGCAAACCTAAACATCCCTCTGGGAGGGTTCACAGTAGTTCTGTTTGGATAGTTAGATCTTGCCTAGATATTTGTGATTGGATATGTTTGCATGTGTAGTGGTGGTGAAACCCGAGACCACCCCAATGATCCTCATCATTAACCTAGATTCAACTTTAATCTTGTTCTTTACTTTCCCGCAATTAGTTTAATTAAACTCAAATCAACCTTTGTTCTAAATATTAGTCTTGATTCAACTAGATTTGACTAGTAAAAGATTCTTAAAAATGTTGTCCCTTGGGATTTGATCCTCAACTATACTGTGATAAGACCCGTTCACTTGCGGGTGGTATTATTGCACAAGGTTTTTGTTAAAAACTCAGGGATTTCAGCCCTGATTGAGTTTGTTAGTGCGATAATAGATCACATCAAATTCTAGCGCCGTTACCGGGTACAACATAATAATCTAGTTAAATCTAGTTCTATTAAGGCTAATTTAGGATTTTGCTTTTATTTTTGATACAATCGAGCATCTACTTGAATTTGACTCTACTCCGTCCATCTTACCTCTGAAAGATCTCTCCATCCTAGGTACCCTCAAAGACTAGTGCATGCACCGCTCGAACAGTTCCGGCCTTGCTGCTAGCTTTGACCCTGAGATAGAAAGAACCTTTCATTGTCAGAGTAGAGAGAACCAGGATAGGATGGCACAAGAGGAGGAAATTTCCTGAAGGGTAGCTCAAGCCCTTAATGCACAAAGAGAAAGGCTTATGCAATAAGACCGAGCTACAGTTCAAGAAGAAATCTAAGCAGCTCAAGCAACAACTCAACAAGTTGAGTTACAAAAAGACCTTCGAGAATTCTCAATCCCTAAAGCTGCTGATGTTCAGCACCCAGTACAACCTCCTCCCATCAATGTTGCCAATTTTGAGATCAGGGCACATTGGGTTACGCTACTTCAGAACAACCCTTTCTATGGTAAGAAAGGAGAAGATAGTCAAGAACATCTTCTGAGGTTTATAGATCAATGTGTTATGACAAAGCAAAATGGAGTCACAGATGATGCCATCAGACTCTGTCTTTTCAAATACTCTCTTGCTGACAAACCCATGAGTTTGTACAACTCTTTGCAATGTGAACCCATCACCACTTGGGAACAACTTCAAAATGTCTTTCTGGAAAAATTCTACCCTCCTTCCCTCACCTATGAAATTAGGGGCCGAATAACGCAATTCACTTAGGTCCCTGGTGAAACCCTTGCAGAAGCATGGGAAAGATACAAAGAGATCCTACGCAAGTGTCCACACCATTTCATTCCTAAGAATCAACTCATTAAAATCTTCTATAGGGGTGTTGATGATGATATCAAGAAGTTTTTAGACTCCTCGTCTAGGGGAAACTTCATGCGTCAAATCTATGATAGCGCATGGAAGGTTGTCACCCTTAGAGCTAAAAATCTAGCCAACTGGGGTAGACCCATAAGTAAAGGAGTGTTGAAGGTTTCTATGGTTGAAGCTACTCCTGAGTACAAGTCTATCATCGAGTCTCTTAAGCTTCTAGTTGCCAAGCAAGACCAACTTGAATCATATTTTGCCACCTATGAAAGAAGACGTTCGCCCCCTCAACAACAAGAACAAGTGAAGACAGCTTCACTATTCTGTGAAGCATGCAAGGGCACCGATCATTCTATGCTAGCCTGTAATATCCTCTATGATGTTGTTCTGGGCAATACTTGTACCCAAGGAGATAATGGTCAAATAGAAAATATGAATGATGTCAACACTATCCCCAGACAGGGGTATTATAATTCAAATCAGAACAGGAACCATCCATATTTTCAATATGGAAATCCTTCAGGAGTGGAAAACTCATGACAACTTGGTTTGAATAATCAACATAGAGGCCCACCAAGATTCCAGTATAACCAACAACAAAATTTTGGGAATCAAGGGGACTTTAGAGGTAACTTCCATAATAGAAACTACAACAATTATCAGAACAATTCTCATTTCTAGAATCCAAACCAAGTCCCTTATCAACAAGAAGGACATCAAGCCAGTCCCATCTCTCTTGATGACAAACTCTCAACCATTGAGAAGATGTTGCAGTCGCAACAGACAATGATAGTGAACCAGCAAGCCCATCATAAAGCTATTGAATCTCAACTAGCTCAACTGTCAGCTAGCCTTAAGCCACCTACTATAGCTTTCGCTGGCCAACCAGAGAACAATCCTAAGCATCATGAATCACTGAAGGTTGTCACCACCAGGTCTAGAAAAGACTATTATGGTCCTCTTGTCAAAACACCCATGGTTGTTACGGACGATGATGATCTTGTGATTGCCCAAGACTCTACAGTACATGAATCTCAACCGAAAGAACCACCAACCGCTGACAACACAGACAAAGTAAGTTCATAAGAACCTATTGTTACTGAAGATGAAGAAACACCTGAGCTAGAGGTTCCAGTGTACAAGCCTCGTGCTCCTTTCCCAGCTCGTTTGAAGCAGACAAAGCTTGATACTCGATTCAAGAAGTTCAAGGAAGCTATGAAGAAGCTTCATGTTGATATACCCTTTATTGATGCTCTGGCTGAGATACCAGCCTGGACAAAGTACTTGAAGTCTCTCGTCACAAGGAAGTATATAACTGAAGAATATGAGACAATTAAGTTTGAAACAACCACTTCTGATATCATTTAGAGCAAGATGCCCAAGAAGCAGAAAGACCCATGATCCTTTGGGATTTCGTGCCATATCAGTGACTCTTCATGTAAGAAGGGATTGGCTGATCTTCGAGCTAGCATCTCTATGATGCCACTTAGCCTTTGGAAGAGGCTAGGGTTTGCAGAACTGCTTCCAACTGGCATGACCATACAACTTGCAGACAATTCTATGACTCTTCCTTTGGGAATCATTGAGGATGTCCCAGTCAAAGTAGGAAAAGACTCTTATGTCCCATGCGGCTTCATCATCATGGACATAAAAGAAGACGCCATATACCCTCTTATCTTTGGTTGTCCATTCCTTGCCACTACGAGAGCTCTAATTGATGTTGAAGCAGGAACCTTACTCCTCATACTAGGTAAAGAAACCCTCGAGTTCAAGGTTTTTGAAAGTATGCGAACACCAAGCATGTAAGAAGAAGTCTACTTGATTGATTGCATAGAGAAAATGTCACTCCTTACACTAGAGGATTATGAACAAGATGATCCTTTAGAAGTGTCTCTAACAAACCCATCTGCTGACAACTCCATCGACGAACAAGTGAAGGATTGTGTTCCCCAACTTAATTCTGCCAAAGAAGATCCTGAAACTAAATTTTAGGAACTCAAGGTTGTGAATGTAGATAGAGACCTATGTGAGAAACCAGAAGCTCCTGAAATGAAGCCCCTACTCGAGGGACTAAAGTACATGTTTCTAGATGATCTCAAGGTCTGCCTAGTTATTATAAATTCTGATCTAATGACTGAACAAGAAGATAAACTCCTGAAAGAATTAAAAAAAAGAAGGAAAGATATCGGCTATAAAATGAGTGATCTCACCAGGGTTAGTCAAGCACTTTGCATGCACAAAATCCCAATGGTGGAAGACCACAAGCCGACTGTTGAACATCAAAGGAAGTAGAATCCTAATATGAAAGAAGTTGTTCGCCTTGAAGTTATTAAATTTCTCAGTATCGGGATCATCTATCATATATCTGACTCGCCATAGGGGAGTCCTATACATGTTGTCCCAAAGAAAGGTGGCACTACTATGATACGGAATGAAGATAATGAACTCATCCCCACTCGAACACTTACCGAGTGAAGGATGTGTATCAATTACAGGAAGTTGAATAAGGCAACTCGTAAGGATCATTTCCCGATACCTTTTCTAGACCAAATTCTAGAGCGACTGGCTCACCAGGGATATTTCTGCTATCTCGATGGTTACTCTAGATTTTATCAAATTCCTATTCATCTAGATGACCAAGAGAAGACAACTTTCACTTGCCCCTTTGGAACATACGCCTTTAGAAGGATGTCGTTTGGGCTTTGTAACACTAGTACAGAAATAGCGTTCAACGTCGCTTTTAGAGGCGTCGGTTTTTTCATAAAACCGACGCTACTCACATTAAACATCGGTTAATAAGGACATCCGACGTCTATATTTGAAGACCAGCCAGACACGGGTATCACTTTTCATTCAGTGTCGGTTGAAGAAAAGCTACCGACGCCTAAAGTAGCCCATGAAATCCAATTTTTTCAAGCAAAAAAAAACTACGCCAAAGTATCAGATACAACGTCAGTGTTTTAGCTAATAACCAACGCTGAATGAAGATAAAATTTGCACCAAAAGTTCTAATATGGGCGTCGGTTGTCTTATAATAACCGACGTTATAAGTGTGTGCGCGCCGTCCCCGCCAAAATTTTTTACACCCTTATTACGTCGGTTTTTTATGGAAACCGACGCGGTTAGGCTGTAGCGTCGGTCATTTAAACAACTGACGCTTATGTTTAACTTAACAGCACCAGCACGAGTGACTCTTCCCCTTTCTCTGTTTCATTCCCGATTCTTCTCAGTTAGGTCCGGCGATTTCTTGCCCGTCGCTGCTCATTGCTTCCTCTGGTCATTGCTCGGTGCTGCCGCCGGTCGTTGCTCCTCTCCTCTCCTCGCCGCCGCCCCCGCCGGTAGCTGCTTCAGTGCTCTCCTCACCGCCACCAGCTTCCCGCCGGTCTCTGCTCCTGGTGGTCGCCCACTAGTTGTTCTCCTCTGCCGATCAAGGTAACCCTTCGATCGTCTGCCTTTTTTCCTCCACCGCTGGCTTTCTCTGCCGCTGTCGACCTGGACCTCACCCAGGCGGAGCCTAAGCAGGTGCCAGGGCATGCCTAGGGTCCCAAGCCCAGGTGCCCTTCCTAGCTAGGCCTATGGGCAGATGCTTGGGTGGCTCCAGGGCACGCCTAGGCTGCTGCTGGGGTTTGGATTCATCTACTGGATTGAACGCTAGATCAACCTATACAAAGGATGCCCAAAAAATGCACTGATTTCACCAAGTCACCCCAAAAGCCATTGAAAAATATTCTGATTGTGTTTATTTATGTACTGATTTTACCAAGCTAGTGGAATTTTTTTAAAAGTTATTTACTGATTGTGTTTATTTATGTACTGACTTTTTTATAATTTATTCATCTACTTATTTGTATTTTTCATCTACTTATTTGTATTTTTTGTCTACTGTTTTTTATTTAGTTATCTACTCATTTGAATTTATTTGTGTACTGCTTTTGAAATTATATAATCATCTAGTGATGTAACTTTATCACAGACTCGTTATGAACCATTAGATCTAGATCTTAGGGTATCTCTACCGTCCTAACTATGAAATTGGTAACTTGTTTCCTTTTTGAGTATATTGACAATGTTAATCACCTAACTTGAAGAACTAGGATATGAATGATGAAACTAGGATTGTAGGTATAAGAATGACAACACATGTATTTGTTGGCCTAGAAACCCACCCAAGATTTACTCATTAGGAGTAAATCTTGGATAGTCCCCGGTTTGGGACTATTCTTGAACACCTAATCTCACTTAGGATGTAAGTGTATAATGTGTATTGGGTTTTTGAGAAAATTTTGGTAGCATTTCCCCGTTTGTTCTCTAAGTACATATGTACTTAGAGAAAAGCAGGGAAATGCTGCCGAAATTTTCTCGAAAACCCAATACACATTATACACTTACTAGTGAGATTAGGTGTTCAAGAATGGGATAGGTGGTACACATTTATTATATATAAGAATGACAGCACATGTATTTGTTGGCCTAGAAACCCGTCCAAGATTTACTCATTAGGAGTAAATCTTGGATAGTCCCCGGTTTGGGACTGTTCTTGAACACCTAATCTCACTTAGGATGTAAGTGTATAATGTGTATTGGGTTTTCGAGAAAATTTTGGTAGCATTTCCCCGTTTGTTCTCTAAGTACATATGTACTTAGAGAACAGTAGGGAAATGCTGCCGAAATTTTCTCGAAAACCCAATACACATTATACACTTACTAGTGAGATTAGGTGTTCAAGAATGGGATAGGTGGTACACATTTATTATATATAAGAATGACAACACATGTATTTGTTGGCCGAAGTTTTAACCATGCAAAAACTCTAATCTGTTAACCCTAGACCCTAATCTTGTTGTAATATATACTTGTTTTCTCTTTGATCATAGAATGGATAGATCATGGATGTCCATTCGCAATCGTTGCACCCCAGAGTTTATTTCTAGTCTTGACCAGTTTATTAGATTTGCCGAGGAACATAGGAAACAACCTGGAGATAGGTTCTACTTTCCATGTAGGCATTGCGGTAACAACTTGAAAGTCAGCACTGGTGACGAAATCAAAAGTCATGTCATGTGCAACGGGATTGTACAAGGCTACATAGAATGGCACTGGCATGGAGAGATTTCAAACCCGAAACCAGTGGATGTCGATAGTAGTGCTTGTGTGGAAGAAGAAATTGCCTACGATGACGTAGATGTGAATGAACCAGTTCCAGTAGACATCGTTGATGCGATGCTGGATAGTTGTGGGGTAGAGCACACCGATCCACCTCCCATTTTTAGAAACATTGTGCATGATGCTGAGATATCATTATACACAGGTTGTACTAAGTTTACGAAGCTTAGCGCTGTGTTGAGATTGTATAAGATGAAAGCTAACAATAGATGGAGCGACAAAAGCTTCACGTCATTGTTGTCTTTGTTGAAAGAAATGCTTCCTGAAGGAAACAAGCTGCCAATCTCAACATACCAGGTAAAGAAATTGTTGTGCCCAATGGGAATGGATGCCAAGAAGATACACGCATGCCCGAATGATTGTTTATTATTTCAAAAGGACTATGTGGATTTGAAAGATTGTCCAAAATGTGGTGCGTCACGGTATAAATTGACGACTTTGGGGGAGTCCAAAACTGGTTCTCCTGCCAAGGTGATGTGGTATCTACCTATAATATCACAGTTTCAACGCTTGTTTGCCAATCCGATAGATGCGAATAATTTGAGGTGGCATGCAGATGTTAAGAAAAATAATGATGGGATCCTATGACATGCGTCTGATTCCCCACAGTGGAAGAAGATTGATCTATTGTACCCCGAATTTGGTGAAGAACTCAGGAATCTAAGACTTGGGCTTTGTACATACGGGATGAATCTGTACGGGACATTGAGCAGCCAACATAGCACTTGGCCAGTCATGCTTGTTATATACAATCTTCCTCCCTGGCTGTGTATGAAAAATAAGTACGTAATGTTGTCGTTGTTGATATCGGGCCCTAAACAACCTGGAAATGACATCGATGTTTATCTTGAACCTCTGATTGATGACTTAAAGAAACTCTGGGGTGAAGTTGTGATGACCTATGATGCTTCACGAAGAGAGACATTTCATTTGCATGCTATGTTGTTTTGCACTATTAATGACTTTCCAGCATATGGGAATTTGTCTGGATATAGTGCCAAAGGAGCTAAAGCGTGTCCTATATGTGAAGAGAACACTGATTCAACAAGACTAAAACATGGCGGTAAGACTGTATATCTCAGTCATCGAAGGTTTCTTCCAAAATTCCATCTGTATCGTAGGAAGCGCAAAGCATTCAATGGATTGAATGAGGAACGAAGTGCACCTAAACCTATACCAGGGGAGGTTGTTTATGAAAGAGTAAAATACTTTGTCAATGAATTTGGTAAGAGATCACAATGTACTATGGCCACATGGAGTGACAAATCTTTATTCAAGAAGAAATCAATATTTTGGGATCTTCCTTATTGGAGTTCTTTGACAGTCAGGCATTGTATCGATGTCATGCACGTTGAGAAAAATGTCTGTGATAGTGTCATTGGTACTTTGTTGAATATACCAGGTAAGACTAAAGATGGGATAAAATCCAGACTGGACCTACGTGAAATGGGAATAAGGTCAGAATTAACAGAATTTCGTGAAATGGGAAATCGGATAACATACTTACCTCCCACTTGTTACACATTGTCTAGAAAGGAGAAGAAAGCTTTTTGTGAATGTTTGGTAAATGTTAAGGTGCCATAGGGTTACTCATCCAACATTCGTAGATTGGTATCAATGAAAGATCTGAAGTTGATAGGTCTTAAATCTCATGATTGTCACACTCTAATGCAACAAATATTTCCTGTGGCAATTAGATCAATATTGTCAAAGCATGTAAGGTTTGCAATCACCAGACTTTGTTTCTTTTTCAACAGTCTGTGCAGCAAAGTTATTGACCCTGATACTCTCGATAAATTGCAAAGAGAAGTGGTTGTTACCCTATGTCAGCTTGAGATGTATTTTCCTCCGTCGTTCTTTGATATCATGGTACATCTTGTTGTCCACTTGACTAGGGAAGTGAAAATGTTGGGACCAGTTTTCTTGCATTGGATGTATCCCTTTGAACGATACATGAGCATTTTTAAAAGTGATGTTCGAAATCGTTATCGGCCTGAAGGGAGTATTATCGAGGGTTATGTGGAAAGAGAGGTTATGGATTTTTGCAATGACTTTCTTAGTGGTAATGACACTCCTGATAATGACAAGAATATTGACGAGAAATTTGGCAAAGGAATTTTGGGATCACGTGTGAAAGTAATCAGCCATGAGCAGTTGGAACAAGGTCACTTGTATATTTTACACAACATGGACGAAGTGAACGTTTATATCGAGGAATATACCAATTTCATCAAGAGACAATATCCTCGAGCCAATACAATGTGGCTTGCTAGAGAGCATAACAAGACATTTATTAAGTGGTTTGAAAATAAAGTCTTACATCAACTATATCAAACACTAGATGATATTACTGAAACTATCAAATGCCTCGCCTTTAAACCAAAATTGACTGTTATGTCTTATGAAGGGTATGACATTAATGGATTCACATATTACACAAAGCGCCAAGATGATAAGAGTGTCGTCCAAAACAGTGGGGTCACCCTTCAAACATCGACTATGTTTTTTGCAAGTGCAAAGGATAAGAGTCCACGTGAAGCTAAAATGTCATATTACAGTGTCATTGAAGACATATGGGAGTTTGACTACATAGATTTCAAAATTCTGCTCTTCAAATGTAATTGGGTTGATAACACCAAAGGAGTTATAGTGGATGAATTGGGTTTCACTTTAGTGAACTTTTAAAAGATTGGCGAGAAGGATGAACCATTCATATTGGAATCACATGCGAAACAAGTATTTTATATCGATGATCCTACAAATAATAAATGGTCGGTTGTTCTTCATGGTAAAAGACAGTTCATTGAAGATCCTATAGATGAAGAACAGTACTATGATAAGTATGATGACTCCAGTCCATTCTCAGTTGGGTTGCCAACACCGACAAATATTGAAGCTAATGATGACTTGTATGTGTGCGGAGATCACAATGAAGGATTGTTAATTGATAAAAAATCGCAATATTAGAGGCATGTTTATACAATGTTTTTTTATATGTTTTACAATGTGAATTACTTTACAATGTGAATGTGAATTTTACAATGTGAATTACTTTATAATGTGAACTTTACAATGTGAATTACTTTACAATGTGAATGTGAACTTTACAATGTGAATTTTACAATGTGAATTACTTTACAATGTGAATGTGAACTTTACAATGTGAGCTTTACAATTTGAATTACTTTACAATGTGAACTTTACAATGTGAATGTGAATTTTCAGATGGCTAAGCATTCTCCTGATGACCGTGCTGATGATTACCGTGAGGGTGAGGACATCAATGCACCGCCTCACAATGTAAGTTTTAAAAATATATCATATATTTATATCTATATGTCCATTTATAGTTATATCTTGTAAATGTGTTTATTTTGTCTTTAGGTTGATGATGCACATGTACCATCTGAAGCACTTGAGGCACTTAATCAGCAACACCAAAAAGTTAACAGGAGAAGGGGCATCACTATGATGAAGAAGTTAATAGCGCAAAAGGGCAATGGACCCAAACTTGTTGTGGATTTTGATGATGCAGGAAATGCATCTGGTGTGAATCGCAATTCATTTGTTTCATATCTTGGGTATGTTACTCGTAGCCATTGCGGTTGTAAGATAGATTCTTGGCATAAAGTTTCTAAGCAGAAGAAAGACGTAATATGGAAGGATTTATGTGTGAGTTATTATTAATTTGCAATTCTATTTTGTAGATTACTAATTTTTTGGATACTAGTTAATAGAAATTCTAATTTGTAGAGTATATTTGAATTGGATGAAAAGTTGCATCGTAAATGCGTGATGCAACGCTGTGGGAGAGTCCTGAGGAACTATAGGACAAATCTCACCCGATAATACATAAAATAAGCTGACAAGAGGAAGAAGACAGCCACTGAACAGTGGAACTTCATGGACAAAGAAGAATGGGACGCATTTGTTGCTTCAAGACAAACGGATGAATTCAAGGTATTAGGCGTCAGTCCCAATCTCATTAATATATGTTGTATTCACCTATTCAAGATTAACATTTACAGTTACTAACCAAATCATTAATGTGCATACTAACTAGGCCCTCAGTGAGGCACAAAGATCAAGGCATGCACTGAATGTGCATGACCACACAATGGGTTCAAAGGGGTATGCAGGCATTCGCCAAAGACTACAGTCTGAGGCTACTGCTCAGTCTGCTGCTACTCAGGAGTCGTCCACTATACGTAGCACACCTCTGCCTCGCCATGATATCTGGATAGCTGGGAGGCAAAATAAGAAGGGAGAAATAAGGAAGCCCGCAACTGCTGAGGCGGCTACAAAAATGGTAAAATGCAACTCTTACAGCAATCGTTCGAATATTGATTAGTTGTGGTGTTTACTTAATTACAAATTTTTGTTTTGGCAATTAGCGGGAGCTACACGAGCTGAGGAAACAAGCCAAGTTCATCCCTGAGGGCACAAGGGATGAATTGACAGTTGCTCTGGGTAACCCAGAGCATCCTGGATGTGTTAGGGCTGCAGGCGCTGGTGTGGGCATCAAAGATTTTTTTGGGCCATCCCAGCGCAAACATGTCCCAAAAGTGGGACTTTCACAAGAAGAGGTAACATATTTTTTCCTTGTAGATGTTACTGTAAAAGAGAATTCAATAATTAGAATTTGATGTTTATTTTATCAATGTATAGGTAGATAAGCTATTTGATAGGAAACTCGAAGAAGCAATGAAAAAGTGGCAGGCATCTCAGACTGCCACTTACCAGACAGTACCTATCGTGTCTCCTACTACAGGCTCTACTCCTACTGCAGAGGTTGGGAGTAATCATGTAGACCCACCACCTAGCAAATCCGTTGTAAGTATTTTTATGACATAGTAACTAGTTTTTTAATTCAAGATGATATGTATATATGTATATAACATTCTTTACACAAAAATTTGTAGGGGTTGAAGCCATGCCGTCTAATAGTTAATGAATATGTCGTTGTAGAGGCGTCGGCTTACCCATCCCTACCAGAGGAAATGTTTCACGGGTCTCCATTACCAACTGGTTGGATTCGTGTGAGCCCGGTACATATATTCCCCAAGTGGATGGATCTTCCATTGCCATATGCCCACCCAGATTGTGAAACGCTTGGTGAGGCAGAAGGCGGAGTGATATTGTGGCTAAAAGCGGATGTCCTCTTTACTGAAATTGTATGGTAAATTTACATTACGTTAAATTGTTAGTGTGTGTATATGATGTCAGTTGATCTGAAATTATTATATATATACAGGTTAAAAAGAAGACACCCACAACATCTAGGCCTCCACTTCCACCTCCTACATTACCCAGTTGGGTTCCACAGGACCTAACTGTCCCGTTAGGTCCTAACTGTAGGGGTATGGCAATATGGTTAGGCAAACATGATATAAACTGTCCTATAACTTTTTCTATAGATTCAGATGTTGCAGGTCAATCATACGAAAGCAAACTATTTATACAAGATATTTTGGAGTTGTTTCGATATGATTGGCTAAATACATCTGTGATAGAGCTATGGATAAGGTGAGATCTTCTTTATACATCCATATACCTTGTGTAGGATCTGGTGATCTGGTTTCTTATTTATTAATGCATGCGTAATTAATACATATTTTGTAGCTACTTAGACAAGATATGTGCAGATTTTGCATTCGAACATGTAGGATTTTTTATTCCATCTTTGATTAGTCTAGTAGCTAAAGACCCTCCGTCAGTTCAACAATACTGCTGTGAGGCTTTCTTAATTTTTGCTCAAAATAAGAAGACAATGATAATGGCTCCATTCAATGTAGAGTAAGTTTACTTTGCTTATTATAATTTGGACTTAAGAAAATTACATTTTTATTGTGGATTTTGAGTTATTAATTTTTAACTTTCTTACCTCTAGTGGTATGCATTGGGAGTTACTGGTTATTGTCCCCGAGACGTTCACTGTCTATTATCTAGATCCTAAGGGGAGTAAATTGAATACAAAATATGGACACATAATGAAAATGGCATTATTCCGGTGAGAAATATTTCATTTTCATATTAGTTAACATATGTTATTACATTACTATTTAATTATGCAATGTACTCTGTTACATTAACATGTAGGGGTTTTGATGAGTTCAAAAAGGCTGGAGGAAAGGTCCCCACGAAAAAGAACCAGCCAATAATTTGGAAGAACATGAAAGTAAGTTCCCGACTGCAATATATGTATATATTATTTATGTGAATAGTGCTTAATTAGTTGTATTTTTTAATATTTTGTATGTTTGAATTTATAGTGTGCCACACAAGACAACGGATGGGCATGTGGATACTATGTGATGCGATTTATGCACATGATTATCAAATATGCCGCAATGGACATCGATTGTATTGCTGAGGTATTATATAGTCTCATTAGATAATATGAAATATATCAATCTTATTTATAGCTCATTAATTATATATATACATCATTCTCTTTATAGGTGTTTACAATCGACCACACTATAGGAAATGCCTTACCAGATGTACATGCTCCCTATATGACGGGAGAATTAAATGAAGTAAGAGAAGAATGGGCAACAGCCATACAAGTAGTGGGGGATTTAAGATATAATTGGGATGTTGATAGCGAATAATGACTAAAGAATGATATTTTGTAAATGAATTTCTGAATTATAATATATGTGTGAATGTTTCTACATGTCTGGATGTTTCTACATGTGTCTGAGTGAAAATGAATGAAACTGTTGGTTTCTATATGAATGTTTCTATATGTGAATGTGAAAATGAATGGAACTACAAATTGCTAGCTACATGAATGTTTCTAAATGTGTGAAAATCAAATGGAACTGCATGTTGCATTGCTAAATGTGTGAATATCTTTGTTATTAATTTTGCAGGTTTGTGGCCTGTTGTTGGCTGATATCAATGGATGTCATAAAACCTACAGTTCATAACTGAACTGTAGGTTTCTCATCCTACGACCAGCCATACAGCAGGTCTACAGACTGACAGAAAAAAAAACAAAAAATAGGCGTCAATTATTTGTATAAAACCGACGCCACATCGTTACAGTGTCGGTTTCTAATAGTAACCGACGTCTATTTCCTTAACACCACGGCCGTGTTGGCCAGCACGACCGTGTTGGTAATGCTATGATGTCGGTTTATTATATACTACCCGACGCCTATAGTGCCCAAGATGGCGCCCTTTCTGTGGTGAGAAGGTATATGGCGTTGGTTTTTATCTAATAACCGACGTCTATGTACTTAACACCACGGCCGTGCTAGCCAGCATGGCTGTGGCAGCGGACCAGACACCACGGCCGTGCTGGTCAGCACGGCCGTGGCAGCGGACCAGAAACCACGGTCGTGCTGGTCAGCACGGCCGTGGTAGCGGACCAGACACCACGGCCGTGCTGGCCAGCACGGCCGTGTTGGGAGTGATATGACGTCAGTTTTTATCTAATAACCGACGCTAATAGTGCCCAAGATGGCGCCCTTTCTGTGGTGCGAAGGTATATGGCATCGGTTTCTTATCTAAAAACCGACGCTAATAGTGCCTTGCTGGCGCGTTTTCGGTGGCGCACGAAGGGTTGTGGCGTCGGTTTTTGAACCGACATGTAACAGATGGGCTTTTAGCGTCGCCCACATAGGTGTCTCTTAGAAACTGACACTAAAAGCCTTAAATAACCGATACTAAAGGTCATTTATGTACTGGTGTAATGCCCCTGCAACCTTCCAATGTTGCATGGAAGCCATATTTGCTGGTCTTACCGAAACAATTCTGGAAGTTTTTATGGATGATTTTTCCATATATGTGGATTCATATGACTCATGCATGAAACACCTCTCCCTAGTCCTCAAACAATGTGAAGAAGCACATCTAGTGCTAAATTGGGAGATGTGTCACTTTATGGTAAAAGAAGGAATCATCCTCGGCCACAGGGTCAGTAATCAAGGAATTGAAGTGGATAAGGCGAAGATCGAAGTGATTTCCAAACTCTCTATCCCAACCAATGTAAGAGAGGTTTGTGTATTCCTTGGTCATGCATGCTTTTACAGAAGATTAATCAAATATTTCTCCAAGATAACTAGGCCTATGGCCAACTTGTTACTAAATGATGTTGATTTCCATTTTGACGGAGAATGCATCAAAAGTTTCAACAACCTGAAGCATGCTCTTACGAAAACACCTATCATCTGAGCTCCAGACTGGGGGCACCCATTCAAAATTATGCGTGATGCCAGTGACTACGCAGTCGGTGCCGTTTTAGGCCAATGTATAGAGAAGAAACATCATGTCATCTACTATGCATCGAAGTTCCGTGATGAAGCTCAGAGGAATTATGCAACTACCGAGAAGGAACTCCTATCAGTCGTGTATGCCTTTGACAAATTCAGATCCTACCTCATTGTTTCGAAGGTTGTTGTTTACATAGATCATGCTTCTATTCGTTACCTCCTAAAAAGGAAAGATGCAAAACCCAGGATGATCAAATGGATTCTCCTCTTGTAAGAATTTGATATGGAGATAAGAGATGAGAAAGGAACAGAGAATGTTGTGGCTAACTACTTGAGTCATATCCATACCCTGGATACTGAAAAGATCCCAATTAATGACTCTCTTCCAGATGACCAGTTCATGAAAGTCTCAGAAGCTACTCCTTGGTACTTGGACTATGTGAACTACATCGTCGTCGGTGTCATCCACCCTGGATGTATCAGAAATGCACTGAAGCAACTCATGCATGATGTGAGGCAATATCACTGGGATGAATTGTACCTCTTCAAGCTCTGTGTTGATGGTCTCTACAGACGTTGTATCACTGAGGAAGAAGCCCAACTTGTTTTAGAGCAATGCCACTCAGGCCCAGTTGGAGGCCATATGAGTTCTATGAAAATTTCTTTGAAGGTTTTGCAATGTGGTTTCTTTTGGCAAAACATATCCAGATATGCCTACAACTTTGTTATATCATGTGACAAGTGTCAGAGAATGGGTAACATTATGAAAAGAGATGAGATGCCACTTAAGCTATGGCAAGAAGTAGAGATTTTTGATATTTGGGGAGTGGAATACATGGGCCCATTCCCATCCTCACATGGATTTTGCTACATTCTAGTCGCAGTGGATTATGTGTCTAAATGGGTAGAGGCCATACCAAAAGTCACTAGCGATTTGAAACCTATCATCAAAATGTTCAAAGACTTTATATTTCCCTATTTTGGAGTCCCACACATTGTGATATCCAATGGAGTTTCTCATTTTCTAGAAAGAAGCTTTGAAGCATTGTTAAGAAAATATGGTGTAATGCCAAGGTAGCTTCCCCCTACCACCCACAAACAAGTGGGTAGGTAGAGGTTTTGAACCAACAACTCAAAGCTATCCTAGAAAAGACAGTAGGACACAACCAAAAGGATTGGTCAGTAAAAATCAATGATGCCTTGTGGGCCTACCGAACTGCTTTTAAGACTCCTCTTGGGACAACACCATTTAGATTAATCTATGGGAAGTCATGTCACTTGCCCGTAGAACTTGAACACAAAGCTTGGTGAGAAATTGAACAACTGAAATTTGACGTGAAGAAAGCTGGCCAAACCAGGATTCTGCAACTTCAGGAGCTAGATGAAGTCCGAATGACAGCTTACGAGAATGCCAGAATCTATAAAGAACACACAAAGTGGTGGCACGATGATCATCTGATGAGGAAGGACATTCAAGTGGGAGACCAAGTTCTTCTGTTTAACTCAAGACTGAGATTGTTCCCAGGAAAACTCTATTCTCGATGGTGTGGACCTTACATTGTTTAGAGCATCCACCCACATGGTGCCTTCGTTATATGGAGTAAAAAGATAGGAGAATTTGTGGTCAATGGCCAACGCCTGAAAAGATACTTCACCTCAGCTGACATGAATGCTGAAGCATATCTAAATCTTTCCCAACCAAATTATCTGCCCGATAATTGAAGGAAGCATGTCGAGTCAACGACATAAAACAAAGGCGCTTGTCGGGAGGCAACCCGACCCTTACCTTAGATTTTTACTTTGAGTTTTAGTTTTAGACAATGCATCACAAGATGCAATCTTATTTTCATTCTTGAAATTTCAGATGGAGGACACATCGCCAGAAGGAATGCAACCACATCTGGTGGATCAATCGGCACGATTTTTCCCCTCCATCTCGGATTTAGAGTTTGCTCGGGACGAGTAAATTTATTAGTTCAGGGTGGAGGGTGGGTGGTACGTACTTTACATTCCACCCACTCCTATCTATTTCAGACTTAAGATTTCATCGTTGCATTTTTGAGCAAATTTTTCAAAAAAAAAATCAAAATTTTGAAGTTTTTACAATTGTTTATATAGAAACTTGATGAAGTTTTAACGCTTTTGTTTCAATCAAAGTCATTACCTAGTCAACTATCCCATTTTTCCATGCAGTTTTGAATCATTATACCCTCCTTATCTGAAGCAAAACCTCAAGGGGGACAATTTCTGAAACTAGCCAATGGTTAGAAATCACTGTGTGAAGCTTATGAATCGTAACCTCATGATCAGTGAAAATGGCAAGTATCTATCAAACTGAGAGGGATCAAACACATTGTCCTTCCTAACTGACTAGTGGAACAATAGCATGGAATCTCCACCGGATCCACATCAAGTAATTATTGTAGAGAATGATAAGGAGAACAATCCCGTGCACTATATTGTAAATCAAGTTGCATTCTAATCTGAACTCTCTTCTACGCTTCTTCTATCATCATCTTACCCCTCCATCCATCAAAAAGAAAACAAAAATATCCAAAATATTGCCAAATTCTAAGTTTGGGGTGGCACACCACACCTCCTCCCTCTTTATTCGCTTCTTCCATACCCCTCTCTATGTAATAGGGGCGTACCACCAAAAAAAGATGCCAATATGCACACAAAAAAATGCAATCTCGAGTCAAATAAAGGAGAGATTCACAAAAAAATAAAAATAATAATAAGAGTTGCAGTCAGTGAAATTTGCAACCATATAATAAAAATCTTGAGTCAAATAGAGGAGAGATTTATTTCTTCCTTCCATACCCCCCTTCACTCCCGTTTCCACCTTTTTCCACAATGAATGCCAACTTTGCCAATATCTTGAAAAATACCAGTGTTAGATCAGGTGCACACTTGTTGTTCTGTGGGTGTCTCTAGACTCTTACGAAACTCTTAGACATGCTTAATGTTGGAAAAGGTAGGGAGGAAGTGATGTTGGAAAACAAATTCAGGAATGAAGATATGATAAGATGTGTTGAGTGGTCTCAGGAAGTTGAGATGCTTAGTCATACTGAGTAGAGAAGAAACAATCGTGATGTGAAGGTGAGGCAATCACACAAGTGAAAATATTCATTGGCGATTGTTTCATATTTTGTGTTACTCGAGGATGTGCAACGTTTAAGTTCAGGGTATTTTGATGAATGCATATTCATCCGGGTTCATTCACCATGTTGGGCCCAGTTTTTCTCTGATTATATGCTTTTATCACCTTAATCTTTCTATATACGATTCCACTCAGCATAAATGATTTATATCGATTTAATTTGGGTTTTTGCAGCCCTTTTTGTAGGTCCAATTAAGCCTAAGAGTCCAAATTGGGCCAAAGAATGCCAATCTTCTCTAGCGCGGACACCCACATATCCCTTGGGCCTCGGCCCACTTAGACTACCTTCAACTGTGGGCACCTCTCTTCTTCACCCTAATCACGATCTATCTTCACACCGCAATTGATAGCATTACCAACACCTGGGTCGTGATCGTCCCCTCCTCACCGTGACCTGAGGACTCCCCTCTCCAACCATGATCAACACCCTATCATGACCACCATTGCCTTCCTTTCCCCCCGCGACTGACAGCATCATGTGCAACCTCCTCCTTGCTGACCCGCGCATCGGCGCCCTAAACCACGACCGTGGTTCCAACAACCGCAACTGTGGTTGCCTCACGTCGACACTGTGATCTCTCCAGATGATGACCATGACCATGCCGTCACGAGGGACCGCGACCAGCCCCTAGCAAGGTCACGCCTACGGTCTGCAATAACCGTGATTGCGGTCCTCTTCTCCACAGTGCGACCTACCCTTCGTCCAAACTATGACTCACTTCCTCTCCACCAACACCACGACCCGCAGTTTCCTTCCCAACAACTGCGTCGCCAGGTTGATCTCAGATGAAGTCATGACCAACCCTAACATTAGCAACCAATGCGATCACTACATCTTCATCCACCTACGGTGCAATGTCGAGCAACCTCAAGCATCTTCTCCAACCTCTTCAACCGAGGTGCTACTGTCATCCAAGAAATCTCAACAGACCTCGACCTTACTGCTTTGAAGACCACAACCAGCCACTGAAGAGCAACCTAGACCATGCCATCATGAGGAGCCTGCAACCATCCTACACCTCGGTCGCGACATCCATAGCCCCAGCAGACCGCGATCAATAACTTAGCCGGTCAGCATCAGCCAGGGGACCGCAACTAAATGTCAAGGACTGCAAATGAACGTGACTGCGACCCAACACTTAGCTTCCAGATCAAGACCTCGACCAACCCGTGCCCCATACTATGGTCAGTGCAAAAAGGGTACCTCGACCGAGGTTCAAAACCAACAGATCCAGTGGTAGCCCGAGCCTATAAATAGCCCCCTACCGCAACCATTCTAAGCATCCTCTCTAGACGTTGTTAGGTTGTAGGTCTGCCTTGAGCCTAAGGAGACGATCTCCACAACCAAGAGCCTACCTCTGTGGTGGCCGTATGCCCCCATTCATCCAGATCTGAGGTGGAAACCCAGATCTACAAGCCAGTCCATCAAGATCTAGATCTGTTGCATCTACGCCTACCTACGCCGCCATTACGTCTACGAGCTGCTCCTCCTACTGTGAGCAAGGACTACGAGAAGAGAGAGAAGGTGGAGAGAGAAGATCTACTCCGTCTGCCATGGTGTTCTTCCCTCCTCATCCAGATATGTCCTAACGTTACGTAGAAGACCATTTCTCCATCGAGCTACGATCATCTTCTTCACCATGCTCATGGCGAAATCTTCTCTCTCTCTTGTTCTTCTTGTTTCTCTCACCATGAGCGAGTAGTTTCCTTTCGCTGGGGTGTAGGGACTGGCCCCTCTACCCATGCTTACATGTTCAAATATTAAACATTCCATGGCATGTATATAACTTTTCATTTCGTTGTTAATCGTCAATGTGTACTTGTGGATTGATCACCTGCTTGCATTTATCTTGTTCGCACCTATGTTGTGAGAACTACAATATGTAGGATTTGAATGTCGATTAACGCGGTTGACTCCCTAATGAGAAATTGGATGGGATTCCCTGAGGTCATAAGTGTATGATCTGTGAGGGGATAAGCCATCTAGCCCATGGTGACACTTCTGTGTGCCAAAACATCCTAATAGAGGGCCACACTTCAGTTGGGTATTTGTATCTTCGGAGCCGTAAGTGCATGATCCGGATGGCGACGAGAAATCTGATGCCTAGGGTGATGCTTAGTGAACCTAAACATCCCTTCGGGAGGGTTTGCAGCAGTTCTTTTTGGATAGTTAGATTTTTCCTTGATGTTTGTGATTGGATAGGTTTGCATGTGTAGTGGCGGTGAAACCCGGGACCACCCCAACGATCCTAATCATTAATCTAGATTCAACTTTAATCATGTTCTTTACTTTCCCACAATTAGTTTAATTAAACTCAAATCAACCTTTTTTCTAAATATTAGTCTTGATTCAAGTAGATTTGACTAGTAAAATATTATTAAAAATGTTGTCCCTTGGGATTTGATCCTCAACTATACTGCGATAAGACCCGTCCACTTGCGGGTGGTATTATTGCACAAGGTTTTGGTTTAAAACTTAGGGATTTCAGCCCTGAGTGAGTTTGTTAGTGCGATAATAGACCACATCAAATAGTACCACCCACAAGTAGACATGTCTTATCACAGTATAGTTAAGGATCAAATCCCAATGGACAACATTTTTAAGAATCTTGCTAGTCGAATCTAGATCAACTAAGACTAATATTTAGAACAAATAGTTGATTTAGGTTTAGTTAAACTAATTGCAAGGAAAGTAAAAGAGCGGGATTAAAACTGAGTTTAAATTAATGATGGAAATAACTAGGGTGGAATCAGGTTTCACCACCACTACAAATGAAAATACATCTAAAACACATCCATTTAAGATACAACTATCCAAATAGAGTAGCAAACCATCCATTAGAAAATATAGTTTGTGAATGCAGCTCTGTAGGCTTGATGTCTCGTTACCCACAGACCACAAACTTACTACTCTGGAGATATCCCTTCAAAAGTTCTTGTCTATGAATCAACCATGTTAATAAATATTCAAATCTAAGTATTGAAGTTCTCGCAACAAAGGAATATACTAAATCATGCAAGGCAGTTGATCAATCCACAAAGAATGCATGAAACGATTAACATCAAAATGGAAAGTTATATACAAGCCATGGTATGTTATAAGATGAACATGTAAGAATGGGTAGTGGGGCTGGTCCCCGCACCCCAACAAAATGGACTACTTGCTCCTCATGATAGAAAAAAAAAAGAATAAGAGAGAGGGAAGATTCTGACATGGTCATGGTGAAGAAGATGGTCATGACTTGGTGGAGAAACGATCATTTACAAGATGGTGGGTTAGATCTGATCAAGGAGGGGAAAAACACCTTGACAGATGAGGATGATCTTCTCTCTCCTTCTTCCTTCTCTTCTCTTACTCTCGCTCACAGGAAATGGAGAGGTAGATGGCTGATGGCGGAGATGGCAGGGTAGTAAGGACACCACAGAGGTAGTCATTGGCAGTGGAGATCATCTTCCTTGGCTGGGCACAGAGCGGAAGCCTGTCAGCATTGTGGATCAGAAGAGATGCCTCAAATGAAGGAGGTATCATCCATTTATAGGTGCTAATCTGGAGAACACTGACTCAACTGCCGTGGTCGCAGCCTTCAGTAGCAGTTGTGGTACTCCTAGACATGACCGTGTTGGGTATGCACCCGACTGTGCTGAGGTTCTGTGATCATAGTAATTTTTCATGGTCGAGGAGGTTGTGTCGTGGTCGAGGTCATGTGCTACAGTCGTGGTGGTGTGTTGCGGTCGAGGTTGTGTGCCACGGTTGCGGTGGTGTCGTCTTGGTCATGGTTGCAGTGGGGTGTCGTGGTCGCGCTACCTTGGCCTCGGCCCGACCGTGCCGAGGTGGGCCCAGTTGTGCCAAGTGTCAGTGGACACTACATCTTAGCTGCGGTCATGACATCCTTCTTGCTCACGGTCTCGTCATCGTGGAACAAACCCACCCCCGCGGTGGGGGGGAGGGGCGTCGCTTTATGTCGATGGGCCTGCATCAATGAATCCTCTAACTGATGAGGATGTTTTCTGATGAAGGAACTGGTGCACATAGTGTGATGCTTAATCCTGCAATGGAGATGAATGGATTTGATCAAAACTCTAAATAATCATTTAAAACTGAGGAAAATTGTATATGAGCAGATTCACGGGGCATATGAGAGCTTTCAGCGCAAAATTGGGCAAAAAATAGTAACTAAAACTAAGATGAATATGCATTCATCACGCCACCACCTAGACAAGAAAGAACATGACTAGTATCAAAAATAAGACCACCAAGGTCAAGACGATGCCAAGATGTGACAATCACCATTCAGGGTCTTGTTTCCCTGAGATAAGGCAATGCTATAACTTTATTCAGTATGTGCACATAAGGAATTTTTTCACATCTTTATTAAGTTTAGTGATGGAGACTCCACTTACGTGGAGTTGCGTGCACCACTAAAAATCCTAGAGATAGTAAGTCTCTAATTTTAGCCTTGTGTATGCTATAATAAGATCTCCACCCACGTATACTAAGATACGTGGAAGTCTTATCATAGTACAGTTAAGGGTCGAATCCACGAGACAACGGTCTTGTTAAGAGTTTAACAAGATGGAAAACATAATAATTCTATTTATCCACTTAAAAGTTGATATTTAGATCAAAGAGTTGGTTTGATGATTAAACTAATGTACGGAGAAAGTAAATAGCAAGAAAGTAAACTTAAGGTTGTAAACAATAATTGGAAATCCACTAGGATGTGACCGAGTTTCACCACCACTATGCATGGATCAAAACATACATCATAATAGCATGGCTTGCAAAGAAAAGGGTCTAAATAGTTAGTATCTTTGTAGATTTAGCAACCTTTCGGATAACTAACTACAAGAAATGTGGGAGTGTTGCAATGCCAACCATCCCCAAATGAATGTTCACTTACTTTGCATCACTCCCCTCGCAAAGTGTGTTCCTCGACCTATCAAAGTTGTACTTTCATACATCAACTGATTCCATTTCATAGTATGAAAGTACAACGTTGGAGGTGAGTTTACTCCACTCCTTGAGAAATGTTCCTAGATACCGAACATATGTATGGTGACTACACATGCAGTCGATATTCGAATCTAAAAGTACAAACATAGATAATTCACACTAGTAGATAATAGATAACACAAATTGGTGATCAAGCAACTAGTATTCATTAAACGATTGATGTTGAACTGAAAAGATAGTATTTTTCTATTGCAAAATCATGAATTACAATGTATGAAATGAAAACATGGGTAGTGGGGCTACCCCCCGTACCCTAGTGTATGGGACTACTCGCTCATGGAAAGGAGAATGAAGGAGGTGGGAAGAGATAGAGAAAGCATCATCTTCATGTAGGAGGGAGGTAGGTCGACCCCTTGGAGTAGAGAGCAACTATCATCACACCATGTGGTTGACTTGATGAAGAATTCTTCACTTCCCACCTTCTATGTTGAAGAGAGAGAAAGCAGCTTGAGGATGAAGCGTGGATCTTGGACCGACAGCCTGGGGGTGGAGGATGGAGGATGAAACAACTCTAGAATGGTTGGGGCAGCCTTTGGGCGTCCAAGAAATCGATGCCTTGTGAAGACCCCTTGGGTCCTATTATAGGCTTTGAGTGAATCTTGAACGGTATTGAGTTGTGGATCCAAATGGTCGTGGAGATCGTTTGGGCTCTTTCGGTTTGGAGACCATTTGGACTCTCTCAGTTTGGAGACCGTTTGGACTCTCTCGGTTTGGAGACTGTTTGAGTCCTCACGGTTTGGAGACCATGTGCATTCATACGGTCTTGGGACCGTTTGGCTTTCACACGGTCTCGGGACCGTTTTGCTTTTATTCGATATCAGGACCGGTCGGTCTTCATACGGTCTTGGGAATGTATGGCTTTACGCAGTCTTGGGACCATTTGGCTTCACACTGTCTTGGGACTGTTTGTCTTCCATTCGGTCTTGGGACCGTTTGGAGTTTTTGTAATTTTTTTTTTGTTTTTCTGTAAGAAGAAAAGGAGAAAAGTTAGTCTAATGGTGTATTCACAATAGAGTGTAAAGTTAAGGGTTCTATCTAATTTATCTAAGAAAGAGTATGGAAAACTGAGAAAAACTAGTAAGATAACATCACAAAATGGGAGGTTATCACCCCCCCCCCCTAACTTAGAGTCTAGCTTGTCCTCAAGCTAGATAGAGCTAAGCCACATAGTGGCGAGACGATTTTATTTAGTGAAGATTTCTATACTCTTGCTTCAATTATAAACCAGAGATCTCCTACAGTTTTATCGAGGCTTCCTCTTGCACTAACTCTTTCAGGTATCGAGAGTTGCGTGGATCTCAGGTTTCTTCCGTATCGCGTAACTCACATTGGGACCACCTTTTCCTTTATCATATTCTATGCATGTCTTTGACTCTAAGCACTTTTATACTTCTTTGAAATTCCTACCAGAAGCTAAGATAGGTATGAGGGTTGGCTAAAGGTTGATGTGTAACTCCCCCTTTAAGTGGGGGAGGGTTTATCTAAACTTTTAGGATCTCACTACCGGGCGCGACACATCTACCTTTGTGAGGGCAGCTAAATGTACTGGCCGGACGAGTCCTTTATCAGCTTTTTCATATACTTGGAGACCTTAGGATCTCGCTACCGGGCACGACACATCTGCCTTTGTGAGGGTAGTTGAATGTACCGTCCGGGCAAGACCTTTATTGGCTCTTTGTATAAGTCCTTATGCATGGCATAACTCTCATATTTTTATTCACCACTCAAGCTTTTATTCATATACTTAAAGGCTTAGGAATTGGGTATTTAGGATTTTATTTGGGCTGCCAAGCCTCTTTTTTGAAAAGAAGAAAACTATTTATTAGGGTTTCCTGACATGCACTTATTACGGTTTCGTACTTGGTGGTCCACTTGCGAGGTTCCTTGATTTGGATTTCGCCTGGTTCCCTCCCATCCTTGAGAGTGTTTCGCTTGTTTCGGCCAAGATGTTAACCTATGGAGAGTCTGATGCAGAATTGAAGCAAAAGCATAAGAATCGAGTATGAAAGTGATTTATTAATACGCCATTACATACCTAAATGCTACTTATGTAGTTTCTTTTGAGGACTACTTTGTCTCTAATTTAGCTGGGGGCGACTCTTTTCTAAAGCAAAAGTTGTTTTATATGCAAGAGTTATTCTATCAAAGAAATTACTGAAAAATCTAAATGTCAAAGGAAAGTAAAAATTTGTACAGAAGAACAGAGGTGAAAGAAAGAGTAGGGAGAAAAGGGTTTGAATATGATACCTCACCCTTGCCCAGTGTACCCCCCTAACTTATCACTCACTCTGTCCTCAGGGTGTCAAAGTGATAGGTTGAGAAGTACATGGGCAAGGGTATTAAGGTTCTGTTAATCCCTTGTTTGCTCATGAGGAAAGAACCCAGCACCCAAGGGTCATTCCATAGGGAAATAGTAGAGCCATCGCCTATCTTGAAACGGACCAAGGAACTCATAAGTGTTCTATGCTTCAAAAGGGCCTTCCACATCCATCTATCACTATATTTGGGTGTGCAGGACCAGACAGAATCATAGGTTAAGTATCTACTATGAATGAATTTCACCCATAGATTGTCTTTGTTGTTAGCAATGTCCCATAAGAGTCTAGTCATACTATCCAGGCTCTAGTCTTCAACCTTTCTAATACCCAGGCCACCTTCAAGTTTGGACTTGCATACATTCTGCCACGAGACAGTGTGAAAGGTCCTTTGGTCTTCTTTATCTCCCCATAGGAAAGATCTACATATTCTGTCTATCTTGTCTAGAGTACCCTTTGGTAATGGAAAAGTACCCGTCCAGTACAAGTGATAAGCAGATAGAGTGGATATTATTAACTCCAATCTGCCTGCCATTGACAGGAGATGAGTTTTCCAAGAATCAAGCTTAGTCTTAAACTTGTCGATCAGTGGGGCGCACATGCTTTTGGTAAGCCTACCCGAGAATAGGGGAAGTCCCAGATATCTAACAGGAAGTCCACATTCTTCAATTTGCAGTGCTTGAATAATTCTTTTGGGTGCTGAGTTGCTGAGGAACAACTGACTTTTATCCTAGTTTAGATGTAAGCCAGAAAGCCTGCAGAAGTCATCAAGGAGGCTTCTAATATTCATTGCATTTTCATCTTTAGCCTGAGCCATGATCAACAAATCATCTGCAAATAGAATATGCGAAACATTGACATCATTTTCTTTGATTGGGATAATTTTCTTCTCATTCACAGCCTTATTAAGAATATCAGTTAATCCCTCCATTCCAATCACAAAAAGATACGGTGCCAGAAGGTCTCCTTGCCTAATCCCTCTCATAGCATGGATCATATCAGTTGGGCTCCCATTAACCAGAACCTGAAAGGATGCAGTAGACATGCACTCATTTATCCATCTCATCCAACAGGGGGGAAAGTCCATTCCCTGCATCACATTTAGAATATACTTTCTGTCAATGGTATCATAGGCCTTGCTTAGATCAGCCTTTATACACATCTTAGGATTCTTGCAGCTTTTGAAATCTGCCAACATTTCATTTGCCAGTAAAATAGCATCTGAGATGTGCCTACCCTTCACAAAGGCAGATTGATTCTTACTGATGATATCAGGCATAACATCCCTAATACGATTAGCAAGAATTTTAGCTATCAACTTGTAAACAACGTTGCATAAGGATATAGGTCTCCAATCTCTAATCTTTTCAGGGTTTTTCACCTTTGGGATCAGAGTAATATAGGTTTTATTTGCTTCTTTTAGGAGCTTGCCCTTGACAAAGAAATCCTTTATAGCACGACAAACATCTTTACCTATCACACCCCAACACTTCTTTAAAAAATGCGAGTTCATCCCATCGGGTCCAGGTGATTTATCATCATTGAAACTCATAAGAGTATTGTATATCTCCTCATCTGTGACAAGTTGGCACATTTGTGTCTTCTGAGAATCAGAGATATGAGGTAAATTTGCTAGATTGTTACCAATCCCCGTGGAAGGAGCATTGAACAGCTTGTTGTAGTGTGTGTGAAAGCACGCTTTAATGCAGTCGTTGCCTTTGATTTGCTCATCATTATATTCAATCACTTTGATCTGGTTTCTCATTCTTCTAGTCTTTAAGGAAGCATAGAAAAACTTTGAGTTCGAGTCCCCAAGCCTAAGACACTGAACTCTTGACTTTTGGCGAACCAAGGATTCTTCAATGTTCTTTGCAATAAGAGCCTGTTCTTTTTTATCTTTAGTGATTTCCCACAATAACTCATTAGACGGATCATGGTCCGAGTTGGTGATAGCAAGGAGGGCTTCCTTCTCTTTATTTCTGGCAGAATCAGTAATGTCCCCCTGCTTTTCCCAATTCCAGGATTGAAGATGTCTTTTTGTATTTCTAATCTTATGACACAGATGATACATAGGATTGCCTCTTACTTCCATCTGCCAAGCCTTTTCCACGGTTTCAAAGAAACCTGGCAAATTAGCCCAGGCATTGAAATATCTAGTAGGGATTTTTGTACTCCAATTCTATCGTCAAGGTGCAGGACTTTGATATGGTGGTCACTGAAAATAGTCGGCATAAGATCAAGCCACATGCGAGGAAATTCAGTGAAGACCTGCATTTGACAAAAAGCCCAATCGATTTTACTTCTGGTATTGTTAACACCCTTCTGTTGGTTGTTCCATGTGACTGCAGCCCCCTTAGTAGGGATTTCAACCACATTTATGTCACTAATGGCTTGGTTAAAGTTGAGCATAGATCGAGCAGAAGGAGCGGTTCTACCCAATCTATCACTGGTGTTTCTGACAGCATTGAAATCACCAAGAACAATCTAGTTAGATGTAATTTGGGAGTTGATGTAGGCCAAATCCTCCCACAGTTTGCATCTTTTATTATCATCGTTATCAGCATAGACAGTGGTGATCTCCAGCTCATTGTTATCAAACAAAAATGTGAAGTGAACACACTGTCTCGATTGGTACATGCATTTGACAGCAAGATCCAGGTTGTCCCAGATCACCATGATCCTTAATTTATTACAGCTAGTAGTGTTTGCAAATCACGGACACTGCGGCCAGTTTCACTGCAGAATCCTTCTAGCCTTCTTGTTCTTGAATTTTACTTCAAAAAGGAGAGAAATATCAGCTTTTGCTCTCCTTAGTTCTGCTCGGACATGTTCAAGTTTATCTAGATGAGACAGACCTCGAAAATTCCAAGCAAGAATAGTAGGATGTTCAACCATTTGCATGGTGGGAGGAACTGCCTCCCGCATCCGTTCCAGTCCCTTCCGAGTTTTCCAGGGCTTCATATCTATTGCTTGGTTTGTCTCTATTTTTAGCTTTCTTGTTTCGCGTAGGCCTCTTCTGCGGGGTAGCTATTTTCTTCGGATGAATGAAGCCATCAGAAGCCTCAGGTTGAGGATTTTCCCCCTGGTCAGGCGGCGTGCTCGGTTGGTCAACCTTCTCAGCATTCCCCTCCTTTTCCTGCTCGACATTTTCACAAACAGGAGTTGGCTCAGGCGGTGCAGGGGGGTTGGACACCGGTTGTGCCTCCTTCTGAGCATCTTTGTTTGGTTGAGCACTCACCCTTGGTTTACAAAGGGATTTGTCATGCCCGAATTTGCCACAGTGTGGGCATCGTTCAAGGATCCATTCATACTCAACCTGGACCTCATACAGATGGCCCTTATTTGTTCTGAGCTTGACGACGGGGGGAAGGAGGAAGACGCTTCCATCAGTACATTGACCCTAGCATAGTCCACCCTAACTCTCGCCTTTTTCTGCCTATCGAGACATTGCGATTTGCCCAAATACGAAGCAATCCTCGCAATCATCAATTCGCTCCAAAGCTCCAATGGAAGATTGTGAAGTTTGATCCACACTGGCACAGACTCGAGTTTTTCTTGCTCGAGTGGTTCGCCCTTCTCCCATATCTTTAGAATCATTGGTTTCCCTTTGACGAACCATGGTCCACCCTCGATCGCGTTGTTTAGGTCCTGATCGGATTGGAACTTGACGATGAAGCTTCCATTGGGTCGCCCAAAGACTTCGATCGATCCATCTGGCTTCCACATCTGTTTCAGTTGGTCTTGCAGTGTGGGGATATGCGGGTGGAACCCTATGATGTAACCAGCCATTATGTTCCGCCACTGCGTTGCATTTTCATCAACCTCAGATTGAGGGATGATAATTGTATCCTCATTGAGCACCAGCTCTGTTTCCTGGATCCTGGTGTTCTAATCTCCGACTGTTCCCTTACAAACAGTTGCCCATTCCTTTGTGGTGTCGGCCACTCTAACCTGATCACCTCTTGGATGTGGGAGACGACCTCCTTGTTGTGGAGGGGGTCTTCTTCTTCCACCCCTGCCGCCGGTCGTGGCCATTAGGTCATAGCTTATGTTTCTCCTAACTGTTATTAAAGACCAAATTTTTTTTTCATCTTTATTGGAGTCAGAATCAGAGTCGATTCTATCGTCTATGTCTAGACTCACTTTGTTGAATTACTCCTACTCTGGGGGGAAAGGAACAGGTTGCTCTGGAGCAGAGTATTGGTGAATGACTGTTGTGGGTGGGCAAATGTTGGTTCCTAGTATGCATTGTTGGAACTCAGCAAAAGCTACGTCTTTAGCAGCGTCCCCCTGGGATCCCATAGCTGAAAAGTTATAGAACTTGTCACCATATGACATTGTTACATTGTCATTATTTTTGGGGGACTTGGGATCTTTGTTGCCACCCTCTTGGTGGTCTTTATCATCACCTTTCTTTGCAGGTTCTGTCCTTCCATTGGTGCCCTCCCCAACATTTCCTGGGTCATCAGGTTGATCGTCTGAGGAGGAGTTATCGTCGTTAGAGTCAGCTGAGGAATCAAAATCCTCATCTTCGTCTTAACTTTCATCTTCATCATCATCAGCTGCCTTGTCTGCTGTTTTCTTGGTTAACGTTTTCTTGCACTGCCGATGAATGGCTTGTATTTCTTCGAGTGCCACTTGCACATGCTCGTGGGTTTCGAGAAGTGCGTCGTGTGTTGACTCAAGGTCAATTAGGTCAATGTTGACTCACGTCTAAATTGACTAAACCCTTGTTTTGATGATGACTAACCATTCCACATATTGGTGTCTAATGCTTCTACATTGAGTGATTTCAGATTAGGTTTAGACACACTCCAAATGCCCTAACTTGCGCATATCAAATTGGAGAAAAGACAAGTCAAAATAGCTATAAGTGTGCAATTTGGGATCTCTATGTAAATGACTTTAGAATTGCTTTGTAATCACTTGTAATGATGGTATGACTTTTAATTAAGCTTAGAAAAATTATTGGGACACAAAAATCCATCATTTGTACGGTTAAACGAAAATTCCAAAATACCCATAACAGGGATTTTGTCGGCCGAATTCCAAACTCGGCCGATCCATATATTCTGGGATTTTTGTTGGAATCGGCCGAGTTACAAACTCAGCCGATCCACCGTTCGGTCGAGTTCTAGCTAGGAAACTCGGCCGATCCACTGATCGGTCCAAGTCTAGAAATGGACCGATCGGTCGAGTTTCTCAAAGGAAACTCGGCCGACAGTCTAGCTTTCAGCCTTGTCTTTTAGTGGTTCGGCCGAATTGCCTTTATAGAAACTCGGCCGATCAGACTGTACTGGAATGCAGAAAAAGCATTTCCAACCGTTGGAGACTTTGTTGGGACCCAAAATAGATCCGTTGCAACTTGTAAAACGGCTAGTTTTCGTTCTCAAGTGTTCCCAAAGGCGAAGAGGCATCCCCAGCTATAAATAGGACCCCTTGGGCTTCATTCCAAGGTTGAGCATTCATTGCAAACTCTATGTGAGATTCCTATTCTATAGTTGAGTGCTTCCTACAGCCTCCTCTCTCTTTCTAAGCTTAATCACTTGCTACATCCATCTGAGTGAGTAGGAAATCTGTAAGAGAGCTAGTCCCATTTGTATATCTTGTGAAGCTCTCACTTCCACAACCTCCCCATCTCTCCATTTCCAATCTTGAAGATGAAGGTTCTCTCTCTTGTCCAAGAGAGGTGAAGAAGAACAAGGGAAGGAGTCCCTTGGTAAAGATCAAGGCCGAAGACTTGGAGCTAGAGTGGGTAAGCCCTTGGAGAAGGCAGAAGACTCAAGCTCAAGTGGGTAAGTCCTTGGTGGAAAGCTTCTCCGAGTGAAGGTGAAGTCAAAGGCGGAAGATCCAAGAAGAGTGGGTAATTCCTACAAGGCCGAAGACTTGTGCAAGAGTGGGTAAGTCCTTGGAGAAGGCCGAAGACTCTTGCAAAGTGGGTAAGTCCTTGGTAAGGTTGAAGACTCTTTGTATTGGATAGGTAAGTCCTTTGTTGGTCATGTATTGTATGTCTTATTAATGAATATAAGAGTGCAATTGGTTGAAGTCCTAGAGGTTGACCTCTCTAGGCAAGTGGACTGACACACTTCTAGTTTGAAGTGTGGAACCACTCTAAATAGCTTGTCTAATTGGTGCATGTTCAATCTCTCTTATCCTTGCTATGCATGATTTAGTTGCACTCAAATTACCTATTTAGCAACCTTATCTTGTCATATAATTTGAAGGTTTAATGAATTTTGTTTAAGTGCTTTCAGCTCTATTCACCCCCCCCTCTAGAGCATCTAATCACCCATCTAGGATCCAACAAGTGGTATCAGAGCGGGTCTTCTCCAAGCATACTTCAACAAGTAGGAGAAGATGGGTGACTACCTAGGAGGGAGACTCTCTACCAGCCTTCCAATCTTCAATGGGAGCAACTTACTCTATTGGAGAAGAAGACTTCAATTCTTCATCCAAGGATCAAGTCTCGAGATGTGGCAAATGGTGAACAGCCCATACATTCTAACAAAGACAAACATTGAAGAATGGGATGAAGCCACCTTGATGAAAGCAACCTTGAATGCTAGAGCCATGCACATTCTATATGCCTCCATGACCCCCATCGAGTTCAACCGGATTTCTTCTTGTGAGACGGCCTATGAGGTATGGAGAAAGCTTTGCATCACTTATGAAGGGACAGATCAAGTGAAGGAAAGCAAAGTCTACATGCTCAAAGGGTTGCTTGAGAACTTCAAGATGGGAAAGGAGGAGAGCATAGCCAACATGTACTCAAGGCTCAACACCATCTTGAATGGTCTTGCTGTTCTAGGACATCCTATGTCTAGTGGAGAGATCAACTCAAAGATACTTAGAACTCTCCCCAAGAGATGGGAATCCAAGGTGACTTCTATTGAAGAAGCAAGGTCGCTTAGGGATATTCCTATTGAAGTGCTCATTGGAAATCTACAAGCACATGAAGCTACACTTGACAAGAGGGAGGAAATAGAAAGACAAGAGGAGAAAGAACTCAAGAGAATGAAGAAGGCTGAAATCAAAGCTCAAATCAAGGCTATTGTTGGTCAAGCTTCTCCATCCTCTCAAGTTGAAGAAGATGCCATGTACTCCAAGGGTAGACTCTACAAAGGCAAGTCCTCCTCCACACGGTGCTTCACATGTGGGAAGAAGGGTCACTACAAGGAAGATTGCCCACAAGGCAAAAAGACCCATCTTCATAAGAAGAAATGGCAATCAAGCTCAAGCGGCTCCTCCAACTCAAGCTCAAGTGAAGATTCATGTGAAGGATCAAGCTCAAGCTCTAGTGATAAAGGAGAATGTCATTTTGCTCTTGTAGCATCAACAAGTGAAGACTCAAATGAGGTAAATCTAGACTCTTTAGATAAAGAATCCTTGATTGATCTCATTCATGATATTTGTGCATCTCTAAAGTCTTCTAAAAAGAAAAAGAAAAAGCTTGCTAAAATTGTTGATAATTTGCATATAGAACTAGATGATCTTGAATATGCAAATTCTTGCTTTCTTATTGATAAAAATGATTGTCTTAGCCAAGTAGACTCTCTTAAACTTGAAAATGCTAGTTTACTTGATAAGATTAAATTTCTAGAAGCTCAACCTCTCATGCCTAATTCTAATGAAGAACATACTTTAATTGTTGATTCTCTCATGCATGACATTGATGTTCTTAAATCTGAAAACAAAAACAAAGATTTTGTTTTGCATGAATTAGAACTAGAGAATGCTTCCTTGCTTGCTAAAATCAATGGGCATGAATCTTGTTCTAGTTCTACTAATAGAGAGAATGATGTTGCTGCTCTTCATATTGATAGAGATTCTTATTTAACTAAAACTCTTTGCCTAGAAAATGATCTTCTACATGCTAGAGATAACATTAATCAATTGTCTTCTACTATTGCTTCTCTTAAGCATGATAATGATAGTTTAAGATCTTCTTTGCAAAGATTCTTAGTTGGTAAAAAGAATCTTAATCAAATCCTAGACCATACTACTAAAAAAATTGGTAGACATGGTTTAGGGTATGATAGTAGTCAAGGGAACAACAAAGATAAAGGACCTCCAATATTCCATGGATAATCCTCTAGTTCCAAGACTATGGGCACATGCAACTATTGCAATGAATTAGGTCATTATTCTACTTGTTGTCCTTTTAGGAAAGCACCCAAGAGCAATAGGATTTGGGTTGCTAAGCTAACTCCTCCGGACCCAAAAACATGATTGGGGACCATTTCATCTTTCTTCTTGTAGGTACTTGCAAATGGATTGACTTGAGGTATTGAATTGCAAATTGACTTGTCAATCCACATAAAAGAAGAAAGGTGAGATGTGTAGAGGGTGACAACAAGTGGAAAAAGCAATGGTAAGCACAAAGGTAAAGGTTTTATTGATTATAACCATTTCTAACTTGTTTTTGTCAAGTTAGTGTGCACTATACATATGGTTTTTGAGTCAAAAGTGGCATTTTGTGTTTCTCTTCACACTCTTGCTCAAAAACTGTTTCTAATGCTTCTATAGTGCATTACTAACTTGCTTAGACATGTTTGGATATGGTTTGTATTTTTAGCATGCCTCTAGATATGTTTTATGAAAAATATGTTTTTTTTACAGCAGTTTTGTCGGCCGAGTTTTGTCCTGTCTAAAACTCGACCGATAGGCACCAATGGGTGTTGCCAACAGCTGCGATCGGTCGAGTTGCCAATACACAGAACTCGACCGAAAACACTGTTCACAGAGTATACATTTGGCTTATTGAATGAGAATTTCCCTCTCAACTAGATTTTCTCAACCAATAGCCTTATTCTTTGGCACTCTCATTTGGTACCTTTATATATGCATACTGCCATGTTCTAAATGCCTATCTTGCTTACAACTCTATCTCTCTAATTGCTCTAAATTGGTATATCTATATCGTGCAATTACTTGCTTTGAGTTGTTTTGCAGGTTTTGATGATGAACCCTTTGGATCTCTTGGTTGTGTCTTAAATTGCTTCCGTTGTACTCTAACTTGCTACATCTATCAAGGTGTATATCTTGTTTTGATACAACCTTGAGGTTCTTAGGGGTAATCATCTTATGGTAAGGATGCATATCTAGTGAGTTATATCCTTTCATGCGTCTAAACTTGCATATCTCTTGGTTTGGATATATCTCTATATCTACTCATAGCTTGCTTTATCTTGTGTATCTCTTGCTATGATCTAGATCCTACTAGTAGTCCTAACTTGTGATACCATCTACTAGTAGTTCATATACATGTAGTTCTAGCCTTGTTTAAAATTGCCATCTTTGATCATCTATATGTTATGCTTGTATCTTATCTCATACATACTCAAGATTGTTCCTTGAATTTCATATCTACTATCTTGAGTTGCTTGCATAACATTGTGATGCAGGGTACATAGATCTACATTATATGTAGAAATTGGAGTATTTTTGGATTTTATGCAGCTTTTGCTCCAGTTTCAGTTTTTGGTGCAAATATAGTGCTTTTTATGCAGAAACACCCTTCTGAGCAAGACTCATCGCTTTTCCATGAGCTCCGATGGTTTTTGGTCAAATTCCATCATCTTGAGGGTCAAAATTGTGATTTATTGTTTTTCTGCAGCACTTCATCTTGCATTTTTGGGATGTTCAAGTATATGCTTTAACTTGCTTTTCTTTCTATGCTTGGACAAGCCCCTATCTGTGCTCTTCTACTCTCCTTATATAACTTTTGTTATCTTCTTTCTCTTAACAAGTGGTGTTTCTTAGTTTCTTCACACCCCCACCTTTTTGAAATGACAAAGGGGGAGAAAGATATGTCTTCTTTTGACAACAGGGAGAAGGCATGTCTTACATGAAGCAAAGAAGCGTGTAGAAAAGATATGTCTTCTTTTGACAACAGGGAGAAGGCATGTCTTACATGAAGCAAAGAAGCGTGTCCATGTAAAGGGGAGAAGGTAAATGGGAGAAGACATATATGTGTAGAACATATATGAGTAGAAGACATAGTTTCTATAAATGTTATGAAAGCTAACCATGCAGGAGAAATAGCATCAATTGAGGGGGAGTGTGAGAACTCCATGCGCATCAATTGAGGGGGAGCATATGAGCTCAATCCTATTGAAACCCCTAGGTTTCTCCGAAGGTATGATTTTACGTACAAGCTTTCAATACATTTATGGAATGGTTTGACATCTTCAAAAAGGGGGAGAATGTTGACTCAAGGTCAATTAGGTCAATGTTGACTCACGTCTAAATTGACTAAACCCTTGTTTTGATGATGACTAACCATTCCACATATTGGTGTCTAATGCTTCTACATTGAGTGATTTCAGATTAGGTTTAGACACACTCCAAATGCCCTAACTTGCGCATATCAAATTGGAGAAAAGACAAGTCAAAATAGCTACAAGTGTGCAATTTGGGATCTCTATGTAAATGACCTTAGAATTGCTTTGTAATCACTTGTAATGATTGTATGACTTGTAATTAAGCTTAGAAAAATTATTGGGACACAAAAATCCATCATTTGTACGGTTAAACAAAAATTCCAAAATACCCATAACAGGGATTTTGTCGGCCGAATTCCAAACTCGGCCGATCCATATATTCTGGGATTTTTGTTGGAATCGGCCGAGTTACAAACTCAGCCGATCCACCGTTCGGTCGAGTTCTAGCTAGGAAACTCGGCCGATCCACTAATCGGTCCAAGTCTGGAAATGGACCGATCGGTCGAGTTTCTCAAAGGAAACTCGGCCGACAGTCTAGCTTTCAGCCTTGTCTTTTAGTGGTTCGGCCGAATTGCCTTTATAGAAACTCGGCCAATCAGACTGTACTGGAATGCAGAAAAAGCATTTCCAACCGTTGGAGACTTTGTTGGGACCCAAAATAGATCCGTTGCAACTTGTAAAACGGCTAGTTTTCGTTCTCAAGTGTTCCCAAAGGCTAAGAGGCATCCCCAGCTATAAATAGGACCCCTTGGGCTTCATTCCAAGGTTGAGCATTCATTGCAAACTCTATGTGAGGTTCCTATTCTATAGTTGAGTGCTTCCTACAGCCTCCTCTCTCTCTCTAAGCTTAATCACTTGCTACATCCATCTGAGTGAGTAGGAAATCTGTAAGAGAGCTAGTCCCATTTGTATATCTTGTGAAGCTCTCACTTCCACAACCTCCCCATCTCTCCATTTCCTATCTTGAAGATGAAGGTTCTCTCTCTTGTCCAAGAGAGGTGAAGAAGAACAAGGGAAGGAGTCCCTTGGTGAAGATCAAGGCCGAAGACTTGGAGCTAGAGTGGGTAAGCCCTTGGAGAAGGCGGAAGACTCAAGCTCAAGTGGGTAAGTCCTTGGTGGAAAGCTTCTCCGAGTGAAGGTGAAGTCAAAGGCGGAAGTTCCAAGAAGAGTGGGTAATTCCTACAAGGCCGAAGACTTGTGCAAGAGTGGGTAAGTCCTTGGAGAAGGCCGAAGACTCTTGCAAAGTGGGTAAGTCCTTGGTAAGGTTGAAGACTCTTTGTATTGGATAGGTAAGTCCTTTGTTGGTCATGTATTGTATGTCTTATTAATGAATATAAGAGTGCAATTGGTTGAAGTCCTAGAGGTTGACCTCTCTAGGCAAGTGGACTGACACACTTCTAGTTTGAAGTGTGGAACCACTCTAAATAGCTTGTCTAATTGGTGCATGTTCAATCTCTCTTATCCTTGCTATGCATGATTTAGTTGCACTCAAATTACCTATTTAGCAACCTTATCTTGTCATATAATTTGAAGGTTTAATGAATTTTGTTTAAGTGCTTTCAGCTCTATTCACCCCCCCTCTAGAGCATCTAATCACCCATCTAGGATCCAACATCGTGGATCTCTTTTAGATCCGTATATCTTACCTCGGCAGAGAGGAGTCGTGCTGATTGATCAGTTACTTTTGCACGTAGTTGATTGAGTTCATCGTTAGAGTGCTCCTCTTGGCAGCTGTTGAGCTATGCAAGGTTGTTTTTGATGTCATCCAAGTGCGTGCTAAAGGCAGTTTGTTGCTGCTGAAGCTCACGAAGGGTCTCAGGAAAAGGTTGAGTTTGCTTAGAGACCCTATCAACTTGCTGGGCCAACACTTCTTGTTGGCCTTTCATCTCGAGTACCAACGCTGGCAGGTTTTGTAGGCGGTCGTCAATGCGGATGACTTGCTGGGCCGCTACATCCTTTCATTGTTGAATGCTAGAGAGGATGCCTGATAAGGCGTTGTTCCATTCATCAATCTTAGAGACATGTGTAGCAATTCCCTGCATGCAAGAAAAAAATGATTGTAATATGTTAGAGGGGTCGGTGAGGAGGTTTCGAATAGCGTCAAATTGCCGTCTGAATTCCTCATCGACTTGTGAAAAGGGGACCCCAGAGATGAATGAGTGATATGGCTGGGGTCGGGGTGGAAGGATGGTAGTGCCTTGTGAAAGAGACACTATTGATAGACCCGCGAATTGCGTGGTGATTGTGGATGGAGTCACTATTGATATCAGGGTGGTAGATGGGAATGGTGGTTACATCCCAGCTGAAAAGGGAGAAACTTGGAATGCTGAGGGAAAAGTGGTTGAAGTGAAGGTGATATCGATCGTTGAGGTGGAGAATGGAATGCCCAAAGAGAAGATTGGTGAAGCGGAAGGTGTGGGTGAAGTTGTGGATGTTGAGGAAGGGATAGTGGTGGGTATGGTTGTGGAAAATGGTGGAAGAGTGGGAGACGAGAGTGTGGTGGGGGTGGTTGTGGAGGGAAACCCAACATCCAGATCGAAAATGAATGGTTTTGGTGTTGGATCCACAACGTTCTCTGCACTGTGTGGGGGTTCTGCTTCTGGGTTGATCTTCGATGTGGGCGTCCCCGATTGCTATTGTTTTTGTGCACATAGTTTAGATGCTCGTGTGACTGGAATTTTCTTTGGCCTTGTTGCTGGGGCATTGATGATGTGCTTAGTCTGCCCTACCTTTTCTTGTTTTTATTTTGTTGTGACTGAGGCTATGAGGTTGGCAATCTCTTCTTCGGTGAAGAGAATCTTTTATTTGTCATAGTCAGCCAATTGTGGAAGATGTAGCAGCATTCTGGATGCTTTGACGGTTGGGCAGAAAATATAATGCAGCTTGGCATCCTTCTCCTTTATAATATATGAGTTTCTTAGACTCTGTTCATTGGTTAGGATGTCTCCCTTTATTACTGTGCACTTAGGAAGTAGTTTGTCCATCTTAAGATATTTCAGAATTGATGTAATATGACCACCCATACAGATTTATTTCCCGAGGGCATAATCTGTGTGTTTTTGAATCAAGTGCCGACCTATTTTGATCGGCTGCCCTTTGAGAATGGACCATAGGATAAAGAGATCTGAGATAATAACATTTTCACTCTCTGTCCTGGGAAGAAGGGGGCCTATAATAATTTTGTGCAGTGTGCACACTAGGCCAGAATGTATGTTAGAGGCCTTGCAAGTCTTTGCCTCGTAGGTTGGAATCCCCATTAAGGACTTCCAGAAGGTGTGTTGGTTGAACTGGGAGTTTTTGAGGCCCACAACTTTGGCTTTTTGCAGTTGATCCTGGTTCTCGATGAAGATCTCATTCAGCATGTTCTCAGTTAAGACAACCTTGTTTCCAAAAAGTGAGGTGACCAGCCTGCGGTCAACGCCGTCTTTCCATTTATCCTTTGCGTCCATAGTTTCTTTGTTAAGGTATGTGAAGAACTCTATCGTGGGCTCAGCATAAGAGGTTTCCATGAAAAAACAGAGTTTTGAGATATTCGCGTTGTCGAGCAAGGTGAGAACTCTGTCATAAATCCCCATTCTCTTCAGTATGTTTGAATAGACATACTTTGTTGGGTGCAATGCTTTGTCACCAGCCGGGAGGTTTCAGATGTATAGGTAAATAGGTGTTGGTTCTGCGGCGGTAGTAGCATGAAAGGCAACAACAGGGGTGTCAGATCCTATCATGATTTTTCCCTCGTACTGGAGGGTCAGACTTGCTTCCGTGCCCATTTTTTTGTTGGTTGCTCTACGGTTACCTCTTGGGTTTTTTGTTTCCCTTTGGACGTAGTGACTAGGGATTCCTCCTCGGAATTTGGTGTGCATTCCGAATCTTCATCTATTGAGGATAGTTCTTCAACTTCTTCAATAGGATCTTCTGCCAAACATTTGTTGACTCCCTCAAGGTTATGGATGACCTTGGGTAAGTTAACTTTTGATGGGGTCCTTCCAGTCTTTTCGCATATATCGAGAATGCGTTGAAGCTTCGAGCAGCGCTCTAGGAGCTCTTCTCTGGTCCATTGGGTGTCAACAAGTTCCTTCACAGGTGATGCCATTCTGAATAATTGATAAGAAATCATGTATTAGAAAAGTTTGAAGTTATAGTAAAAAATGGATTTATGAAATAAAAGGTTGTAACATTGGATAATAATAATAAAATGTTGTTTTTAGATTTTTGAAGAAATTGAACGGTTTGCAAGATCATTTGGGTCCAAATGGTTTTGTAGATAGTTTGGGCTCAAATGGTTTGTAAAACCGTTTAAATGACTTTTAAGAGTGAAACCGTGAAAACCGTTTGGGGTCCAAACGGTCTCACGACCATTTTTTTTCAAACGGTTTTACGATTTTTGGAACCAAATGGTTTCAAAACCGTTTGGGTTCAAGACCATTTGAGACGAAATCGCTAGGAAGGTGAAAAGGCAGAGGCGGAGAATCGACTGAAGTGGTGGCGGAGATAATGCAAATGGCACTGGGGACGCAGGCGGTGGCGGCGGCAAAAGCGACGACAGAAGATGAATGCGTCATTTGTGGTTGGGAAGGCGGTGACAACGGAAGTGATGGAGATGGTCGTGGTGGTCTACCTCACTGTCTGAGGGTGAAAAAGATCATGGTGGTGGGAACGTCGGAGAAAGGCGTGTGACGGAATGGTGGAGTAGCTTCCTTGGATGCACATAGAGACGATAGAGGTGATTTCAGAATGGAGCAGCGGAGGGGGTGTGGGCGGGTCATGCGGGAGCAGAGAACTGAGGGAATGGAATAGGGCTTTCACGCGAGAGAGAAAATTTGATAAAACCAAAGGAAAGAAAAGGGGAGGGGATGAAGTGATATTTATAGAAAAAGGAGGGGTGACGTTGCAAATTCTCAAGGGTGAACAGTTTCGAGACCGTTTGGATTCAAACGGTTTCGAGACCGTATGGAGCCAAACGGTTTCAAGATCGTAAGGATCTAAATGGTTTTGAGACTGTAAGGAACCAAATGGTTTCAAGACCGTGTGCATCCAAATGGTTTTGAGACCATGTGGATCCAAACAGTTTTGAGACCATGTGGATCCAAACGGTTTCAAAACCATTAGGATATGATTAAAATGGGTTTTGGTTTTTATATTTTTATGTTTGTTTTGGATTCTATGATAGGTCTAAAATAAGAAATAAGAAATTAGAAAATTATCAATACTAAGTAAAATAAAATGAAAGGTAATACTCGGTTCTAGGGTTGCCTCCCAAGTAGCTCCTTGGTTTTACATCATTTGCTCGATGAAGTTCTGACTTGGTTAGATTGATGTAGTAGGATCATGAATCTCAATAGTTTGTCTTAGAATTTTGTTAGTAGAGGTATAATATTTCTTCAATCTATGGCCATTAACAATTCTCTCCCCTCCATTTCATCAATAATGATGATGGCTCCAGTTGGGTACATGTGCTTGATGGTGAATGGCCCAGACCACTTTGTGCGAAGTTTTCCGGGGAACATCTTAAGTCTGGGGTTGAAAAGAAGGACTTTATCTCCGACGACGATATATTTCCTTTTGAGATGTCTATCGTGCCACATCTTAGTTTGTTCATTATAGATCCTGGCGCTTTGGTAGGCAGTCATTCGTAGTTCCTCAAGTTCTTGTAATTGCGATTGTCTATACTCGCCAGTGCTTTTGAAGTCAAAATTCAATTGTTTGATGGCCCACCAAACTTTATGTTCAAGTTCAACTAGAAGATGACATGACTTCCCATATACCAAACGAAACAGAGTCGTTCCTATTGGTGTTTTGTAAGCAGTGCGGTATGCCCAAAGAGCATCAGGGAGCTTGGTAGAACAATCTGTATGATGTCTGTTGACCGTCTTTTCTAAAATGGCTTTTAGCTATCTATTTGAAACTTCAACTTGGCCACTTGTATGTTGATGGTAAGATGTGACGACCTTATGTTTAACTCCATATTTTCTTAGGAGAGCTTCAAAACTTCATTCTAAGAAATGAGATCCCCCATCTGATATGATTGTTTGAGGGACTCCGAATCTAGGGAAGATGATATCCTTCAACATCTTGATAACTGGTTTGGAGTCACAAGAAATAGTGGGTATAGCCTCTACCCATTTTGAAATGTAATCCACAGTGACCAGTATATAGGAAAATCCATAAGATGGGGGGAATGGACCCATGTAATCTACTTCCCATACATCAAAGAATTAAATTTCTTGCCACAGAGTAAGAGGCATTTCATTCCGTTTAGATATACCACCGGAAAGCTAACATTTATTGCAAGATCGTACGAAATCTTGGGCATCCCTTGCTATCATTGGCTAAAAGAACCCTGATTGTAGAACTTTGAGGGTGGTCTTCTTTGAACTCATATGCCCCCAGTAGGGCCAAAATGACAATGTTCTAGAACTGGGATAATTTCTTCTTTTGGTAGCCAACGATGGAATAATCCGTTTGCGCACAAGAGAAAAAGGTATGCTTCATCCCAAAAATACTGCTTGGCATCATGAAGAAATTTCTTTCTGTCATGGTAAGAAGCAGAAGGGTGGATAATTCCTATAGCCAGGTTGTTTACTATATCGACATACCAAGGAAATCCAGTAGTGACTTTCATGAGTTGGTCGTCGGGTAAAGAGTCTCGAATAGGTAAATTGTCATCATCCTTAGGCTTGATGTGACTTAAATGATCTGCAATGACATTTTCTACCCCGCTTTTATCTTTTATTTCCAAGTAAAATTCTTGTAGCATCAACACCCAGTGGAAGAGTCTGGGTTTTACATCTTGTTTTTGAATTAGGTATTTAATTGCAGAATGGTCGGTGTATACTATGACTTTTGATCTGATTAGATAAGAGAAAAATTTCTCAAAGGCGTAAACGATAGCCAAGAATTTTTTTTCCAGTAGTTGTATAATTCTTTTGGGCCTCATCTAGTGTCTTTGATGCATAGTATATCACATAGGGCTTCTTGTCTATTCTTTGCCCTAGCACTGCTCCTATAGCGTAGTTGCTTGCATCACACATTATCTTGAATGGTTGTGTCCAATCAGGTGCGCTCTGAATGGGTGCAGATATTAGAGCATTTTTAAGGTCATGAAGTTGTTTAAGCATTCTTGATCAAAATTGAAATCTACACCTTTTGTCAACAAATAGGTCATGGGCTTTGCTATTTTGGAGAAATCTTTAATAAATCTTTGATAAAATCCAGCGTGGCCCAGAAATGCTCGCACTCCTCTAATGTCTTTAGGCGGTGACAATTTTGAAATGACATCAATCTTTGCCTTCTCCACTTCAGTTCCTCATTCACTCACTCGGTGCCCAAGGAAAACACCTACTATCACCAAAAAGTGACATTTCTCCCAATTTAGAATCAGGTTTGTTTCCTCGCATCTTTGTAAAACATTCTCAAGGTTAAGTAGACAGTTATCAAAAGAATTTCCATAGACTAAAAAGTCATCCATAAATATTTCCATGATTGACTCAGTTAATCCTGCGAATATTGCAGACATGCACTTTTGGAAGGTTGCGGGCGCGTTACATAGCCCGAAAGGCATCCTTCTGAAGGTGTACGTTCGAAAGGGGCAAGTGAAGGTTGTCTTTTCTTGGTCTTCTGGGTGTATGGGGATTTGATAGAACCCAGAATAATCGTCAAGCTAGCAAAACAACTTTTGGTGGGCCAAACGTTCAAGGACTTCATCAAGGAAAGGTAGAGGGAAGTGATCTTTTCTTGTTGCTTTGTTCAGCTTCCTGTAATCGATACACATCCTCCATCCAGTGACAGTCCTTGTGGGTACGAGCTCATTTTTATCATTCAAAATGATGGTAGTCCCCCATTTTTTAGGGACCACTTGGACCGAGATAACCCATTGAGAATTAGAAATGGGATATATGATACCAGCTTTTAGGAGTTTAAGGACCTAGAGGCGAACCACTTCTTTGAGTTTTGAGTTTATTTTCCTCTGATGTTCCCTTGATGGTTTAAAATCTTCTACAATAGGTAGTCTATGCATGCACAGAGTTGGATTTATTCCTGTTAGGTCAGTCATTTTATACTCGATAGCTTTCTTGTGTTTCCTTAGCTCAGCAAGAAGTCTTTCTTCCTAACCATCTATTAAGGTAGAGTTGATTATGAGTGGGCACAGTTTTTCTTTGTCTAGGAAGACATGCTTGAGTCCTATTGGTAAGGCTTTCAATTCAGGGGCCTTAGATACTTCTGTAGTTTCTAAAATGGTGACAGATTTCAATTCCTCGAAGGTGGCTGCTGTATCTTCTTCGACTTGGTCTAAATATCGCAGACATTGTTGTACTAGTTCGCTGGTTGAAAATTCAACTTCTGGATTTGTCAAGACATTCTCGAGATCATCAGATGGTTCGGCTGTTTCTTGCTATAATTGAGACATTTTTTCTATTTCCTCGAGAAGAAAAACTTCTTCCTGGATGCTGGGACCTTTTAGGCTGTTAAGGACTCTGAATTGAATGGCTTCCTTTCCTAGTCTTAAGATAATTGTACCAGCTGCAATGTCGATAAGTGCTCTGGCCGTGGCAAGGAAGGGTCTGTCGAATATTATTGGATATCTTAGATCTTCCTTTATATCCATAATAACAAAATCACAAGGGACATAAGATTCCTTTCCTATCTTGACTGGGATATCTTCAATGATCCCCAACGGTGCATTGATGGTAGAATCAGTCAGCTATATTGTCATTGTAGTGGGTAACAATTCGGTAAAACCCAACCTTTTACACATTGAGAAGGGCATAATAGATATGCTAGCTCCCAGATAAGCTAATCCTTTTTTGCTAGAGACGTTTCTGATAGAACATTGGATACCAAAGGAACTGGGATCCTTATATTTTTTTTATAAAATTAAGCCAGAGGGTTCTCTATTCATCCCACCCCTCTCTTGTGGGCGAAACCATCAACAAAATACACCTCTTGCTTATGTGTCTGCAGGTTTGTTCCCCCCAGAAGACCAGATAAAAAAAACCTCACAACCCAGACAAAGAAACAGCTAGAAAAAACATCCATGATTCATCAAGCGTCGATCCTATGTAGGTGCACGTAGGGAATGCACCTTTTCTCCAAAGCTGCCATGCCTCGAATTCTATTCGGTATCATCCTTCTATCCGTAATAACTGTCATCTCTGAAAATCTTTTCCCCCATCTCCCAATCTCTCTGGGTATGGAGTTAGCAACTTTGTGAACCATTGAACCAGTAATACTAGATCCTTCTATTTTTTCGGCATTTTGTTGAGAATAATATCAGAAGTTGTCTGAGCCAGCTTAACAATCTCTTGTTCTTCGGTCATACATTTCCTTGATAGCAAGGTCTTCATGTATTTGGCCCAAGCTGGTATTTCAGAGAGGGAATCAAGGAATGGGATATCAATATATAGTTTCTTCATTGCTTCCTTAAATTTTTGGAATCTAGTATCTAGTATAGTCCCTTTCAGCCTTCCTGGATATGATATTCTGGGCTTATATGGCGGGACTTCGGGGTCTTTGAAATCTAGTTCCTTTTCCTTCCCCTTCTCGATTTCTACAGTCTTTTCAATTTTTGGATTCGTGCTTGCATTTGGGGCAATTACAGCTATATCTTCATCTTCCTGAATGATTTTTGTGGCTTCAGTGAGGACAGGACCATACCTTGTGGTAATGGATTTCAATTGTTCTTGTCTGGCTTGATCGTGTCTTGGGTTTATCTCTGGTTGACCATTAAAGGTTCCTGCTAGAGGTTTTAATTGGGCTGCAATATGTGCTAACTGTGCTTTGATAGCTTTTTGTTGGGCTTGCTGGTTGGCTAGCATGGTTTGTTGTGATTGGAACATTTGTCTTATCAATGACAGTTCATTTGTTGGTGGAGGCGGATTATTCTTTTGTATATTTTGTTGATATTGTTGTGGTTGTTGCTGCTGAGGTGCGGGTAATTAGGGTTGTTGAATTTTTGGTTGTTGCAACTGAGGTTGCTGCAATTGCGGGTGCAATGGCGGATGAGTGTATTGGTAATATGCAGAAGGGTTTCTTGGTGGTTTGAATCCTTGCAATGCTCCTCTGAAGTTTCCCTGGTTTTGATTATAGTTGTGCTGGAAACCTGGTGATGATCTATTAAAAACTCCTCCTTGGGTATGGTGTTGCGGGTTAGCAGTCCTCGCATGATTCCCATACTAAAACTCGGGATGGTTTCTTGGTTGATTCAGGTTATAATAAGCTTGTCCTGGTATATTGTGGATGGAATTGACTAGCTCCGGTAATATATCCTCAAGATGTTCGATGATCGACTCATACTACGGCTACGGTGTCTGCATGTCCATCATCACATTGTATAGGAGACCACATGATAATGTGGGATGATCAGATGCATGACATGCCTCACAGGGCCTGGTAGCTTCCTTAACCTGTTGGGGGCCCTTCTTTTCTTAGAGTGTCGTTTCAAGGACTTGTTGCTTGTGATCTATAGTTTTTAGGGCTTCGACGATGGCTTTCATTTCCATCGATTCTTCAGCTTTACAAACTTTTAGAATTCCCCTTGTGGATTACCTTCCCCAATTAGATTGGTTCTCAGCTCCAAGTGTAACAATCCTCCAGGCATCTTCATAGTTCTTTTGCATGAAATTACCCCCAGATGAGGAATCCAAAAATTTCTTGATGTCATCACTTACTCCTCTATAGAATGTTTCTATCAGTTGATTTTGGGAGATTCCATGATGTGGGCATTTCCTCAAAAGTTCCTTGAATCTTTCCCATGATTCTGCTAGTGATTCCCCTGGGAGTTGAGAAAAGTGATTAATTTGTCCCCTAATCTCATAAGTCAATGAAGGTGGAAAGAACTTCTCTAGAAACTTTTCTTCCAAAGGAGCCCAGGTGGTGATTGGCTCCCCATCTAGCACGTTATACCAGCTCAATGCCCTTCCAAACAAAGTGAAGTGAAAAAGGTGCAGCATGATTGCGTCGAAAGGAACTCCATCATGTGGTACTAGCCGACAAAGAGACTTGAATTGCTTCAGGTGATCCATACAGTCATCCCCAACACTTCCAGAAAACGAAATGACTTGAATGATCTGGATCCATTGTGTGTAGATCTCGAAGTTAGGAACATTGATGGGTGGGGGCCTAACTGGGTGATTGTCTTCAAAGTTCTTAAGAATGACATAATCTTGAAGTTTCTTGTTTCACAACACTATCTGAGCAGAAACTGTGGCTGCTTCATTCTCAGCTTGAATGCATGCCTATTCTTCAGCTCGAACCTCAGCTTGAATCTAAGCACGTGTGTCAGCAATAAGTTGTGCTCTTTGAGCTTCTATGGTCGCGTTGACTCTTTCCATAACCAAGGCGGATTGGCACTGTTCGTCAGCCATTTGTCTGGATCATTGGTGGTTGAGTCGGATGTGTCGGTGGAAGCTTCATTCTACCTTAGAGTCGTACTCTAGTTCAGGGGAGAATCCAATGTTATGCAAAGGTTGCATACACATTTTCTACCTGAGTAGAAGAAGAAACACACTTTAGATAATGCGGAGAAATTTTGAAATCAAGATGATATGAATTATAGTTAAAGAAAAGTGTAAAATCGTAATCAACTAGAAAGTTAACAAGTAAAATTAAAACGTTCTGTTGTCCCCAGAAACGGTGCCAATTTTTGATGGATCCTCCACTTACGTGGAGTTGCGTGCACCACTAAAAATCCTAGAGATAGTAAGTCTCTAAGTTTAGCCTTGCGTATGCTATAATAAGATCTCCACCCACATATACTAAGATATGTGGAAGTCTTATCGTAGTATAGTTAGGGGTCAAATCCATGAGACAACAGTCTTGTTAAGAGTTTAACAAGATGGAAAACGTAATAATTCTATTTATCCACTTAAAAGTTAATATTTAGATCAAAGAGTTGGTTTGATGATTAAACTAATGTGCGGAGAAAGTAAATAGCAAGAATGTAAACTTAAGGTTGTAAAGGATAATTGGAAAACCACTAGGATGTGTCCGAGTTTCACCACCACTATGCATGGATCAAAACATACATCATAATAACATGGCTTGTAAAGAAAAGGGTCTAAACAGTTAGTATCTTTGTAGATTTAGCTTCCTTTTGGATAACTAACTACAAGAAACATGGGAGTATTGCAATGCCAGCCATCCCCAAAAGAATGGTCACTTACTTTGCATCACTCCCCTCACAAAGTGTGTTCCTTGACCCATCAAAGTTGTACTTTCATACGTCAACTGGTTCCATTTCATAGTATGAAAGTACAACGATGGAGGTGAGTTTACTCCACTCCTTGAGAAATGTTCTTAGATACCGAACAGATGTATGATGACTACATACATCAAGAACCAACATGTAGTTGATATTCGAATCTAAAATTACAAACATAGACAATTTGCACTAGCAGATAATAGATAACACAAGTTGGTGATCAAGCAACTAGTATTCATTAAATGATTGAAGTTGAACTGAAAAGATAGTATTTTTCTATTGCAAACTCATGAATTACAATGTATGAAATGAAAACATGGGTAGAGGGACTACTCCCCATACCCTAGTGTATGGGACTACTCGCTCATGGCAAGGACAAAGAAGGAGGCTGGAAGAGAGAGAGAAAGCATCATCTCCACATAGGAGGGAGGAAGGTCGACCCCTTGGAGTAGAGAGCAACTATCTTTACACCACATGGTTGACTTGATGAAGAATTCTTCACGTCCCACTTTCTATGTCGAAGAGAGAGAAAGCAGCTTGAGGATGAAGTGTGGATCTTAGACCGCCAGCCTGGGGGTGGAGGATGGAGGATGAAACAACTCTAGAATGGTTGGGGCAGCCTTTGGGCATCCAAGAAATTGATGCCTTGTGAAGACCCCTTGGGTCCTATTTATGGGCTTTGAGTGAATCTTGAATGGTCTTGAGTTGTGGATCCAAACAGTCGTGGAGACTGTTTGGGCTCTTTCAGTTTGGAGACCGTTTGGACTCTCTCGGTTTGGAGACTGTTTGGACTCTCTCAGTTTGGAGACCATTTGTGTTCATACGGTCTTGGGACCATTTGGCTTTCGCACGGTCTCGGGACCGTTTTGCTTTTTTTCAGTCTGAGGACCAGTTGGTCTTCATACGGTCTTGGGACCGTATGGCTTTACACGGTCTTGGGACCATTTGTCTTCACACGGTCTTGGGACCGTTTGTCTTCCATTCGGTCTTGGGACCGTTTGGCTTCCATTCGGTCTTGGGACCGTTTGGAGTTTTTGTAAATTTTTTTGTGTTTTTCTGTAAGAAGAAAAGGAGAAAAGTTAGTCTAATGGTGTATTCACTATAGAGTGGAAAGTTAAGGATTCTATCTTATTTATCTAAGACTGTGTATGGAAAACTGAGAAAAACTAGTAAGATAACATCACAAAATGGGAGGTTATCATTTAGGCAAGACATAGAGGCCCACAACAATATATATGACAAAAAGGTGCTGGAAGTGGACATGGACAATGTCAACCATCAATAAGTGAGTCATCTAGACCAGCTTTTGCAATCAACAAGAAGGTCAATAGTGTGTGGAGTCTACACATTGACTCTATTAGAGGGAGGCATCCCACCATATATCTATTTTACCTATGGGAAAAAATATATAGAAAAGCTAATATCAACAGTCATTGCAAAACTAAAAGTTATGAATAGGACATTAGAATTTCCAACTTATTGTGCAAGGAAATCTAGGAAAGACATCAATGGACATTCAAATTAGTGTGAAATTGCAAAGAAGACCGAAACTAACTCCACCTAGGGGATGATAAGATAAGAAAATATGTTTATGAGACCAGTATCGACAAGGATATTACGGTGTTAGGAACTCTTAAATTCCCCAAAAGTTTGTATTTTATATGTATTTTTGAGTTAGAAAAAAATCATTTGATTGGGTTTGGTTATGAAAATAGAACAATGAAAGATGTGGTTAAGGAGTGTGAGTATGTATGCCCAGAGAACCAATCATATGATCATTGTAATGAAATATCTTGTAAATGATTTGATTAATAATAATGGCAAAATTTCAATGTATTTAGTTTTATTTAGTTATGAGATAAGTATGTAACATAATAAATAAGGGATGATATTGCTCAATGATGTGTGTTCTTGGGTTGACGATCAGAACAATGAGATCATACAAATGTTAAAAGTATATACATTCTTGTTATTTCCCTAGTCAGATGTTATTGTGGAAGGTTGATAGACATCAATAACACATAATACTAGAGTGTGTTTTGGTTGATGATAGAATTTCATCAGTCATGATATGTGATATCAAACCAAACACATAGATACTTGTTAGAGGATAGTGTATCAGACATATCCACCATGAGAGTGACACATAGAAACCATTACAATGGTAGCCATAGTTAACCCTCATAGTGTTGGTGGTGATTGTGGTTTTTAGACATGAAGTCACTACACTCATCACATGTTGTTCGGTATGTTCATCATCCACCGTAACCTTAAATAAGGGTTGCCATAAAGGTGATGATTGTATGCATTGTGACACATGGGGATGAATGTGACTGAAGTAGATGGGATTTTTTCCCTCCTACTAGAGTGTGATATCCTGGCCACTTGATTAGAGAGATTGAGCAATGCATGGCCATTCATATGTGGGTCAATATATGATATTGATCTCACACATATCTCAGACAGTCTACACTAGTTAAAGGAACATATATTGAATGTTGGAGAGGATGAATACTCCATGCCTTGAGTTCAATCTAGATATTAGTGACAAAGAAACTATACAAAAACTATAAGACCAAATCACCAATTGTAGGTTGAAGTTGTTCTCCAACTTTCCATTTATGGATGACTAGGCCTTGCTCTTTGCTAATGATGTCATAATTGGTTATGGACATTCACTACCAACATAATATGGGACCTATAGGATCATACATATAGGATACACCATGAAGAGGAATTTTGACAATGAATGACAATTGAATTGATTGCTAAAGTGTTTAGGTATTCAATTAAAGACACAAATTAAGTGAATGGACTCCCAACCAACCGGTTAGAGTGTCAAGTTGATTGGATATTGCATTGACTGAATTGTAGATGAGATGGGGAGCCGAATGGCCCGTTCACTTAGTTTCAATTGGTTCATGGCTGTGAGACGACCATTCCACAAAGTGAGACGCTCGGTTCATGGTGCAATTCAATTGCATCAAGGGTTAGTGCTAACATCAATTCGTGCATTAATTGGAATCTAATTGCTTATTCATATGTGATTAAAAAATATGATGACACGAACGGTTCACTGGGTGAACCGATCGACTCGCATGCCAACCTATCGGCTCGCTCAGTGAACTGACCATTTTGCCTATCATAGGTTGCAAATTTTGATGAGATTTCAATCCCTTCCACTCCCATATAGACCGGTAACTCTGACCCTAACCCTCCTATAAATAGAGGGGCATTGAGGGCTTCTTAGACACATCAATTTCCTTAGACTATTGTTTGTCTTCTTTGATTGTGGTAACCAAGAGAACTCAAGCAAGTTCTACTCAGTAAAGGGAGGGATAGAAAGGGAGAACAATTGTGTGAGAGACTAGTACACCAACAAGATAGACAACTCTTTCCTGTCAGTTCTAGTAGAATGATAAGAGTTTTAGGCAGTTTGTGTAGACTTCTCTAGAGGGGAGGATCCTTTTTCTATTAGGATGACAATGTCAGCCTATGGTCTGTGGTGGAGTCCAGGACCTACTGCAGATGTCGTCCAAGTGAAACTAGAAGAAAGTTATACAACAACAACGAGGAGATTGTTGTTGGACATTCTCTAGGAGCAGGTATATCCTAGAAACCATCCTTTCCATTATATAGTTATTGACGCAATTTGTTGGTTTAATCAGGAATATGGTAGTAAAATTTTTGTTTCTACTGCCTACTTGATGCCATATTTCCCCCTAGTGTTATTAGAGCCACATAATTTTACTATATTTTGGGATAATCAATATGATCATTTTTTGTTTTTATCATTTATTTATTGCATACCATGCGAATATTAAATGTCTGATCAAATACCACATATAACCCCAAACTAATATATATGTATGTATGGGATTAAGAGAGAAAGATTTATCCCCCCTCTCCCATAACTCGTGGTAGAGGTCGGATACCCGGGAGGGTGATAAATCAAGAGATGCTTCTCTGTGTGGTTTTGAACCTGGGTCCCTTCATTGGGGACCAGCGGAATTCGCCAACTGGGCTATTCCCTTGCAGACAATATATATGTATTTATGTATGTATGTATGTATGTATATATATATATATATATATATATATATATATATATATACACACACTACTTTGTGCACCTACTTTGCACGTTTCTTTTATACATGTAATCCCATTTACTGGGCAAAATGTTATACATGGAAATTGGCTTACTATTAAAAAATTAACTATTATTTTTGAAAGAGATGAAATGTTACATATTTAAAAAATATAGATAATTTATAATTATATGACTTGAACAAAATTGTAATATGTTAATATGTTTGGATATGTTTTGCTATAGTGAGTGTGATGTTCAATTATAAATTAAATTCGTCAAGGAATAAAAAATATTTGTGGCCAAAAGATATATATATATATATATATATATATAAGTAGAATTATTTCAATACATGTATGATTGGTCAATCACATCCTTAAATTCAATTTTGCAACATTGCATCAAAAATATATCAAGAATGATACCAACATAGACATCTTCCCATATATCCTTTTCTAGGATCATGAGTATGCTAGTAGATTTATAATTATGATGATGTAATGAAACGTAAGATCACTACTTATTGTTTTGCAATCATTCATCATCAAAGGAAATGCCAAGGGAAGTAGAGTAAAATGTAACACTAACTCCTTTTGGTTAAGAAATAGTTACTAAAAGAAGGTATAACAACCTACAAATTTTGAGTTAGCAATCTAGTAATAATCAATATACTGAAAGGGAACTGACATATTTGATTGTCAATTTGATATGATCCAAGGACATTATTCGCCATCATATTTTAACTGCAATTCATTTTTATCTTAAATAATCAACACATAAAATTGTGATAGTTATCAAATTCAATGTAACTACCCCATTTTGGAAATCATCTCTTTTATTTTTACATGAATATGCCAAATACTAAAAGTGATCACATTCTTTGTAATATACTTAATAACCATTTCCTATAGGGGTGAGTTAGTTAACCAATTTATCTTTCAATATTCTAATATACAACCATGCATTATTATTTTTAGTTAGAATATTTAGCATTCTTATTCCTTATCCATTAAAAAATATTGGACATATTAATCGAATTCATAATAATCATCCAATTTGTTTCAATATATTTTATAATGTTTACTCAACCATGCCATATGATATATTTCATTCAAATGGAAAGACTCATCACAAAACCATGAACTGAGCACGCATCTATATTGCAAAATATGGATAAAAACTTATTAAAATGATACATAATTACATACTATCGGATGGACCGTATAGAAAACACATGAATTTTGCTAGTTTTATTTAGAATTGATATATGTGGTCTGGATAATCATTCATGTTGGATAGTATTGATGGTTGATTTTTCAACATGGAGTAGTTTGTGGCACTTCCTTTAGACTAGGAAATCTTCATGTTTATTAATATTTATGTATTTAGTTAGAATATGTTTGTGGAATATTAAATATGAAACATTTTATATTTTTAACACTTAAATTCCATTCTACTTTAGTTTCATGTTAATTAATGAGAATAGATAATGTACAATGACTTACTTATCTTTATGGGAAAAAGGATAAGTGCCCAGTTCCCGAAGATCCTTTAGAAACTAAAATTAAACAATCAATTGTATTGACTATTTTAATTTATTTATTAAATATTTTGTTTTTCATTTATTTCACTAGAATTATATTTTCACATTGATCTAAATAATGAATAAAATATTATAAAGTGGTAAATTATCATTACTTTCATGTGATGTATTATCCCAAGGAAAACACATTTTTGCATAGATAATCAATTTAGAATAGTCTAGTGATTCACATAATTTATTATTATGAAAAGTACTAAATACTATCACGTTTTTTGTTTGAGCTATTTTATAAAACAATACATTTTTATTATTTATGTGTATACTATTTGTGTTACAATATTACTAAATGGAAATTATAACTAATTTTATATATTGTATTTGTGATTTTATTAGAATATATATTATTGTAATATACAAAAGAAAAAAAAATTTGACTCAAAATGTAACTATAACTTCATATAACAACACAACCCAAATAATATATGTAATTCAACTCATATTTTTGGTATTTTTCTCCATTTATTGAAGCAATATCTTACAAATTTCTATCGTGTCTTTTCATGTATACTTAATATTTCATAAATAGTAGGAAAATGTAAATGATATCATCTATCTCACTATACATTTGTGTATGAAAGGAGAAGTCATCTATTTATATCACGTATAAATAATTTATACACTACATCTGAAAATAAATGATAACTTATGAGTATGGAATAAAGTAGTTGATAGACTGGAAAAACTCTACCTTAAAAACCATAAGAGGTATTATGAATACATAGTTTCTCCCACCGAGATCTATGGTCCCTTTCTTTATGATCTATGTAATGGTAGTCGTATTACCAAATGTAATTCTAGCATTTCAATTAGTGAATGTAGCTCTTATTTATTTTTTCTTGTAGGAGGAGGGTGAGATAATGAGAACAACCTCCACACTTCTCATAGAAAAAGTGAGTACAGAATATACTATCGTTACACATACAAAAAATGTATAATATACAATACATGCCAAATCTATTTCTGACATTATAAATCCACAATACAATCCAAATGAAATTCTATTATAAATTATAAGTATAATAATTTCAAGGCTTCCCTATCATACCACTATGAATGTTTCAAATTTCATAAAATACTAAATGCAATAATGTTTAACCATGTAACTACGATGATGAAACACCAAAATCTAATTGTAGTATATAAAAAAAGCTTTGATGGTGGCCCCAAAATTATAGACTTAATATTTAGTTGTCTAAGCCATCATATTTTATTTATCATTGACATTTAGGAATTTAAATAAATCCAAGGTCCTTAACATTTATTCTTTCACTACAAAAAGGAATGGCTTCCTAGCCCCCATTTTATCTTGGATTTTTCTCCAATCATATATAGAATTAGTACTTCTCGATATTTATAAAGTATTTCCAATTGTTACAAAATTAATGTCATGCAATGAAAAACTCCAAGTATAAGGCTATTATCTAACAGACTGAATATATGCCTATGGAAGTGCTTCTTAGATCTAATTTTAATAATTATAGCTAACATCATTATTAGAAAAGTAAGAATTAAATATTTGGTGTATGATAAGTCATTGTGTTTAAGGAAATGACATAAAAATATCTAAACACAATAGATAAGAGTTTATGCAATGTCCTTTTTATGCCTATAACATTTGAGTATCTGCTTTGATATTGTATACCTACGTGAACTAGGTAAATAATATTTTACAATGCTAATGTATTACTTCATGCTAGTTCACCATATTTTGGGTAAGCACAGTCCAATATAAAATATAAAATAGAACTATATAAGCCTTAGATTCACTTACATTTCTTTTCTTAAGAAAATTTGTGGTTGAATGTAATAAGAGGATTATAAGATGTCGTGGTAAATTGGTAAGTTAACCGTTTAAACCATCTATTGGTAGTCTAGCCTAGACATAAAATAGAAATGTTAATATGAAAAGCATTACATTTGTTTAACTTCTGTATGAATTAATTTATTTTACTTAAAATATTTGGCTAGCATTGTACTAGTGTGGTGATGTTTTCATAAGAAAGGTATACCCATTGTATTATTATTATATGTTTTAAGGTGCTTATATTGTTCAAATTGAAGTATATGTGACAAATACATTACAAATAGGAAAAAACCTTCACATTGGTTGTCATAAACTAATAGCTTTTATTGTTTAAGAAGACAAGAAAGTGAAACTAAAACATTGACCCCTCCATATAATGTTTTGATAAACCAATATCCACATTGAAAAAATATTACTTGTAGACTTTATCTTCCATATATATACCAAATACAATTAAGAGCTCCATACAAAAAGTTCTCAATGACAAGATTATTAGAGTGACACAAAATAATGAATCAAATAACTTCCAAGAAAGACTTTGAAAAATGGCTCATTTAGAAAAACTCACCTGACAAGGATAGACAACATTTTGCTTCAATATACTGTGTGTATCTTTGTTTGTACTACAAACATAGGTAGATCATGGCTTACTAACAGTTCAAATAGCCACACATGGGTATTTGGAAAACCATAATTTGGTATTATATCATAATATGAACATGAACGAAGGTAAAGAGCGTCTAACCTTTTGTTTGACAGTTGCCACTCCTGAATTGTGATTGCCAGATTGAACAACTGCCTATTATACCAGTCACGACGGTGCTACGTGGTTGATTATGTATGGTTATAATGCTGAAACTGGATGAACTATAGGTCGATCGTCAAGATGCCATCCACCAGATGTAACACCTCATGGTAGTAGAACTCCATAATGATGGCTATATAAAGACAAGGAGGTTTCACAAGTCAGGTAATGCTGAACTCCCCAGGTGTTGTAGATTATGTGTAGTCATCCTCTGAATGTTCATCACATTTGATAAGGTATACATGTTACTTTTAATACCCTTTGAGACTCCTCTAATTCGCACTTGTTGAACAGATGAAACTGGTTGCAATTCTAGTGTCAAGGATAGAAACCCATGATTGAAGAAACTTCTTGGCTAGCATCAATTTCGTTCACTCAATGACGTTAAAGGCAACATGCTTAAAATAGAGAGGACGTGTTAAAAACCATGTCTGTGTTCGTGTATGTGTTTTGGTAAAGCCTTCAACCAGCAGTAGGATACATCATACAGCCGGTAATATAAAATTAAAAACGTTAAAGACCATTGTAGTTCCCAGTATCAAGATAAGTGTTATGCTTCTTTGTTGTATTTCAAACCAAAAGGCAAAAGGTTTAGTATCATATTGTTTGTGTTGGAGACTTCCCTCCTTCTTATATATGGACTCTTATCCATAGTACAATTGAGGAATGAAAGGAGACAAGCCCTACGCTCGCGCATGGTGGGTCTTGCCAACGGGGTTTGGGCCGGCCCGATCCGGAAACCCTTTAATCGGGCGTGTCGGCGCAAGTCGCATCCCGCACGCAGGGGGGTACAAATCCGCTGTCGTTCGGAATAGACGAGAGTGCATCTCACACGCCTCAGCGATACTCTGATATACTCTTATACGTACATTTATACCTTTTCATCGCGGTTTGTACCCTTATACGAATAACAATCTTAAGAGTAATTCATTCACTAATGGGTACTAACATGGAAGGTTTTGAAACACCCTTTACGCCTGTGACACCGTCTAACAATAACAACTAAATTGTTACTGTTTCTACTATTCCGCAAACACCAGTTCCTGATGTTACAAAAATTGAACAGTTTAATGGACAACATTACAGGTGTTGGCAAGAAAAATTATTACTGCTTTAGAAATTTCTAATGTCTCGTTTGCTTTAACTGAACCCAAACCTGAAAACTATTCTGTTGATTGGGAAAAAGAAAATTGTATTTATCGACATGTGATTCTAAGTACTTTATTTAATCAACTGTTTGACGCCTACTTTCCAATTAAAATTGCATCAGAAATTTGGAAAGTCTAAACAAGAAATATATTCTGGAAGAGGCTTCTACCAAAAAATTTACTGTTGTAAATTTTATAAATTTTTGTATGACTGAAGATTAAGATATAACAACTCAAATTTATGTATTTCATATTTTACTTGATGATTTGAAAAATGACAAAATTGATCTTCTTGAGTCTTTCGTTGTGGGTTCTTTAATTGAGAAATTACCTGGTTCTTGGAAACATTACAAGAACAATTTAAAGCACAAAAGAAAGACTATGTCACTGGATGATGCAATAATACATATCTGAGTTGAAGATCAAAATCGTACTAGAGAAAAATCTGAACTGAATAAAGAGTTGTCATGTATTGCTAATTTTGTTAATAATGAAGTTAAAGAAAATAAAGTTTCTACTGATCAGTCTAAAAATAACTGGAAAAATAAGAAAGGGAAAGGAAAAAAGAATAAATATAAAGGAAACAAAGATATTAAGAAAAGCAATGTTTTCTGCTATGTTTGTGGCAAACCTGGTCATACTTCTCCTAAATGCAGGCATAGGAAGAAACAAGCGGTCCCAGATTCGACGGATACATCAACCAACCTTGTCACTGAGGACGTATTTGTGGCATTTGTCAGTATTGTCAGCATGGGATCATTCCATAAGAATGATTGGATCATTGACTCAGGGGCTAGTTGCCACATCAGTGACAATAGAGATGCTTTCATGACCTACATTGAAGTAGGGAAGGAGGAACATCGGGTTGTCATGGGCAACTCTAGTGCTTCTCCTGTGGCCGGAAAGGGCAATGTCATGATCAAGATGACTTCTGGAAAAATTCTACTGATCAAAGATGTGTTGTTTGTCCCTGATATCCGTGTTAATTTAATTTCTGTTTCTCAACTTGTTATGTTTGGGGTGAAAGTGTCCTTTGAATCAAACAAGGTCATTCTCTCTAAGTCTGGGGACTACCTAAGCATGGGTTACTGCTCAAATGGGCTCTTTCTGCTGAATGTACCAAACTCTGCTGCTAATGGAATAACTCCTTCTGCTTATATCGTTGATTCTTTTGATGTATGGCATAATAGATTAGGACATATTAATTTTAAATATATATAACACATGAAATCTTTAGGTTTACTAAAGGATATTAATGGTGTTGTTAATTTAAATAATAAATGTCAAATATGTGCTGAAACTAAATCTACCAAGAAACTGTGTCCTCAAATTTCACATAGAAATTCTGAATTGCTCGATTTAATTCACACTGATCTTGGAGATTTAAAAAGGAAATCTATCTAGAGGTGGTTAACGTTTCTACATTATTTTTGTAGATGATTTCTCACGATATACAAAATTATATTTACTATATTCAAATGATGAAGCTTTTGGAATGTTTGTTAAATATAAAATAGAAGTAGAGAATCAACTTAATAAGAAAATAAAACGTCTTCGCTCAGATAGGGGTGGTGAATATGATTGTTCTCCTTTTAATGATTTTTGTGTAAACCATTGAATTATACATGAATACACATCTCCATATTCGCCTCAATCAAATGAAATTGCTGAACGTAAAAATAGAACTTTAAATGAAATGATGAATTCTATTTTAATCAATTTAGGCGCACCCAACAACTTGTGGGAGAAGCGATTTTGTCATCTTGTTTTCTTCAAAATTGCATCCCTAGTAGGAAGACAAATAAGACACCATATGAATTATGGAAAGGATATCCTCCTAATTTGAAATATCTCAAAGTATGGGGGTGTCTAGCTAAGGTCTTATTAACTGAGCCTAAGAAATGAAAATTGGGATCTAGAACCCTAGATGGTGTTTTTACAGGTTATGCTCAAAATAGTGCCGCATATAGATTCTTGGTTATTAGAAGTGGCAACAATGTTGTAGAACCTAATACAATTGTTGAATCTAAAAATGCTAAATTTTTTGAGCATATCTTTCCTATGAAAACTCCCTTAGAAAACTTATCTAATCCTTCAAATGAAATTTTAGAGAATATCCCAAATACATCAAATTCTATTGATGATTTAGAACCTGAAGATATAGAACTTAGAAGATTCACTACGATGAGGACGGAAAAGAATCTTGGTGATGATTTCTATTCCTTTATAGTGGATAATGACCCTCAATCTTACAATGATGCTATTAATTCAACTGATTCCTCTTTATGGAAGGAAGAAATTAATAGTGAGATTGAATCTATATTATCGAATCACAAATGGGAACTAGTGGAACTTCGACTAAGTATTAAACCCATAGGATGTAAATGGATATTTAAAAGAAAATTGAAAGCTGATCGGACTGTAGATAAATACAAAGCTCGTTTGGTTGCCATGGGATATAAATAACAAAAGGATATTGACTATTTTGATACCTTTGCTCCTGTTACTAGAATATCTTCAATCAGGATTTTAATTGCTTTGGCATCTATTAAAAATTAATTATACATCAAATGGATGTTAAAACTGCTTTCTTAAATGGATATTTGGATGAAGAAATTTATATGGATCAACCCGAAGGTTATGTAGTTCCGGGAAAAGAACATATGGTATGTAGACTAATCAAATCTCTCTATGTCTTGAAACAAGCACCTAAACAATGGCATGAGAAATTTGATAAGGTAATTGTATCATATGGATTCTATATAAATGAAGGAGATAAATGTATATATTCTAAAGTCGATAACAAAGGTTGTGTTATTATATGTCTCTATGTAGCTGACATGCTTATTTTTGGCACTAATATTGATATTATAAATAGTACACAAGGCTTCTTGGCTTTTAATTTTGACATGAAAGATATGAGTGAAGCAGATGTAATCTTAGGAATTAAACTCCTTGAACATGATGATTACATCATACTATCCCAATAACATTATGTTGAGAAAATTTTCAAAAGGTTTTCAATGTTTGATTGTAAGCCAGTTAGTACACCTTTTAATTCTAATTGCCATCTTAAGAGAAATAAAAGTACTAGTGTTTAACAAGTCAAATATGCACAAGTAATTGGAAGCCTGATGTACTTAATAAATTGTACTTATCTAGATCTAGCATATGCAGTGGGGAGATTAAGTAGATATACCCAAAATTCTAACAAGGATCATTGGGATGCTCTACATAGGGTTTTAAGATACCTTAAAGGAACAATTAATCATGGATTGATGTTTTATGGATCTCCAAATGTGTTAGAAGGATATTCTGATGCCAATTGGATTTCTAATTCAGATGAACTGAAATCTACAAGTGGTTACATCTTCACTATGGGTAGAGATGCTGTGTCTTGGAAATCCTCCAAGCAAATTTGTATAGCTCGTTCCACTATGGAATCTGAGTTCATTGCCTTAGAAAAGGCTGGAACTGAAACTGAATGGCTAAGACATGTTCTAATGGATCTTCCCATTTGGGAGAAACCTTCTCCACCAATGTTTATACACTATGATAATCAAGCTTCCATAGCAAGAGTGAAAAACAAAGTTTATAATGCGAAGAGTAGACACATTCGTCTACATCACAATATTGTGAGGCAGCTTGTATGTGATAGTATAATCTCAATGGATTATGTAAAGTCAGAATTAAATTTGGCCTATCCTCTAACAAAGCCATTAAGTCAAAGACTGGTGAGTGATACATCATGGAGAATGGGATTATGCCCATACTAGATGTCGAAGTGATGGACACCCAACCTTCATGAACGACGATCCCGGGAAGAAGGTTCAATGGGAAAAACTAAGTCATTAGAGGACTCAATGTGTTGTAATAAATGTATCTCATTCTTACGATGTAAACAACAATTTGCAATGATTCAATTGAATATATTTCTTAATGGATTTCATAGCCATTAATGGTGGTGTATATACTACAATATATGCTTGATGAAAGTCCAACTATATGAGTGTGGAGTGAGGCCACTCCTGTTGAGATTCGGGCAGATCTCTAGAGCATTCATGAATATTCCCAGTAGGCGCATGGTCTAAATGCGCAAATCCGTAAGAAAGGTAATTGATTTTATGAGTGTCATGTGAGTAATGTACCTCTAACCGGGTAAAAGAGGAATTGGTTCAAGAACATAGTTCCACCAATCTTCTACAGATTACATACATTTACTCTATGCTTTGGCTCAAAGAACTCATTTCCACCGAGGCTTATGCATGCCATTTGTTTAAGTTCTTCCAGTGGTCAACTCAGTTTTTAATATTGTTTTGTTTTGAAATAGTGGGGGATTGTTATGCTTCTTTGCTGTATTTCAAACCAAAAGGCAAAAGGTTTAGTCCCATATTACTTGTGTTGGAGACTTCCCTCCTCCTTATATATGGACTCTTATCCATAGTACAATTGAGGTATGAAAGGGGACAAGCCCTACACATGGTGGGCCTTGCCAACGGGGTTGGGCCGGCCCAGTTCGGAAACCCTTTAATCGGGTGTGTCGGCACACGTCGCATCCCGCATGCAGGGGGTACAAATCCAGCCTCCCAGAGCCCCTTGTGTGGGTGCGGCTCTGGCTTGGTTTTGCCCTTCGGTTCATTGAACCATTTTTAACCTGGGCCGCAATGCACCTGTTCGTTTGGCAGTTCCAAACCGCACCGCATTTGCAACTGAACGCATCTTTTCATGCTTCTTTTTCCTGGTTATTTATGTTCGCTTTCCACTGTCGTTTGGAATAGATGAGAAACTTCTTTCGTTTCTTCTTCCTCTCTTCTCCTCCACCTATAGTCTGCCCACTGGAAGAACGATCGCTTGCCTTTCGCCCGTCGTCGTGACTGCGTGTGCAGGCTTCACGTAGACACACGTTGTTGGATCTTAGGAGAGTAGCCGCACAGGAGACTACTGCACAGACATTTGTCGTCGGGTACCGCGGAAATACTCTTAAGGAAAGTGTATCTCACATGCCTCAGCGATACTCTGGATATTTTTATTGTGGATTTTGAGTTATTAATTTTTAACTTTTTTACCTCTAGGGGTATGCATTGGGAGTTACTAGTTATTGTCCCCGAGACGTTCACTGTCTATTATCTAGATCCTAAGGGGACTAAATTGAATTCAAAATATGGACACACAATGAAAATGGCATTATTTCGGTGAGAAATATTTCATTTTCATATCCGTTAACATATGTTATTACATTACTATTTAATTATGCAATGTACTGTGTTACATTAACATGTAGGGGTTTAGATGAATTCGAAAAGGCTGGAGGAAAGGTCCCCAGGAAAAAGAACCAGCCAATAATTTGGAAGAACGTGGAAGTAAGTTCCCGACTGCAATGTATATATTATTTATGTGAACAGTGCTTAATTAGTTGTATTTTTTAATATTTTGTATGTTTCAATTTATAGTGTGATACACAAGACAACGGATGGGCATGTGCATACTATGTGATGTGATTTATGTAAATGATTATCAAATATGCCACAGTGGACATCGATATCATTCCTAAGGTATAATATATAGTCTCATTAGATAATATGAAATATATCAATCTTATTTATATATTATTAATTATATATATACATCATTCTCTTTGTAGGTGTTTAAAACTGACCACACTACAGGAAAGGCCTTACTAGATGTGCATGCTCACTATACTACGGAAGAATTAAATGATGTAAGAGAAGAATGGGCAAAAGACATACAAGTAGTGGGGTTTTTAAAATATAATTGGGATGTTGATAGCGAATAATGACTAAAGAATGATATTTTGTAAATGAATTTCTGAATTGTAATATGTGTGAATGTTTCTATATGTCTGAATGTTTCTACATGTGTCTGAATATTTATACATGTGTGAATGTGAAAATGAATGAAACTGTTGGTTGCTATATGAATGTTTCTGCATGTGCGAATGTAAAAATGAATGGAACTGCAAATTGCAACATGAATGTTTCTACGTGTGTGAAAATCGAATCGAACTGCAGGTTGCTAAATATGTGAAAATTAATGTTGTTAATTTTGTAGGTTTGTGGCCTGTTGTTGGGTGATATTAATAGATTTCGTAAAACCTGTAGTTCATAACTGAACTGCAGGCCACAACAGGCCTGCAGACTGATTTAACAAAAATACATACAATAGGCGTCAGTTATTTGAAAAAACCGACGATAAATGATTACAACATCGGATAATAGCTAAAATCGACGCCTAAGGAGACCAGACACCACGGCCGTGCTGTCCAGCACGGTCGTGGTAGCAGGTGATATGGCGTCGATTATCAATAAAATAGACGTTGATGGTTTCCTGGATGTCCTAATGAGACCAGACACCACGGTCGTGCTGGCCAGCACGGCCGTGGTAACAGGTGATATGGCGTCGATTATCAATAAAAAAAACTAACGATGATGGTATCCTAGATGGAGCCCTTTATGTGGCGTGAAGGTTTATGTCGTCAGTTTACGTAGTAATAACCGACGCCTATATCCCCCTGCTGGCGTGTTTTCGGTGGCGTGCGAAGGTTTCTTGCATCGGTTTGGAAACCGACGCCTAACGGTTTACCTTTTAGCATCGCCCACATAGGTTTCGCATTGAAACCGACACTTAAGGACTTAAATAACCAACACTATAGGTCGGTTATGTACTAGTGTGTATTTTAGTAGTGAAGAGAATGGTATCTACTCATGTTATCTGCTGGTGGCTTTGTCTTGCTTCGATTTAAGATTCCCCACACTGAAATGGAAGTGTACAAAGTAATTCATGATAAAAGTTGCACAAGTGGAATGATTTAGAAACAATAAGGTGTAAATATATAGTTGGGCGGTGGCCTACATTCCTTATAAACATTCATTATGCATAATAATAAATGTATATATAAACTAAGTCGTTTCTATGGATAACACAAATTCTACTGATCGTCTGTTGAGTAGCTAGGAAGCCCATTTCATAGATTAGGATCCCGTGGAAAAGATGCACCTATACCAAGACAGCGTTGTGCATTTTATTTCTATCAATGTACATATGTATCACATATATACACCATAGTCCTTGACAATACAGGGATCGGTTGCTCAACATTACGCACATTTGTGGTAAAGTGGTGGAGAGTGGGCTTTGTTTCCTCGTCAATCAAGGCATCTAAGTTGTGGACTGCCTCAGCTACGGAAGAACCACTTCAACGCTGGAATGTGCATTGACGGAACATATAGAAGCTCGTACCATCTGATCATGAGCACAGAGTCTGCAGTGCGTCCTCCTCCTCTTATCTGCAATGGCATTACTACTCTTGTTGAGAAGTACGTTGTCAGTCACCTACGGGTCATGTCACTAAATCACCCTTTCTCTTCTTCCTTGTTACCTTCCATGTGTAGGAGGCGTAGGCACAGGCGGGCTTACTGTTTTAAGTTTCTAACTTTGGATATACATTCACCATGGAGCACTAAACTATGTGCCAGTGCAGGGCCAGCCCATTTGGGAGGCCAACATGGGCGACGGCCAGGGGCCCAACAAAGAAGGGGGCCTATAATTTTTCTTCTTCTTCTAATACACACACATTTGTAAGCAGAACGAGATTGATTCAATGTTACTTGTTAGTAAAAGACCGAAAGGTACGAAAGTCAAGTTTCCTGTTTAGTTTTGTGTGATTGGTTATCAGAAAGTCAGGAATTAAACTTCCCTAATTTTCCATAGACTTCAGAGTATATATATATATATATATATATATATATATATATATATATATATATATATATATATATATATATATATATATATATATATATATATATATATATATATATATATATATATATAAACTAGAGTTCTAGACTTCCGCTGAAAAGCGAGTGGAAAACAAGTTCAGCGCATCTGTCCCGATAGAAACTCTCTCCT